>ML781221.1:619788-681664 GCA_009831015.1 Picea engelmannii | reverse complement strand
TACCAGGGACTTTGATTGATACAAAATCCCTAACTTATCCCATAGTTCCTTGGCTGTAGATTCTCCCGAGACATTCAACAACACCGAATTTGCCAGGCAGAGTCGAATGGTACTCCTTTCTCTTCTGTCCAACTTGTCCCAATATTCCTTCGACATACCAGTAACTGGTGTACTAGTAGTTTGTGTACTGGTAGGAGATGTACCAATAATCTGTGTGCTTGTAGATGGTGTACCAGTAGGTTGTGTACCAGGATCCACAACGATCCATTGTTCTTTGTCTACAAGAAGGTCCTCCATCTTGAGATTCCATAGATCAAAGTTTTTACCATTGAACTTCTCTATATTGATTCTAGATGAGCTTGCCATTCCTCTTACTTTACTCGAATCTCCTCTGCAAAATCTCCCACTGAACCCAGGTTTATCACAGACCCAAGATAAACTTGATCTATCAAGACCGAGCCAAACCCTCAGCAACAAAGGCATCCCTCTGAAGCCAAAAACGTGCTCTGATACCACATGTAAGTTTTAAACCTGCGAAGTAAAGCAATGCATATATATTCTTAAGCAATACATAAATTAATCAATGGCTCATACATAGAATACACAGAGATCTTTACCGGAAACCCTCAACCGGGAAAACCTTTCTTTTTCATTATATCGAATTTCACCATTCGCCATACAATATATACAATGTTTTTAGGTATTCCGTAGATACCAAAACCCTAATCCCTTAATCTGGAATTAATTTACAAATCAGCTAAAAATAGCAAAATCCGCTAAAAATAGCAAAAATCGTCAGACGCAGTCGTCGTATCTGACGCACCCACACACACACACACATGCAAAGAATATAACACAGACCCAACAGGTTGGAAGAATCTCACATTTCACCACATATAAGGGATGTGTTGTGACGAATAATATCATGAAAACAAAATGAAGAACATACAAAACATATATTTCCAATGACACAAATAGAATCGTTCAATAAGTTCAAAGAAGAGCACAAAGAAGTTAAAATTTCCATCAATACATTTGTGCAACAAAAACCATGGTTTGTTAGACCTATCAATGTTCGTGACACTTGTTGTTGTCATTATCATGTGGAATTTGAATTGTATTATGACACGTTTTTGGATTTTGGGAAAAATTTATGGCCAGGTTCACGTCCTCCTTCCACATTCTGTGTTTTTATATATGAAATTCTATGTGAAAGAGAAGATGATGATATATTTTAGAAAAGGAAAGTGTTGGTGGAAATAAATGTGATCGTTGTGGAAATCTAAGTTTGTTTCATTCAAAGTATCATATTGATATGAATGATCAATCATTTTCTAATATAATATTCAATTGGAAGAGATATGAATATATCAACAACAGGGCTCCACATTCTTCAAATGTTATTTCCAAAAGGATTGAATTTGAAGGTAGATAAAATCTGTGTGATAGATTTTTTGAAGAAGTTTGAGGAAGAAATTTATAAATACACCAAGCATTCACATAGAGTTTGATGGAAAGATCTAGAATTCAAACAATCCCGTGAAGTGCTTCCACTAGGGACAATTTGTATGTAGTTGATTTTGCAGAGAATTACACATTCGTTGCACAAAAATAAATACAGAGTGAATATTATCATTCTAATCAAGTCACGATATTTGTCCACGTTCTATATAGACATGCTCAATAGAGTCTTGATAACATAAAAATCACCAATGACAATCAACATGTTATTAAAGAATATCACGTTTGCATAAGTGATAATTGAGCACACGACACACATTATGTACAACATTGTTTTGATAAATTTTATGATTCATTGAAAGAATGGAAAATAAAATTCGATCGACATTGGATATGGCAAGATGGGTGTGCGGGTCAGTTCAAATCTTCACGATCATTCTATTGGTTATGTCATCTTCATAAAAAATTAAACATTACACATTGTTGGAATTTTTTTTAGACTGGTCATGGAAAAGGAGAGCACGACGGTGCAAGGGCATGTATAAAATGAGCACTTTGAAGGTATCAGATGAACCCTCATGCTGATCGATTTGAATCCACTGAACAAGTTGTTGAATGGTGCAAAATGGCGCTAAGCCATGAATATAATTTGTCAAGGGATGTGTGCATGTGTGTCTATATATAAATTTTACACATGTACACATGATATTTTTATTTGAATGTGTTCAAATCTGTATTCAAACTTCAATCATTTTCTTGAGAGATTTCAAATTAACAAGTTCTTGTCTTGTGCAGGTTTTTTTGGTATGTTGGAATCCAAGATGTAAGTAAATCAATCTCATATGACACTAGTACAATACCTGGGACACAAAAAACACATTCAGTTAAAACAAAATGTTTTCAAAATGTGTTTGCATTTGATAGAAGAAATGATTCTTGTTTTTTTTTAGTTTGCATAGAGGACACAAAATCCATAGATATTTGTGAAAACGAAAATGCAGGATATGTTAAATCTTGGAGACACACCGAACTTAATTTAAAAGGGAAAATACCACTTGCAAGCTTAAAGGAGATGGAATCAAATGAAACTATAGTGTCAGTTGATGGCAATAGAGTTTATGGTCTTGTTAGAGAAGGTAATTTTTATGTTTAAATTTTTTCAAATAACTTGTAGATGTACTTGTATGATAATATAACACGAACTATTTGTTGTCCAATATATCCAATTATTCACAGGAGATATTTTTTCCATGGTTGCACTTGTAGACAACACTGAAAACCTGAAAGATTGTTTGATGCAATGCACAGAACAAAAGAAGAGGCTATTAGAATATTTTGATGATAACGGTTTTATATATGAAAGAGGATCCATTGTATTGAAATGATATTTTTTTCAAGAAACCGATCAAACCGATACTCGTGTTCACTTTCAAGACTACAAATTAGATGAATCAAATTTTCAATATAGTCATTTGGTATGTGCAATGCGCATAAAGTTAATAGAAATTCAATAAATAAAAAAAACAAAAGTTAGAAAATGGAAAATGTCCAAAGTCGATCATGAATGAATAATTGAAGATGGAATACCATTACGATGTTTCAAACAAGTGGCATATGTACATTCCATAATTTTTTATTTTTCATTGAAAATACATTCCAGAATTTGATGACTTGTTTTGACTATTTTCAACCATATTTCCAAATAAGATATTTGTAAAAAGGGTATGTAAAAAAAATTTCAGATCATTCTTAAAAAAACACAGATAAAATATGGTTCAACCATATTTTATCTATGTTTTTCAACCATTACACCAATAAAAATTATTTTATGAGCATTACACCAATCAAAATTGAGTTGTATACCTCTTGTATTGTGAGCATTTTATTTTAAACTAAAAAATTGTTAAGCACCATTTCCATTGAACACTTATTTTTTTCAATAGTATATTTTTTCCATTTTGTTTTAATAATATTGCATTAATTTAAAAAAACAATTAAACATATTTAATATTTTCTATTGTAATAATATCTTGTTTCAAATTTTAACTCATTCTGTTTTTTATTTTATTTTACGAGCATTATATAAATTAAAGTTGAATTGAACATCTCTTTTATTTTGAATATTTTTTTAATTATTATTCTCAAAATTAAAGAAAAGTTAAAAACATCGCTTTTGTTTTAAGATTTTATTTATTAAGGGTATATGAACTTTGACGTGAATATCTCTTCCATCTTTAGCATTTTTTTAATGACTACATGATCAAATTAAATAAGAGTTTATCATCTTTTCCATTTTAAAGTTTTATTTTATTGTCACATCATTTTGAGCATTTTATTTTATCATTATCACACAAACCAAAAAAGAGTTGAACATCTCTTCTATCTCAAGATTTTATTGTACAAACATTACCTATAATTAATTTGGATATCTTTTCTATATTGATAATTTTATTTTTAGTACTATTGCACCAATCAAAGAAGAGTTGAACATCTCTTCTATCCTAGATTTGAGAGCATTGACTTCTTTATGTGGTATTTTTTTTTTTTCATTTTTTAATTTAATATTCTAACAACTAAAAACAATTTAAACATCTCTTCCACTTGTTGTAATAACACTTTACTAATAATATCATATATATACCAATATCTCCATTCTAATTATTAAGTTTATGTACATTTAAAATTTGAAATTATTTAGATTCTTCATTTTAATAATTAAGTTGATTTTCATGTAAACTTACTTAGAAGTGTTAATCATTAGAAATAAGTTGTAATTAATAGATAGATCTTCTCTAACAAAGTTAAGGAAATTAATCGACCTTGTGTAAAGTCAAGTGAATTAAATTGTAATTAATAGATCTCTTCTCTAACAAAGTTAAGGAAATTAATACAACCTTGTCTAAAGTCAAGTGAACACCCTTACAAAAATGTGGGTTTATGTGAATAGTACTACACCGTAGCCTGCAAATCATTTTCCTAATGTAATTCCCTTTCATACATGTTATCTGAGTTGTACAAGAGGTATGTGTTCTTCCTTGGCATGTTTAAAACACAATGCTTGAATGCATACCTCCTCCTTTGAATTCCACATTGGTTACCTTATTCCAAAATCAAACACAAGTTTTCTGAAAGGAAATTGGTAGATCATAAAACTTTCCTCCTTTTTGTGCAGTTCATACCAGCATAGGCTTTGCATGGTTTAAAGTGTTTTCTACTACCATATATTGTCAAATAAGTTTTGCATGGTTTAACATGTTGTCTACTATCATATATGCTGATACTAAGAGGGGGGTGAATCAATATCAAGTACAATTTAAAACCTTTTTGAACTTATAATTAAACCATTCAACTATATCCAATGAGAAATGAACAATAGTATAAGAGTTACATCAATACACCATAATACACCATGCACAATATATGAGAAATAATCAATAGTTATTGTTCAAGGGAAGTAATGACTTCCAAAGGTAGCTACAACTTCCAAATGTAAAGGGAGGGATAAACCTCCAAGAGGAATATACAATCCTCCAATATCAAGAGAGAGTTGAACTCTCCATCCTTGTCCCTTCCTTCCACCCAAGGATATATGAGAGAAAATAAAACTTTACATTAAATCATCACCATCAACCAATCATCACATAGAACCTGATAATGCTTCCTGAGACTTCTTCAATTTCTGCAATTCTTCAATTCTTGGAGTACTCTGATCCTATATATAATATAACTCAATGTATTCTCTGAAACTCCTCCAAGTTTCACTCCTCGAATCATCCCCAAAAGGAAGTTATAGAAATAATGGTAGACTTTATTCAATTCTGGTCTATTCAGGAGACTGAACTTGTATAGAATTTCTCGCACTCAATATTTAACATCTAATTCTGAAAATCGCACACGAGAAACTACAGTCCGTACTCTTTCCAATTAAATTTATCCCACATCATTTTAATTCTCAATCAAGAAGTTATGACTGTTTTATCTGGAGAATTTGTTTATTGACTAGCTTCAGGACTGGTCACAAACCCTATCTTCCACAGAGTGTATTGTAACATCCCACTCTAGAGCACTGGGAAAACTTATTCTTTGAGGACACTTGCTTGCAAGTGATCTGGATTATTATGATATTAAAACATTTTACTTTGATCATGATGAGTTATGGTAGATGACATGATGTTGTACTGCATTGACATAGACAGGTGCTATTGACTCGGTTTTACTGAGTGTGCAGATTTTTGGACCTTGAGGATGTAGAGGCATCGACAGAACCCTTGGACTCTGGATCGAGTCAGGGAGTGTGCTACTGAAGTTTGATTGTTTTACTGTGATTTTAGTACATTTGATTAGATGATATGATGTGGACATGTTTGACATGATTGTTGATAATGCAAGCTGACGATAGCTTGCCGACCAGACTCACATATGGAGTAAAGGGGCCACACATGACTACCATAGAGGTTGAGGGAGAGGTGTGGACAACATCCCTACCACAGCCTACTAGCACTCACGTCGTGGCTCAAACTATAGGTTAGCAATTACCTAGCTCGAGAGGACCCACGATGTTGTGAGGGAAGACTACGAAAGTCTCTCGCGATGATTCTAAGGGGCACGCAATAAGGCGGGGGCCTTATTCCTTAGAATCCCTTAGTCTCCCACAAGTTCACCTAGCGTAGTGTTGACTCCAGAGGTTATTGATGTCTACCAATCAGTCAAGAAGTGAGTGGCACCCTTGGATCATGTGGTGCATCATGAAGGGCATGTCACGCAAAAGAAACAAAAGGGCGAGTGGAACCCTTGGAGCACGTGGTGCGTCCGAAGGGCACGTCATGCAAAAGAAACAAAAGAGGCGAGTGGCACACTTGGAGCACGTAGTGCATCCTGAAGGGCATGTCGCATTGATGATGATAAGGGAAGGAACCTAGATGTCCCTAAGACAAACAACACATTAAGAAATTTTAAAACAACTTCCCTAATTAAATGTTGCCCAGTTCATAATCTAAGTCCTAAGTCTAAAACTTTGCTAGGGGTAAAATTTTGTCTACCCTTGAGAAACCTCTAAAAATTTAAAATAGTAAAATTTAAAAGAAAAACCCTAAGTAATAATTTTGGTCTTCATAATTTTTTGGGGTAAATGAAGAGAGTAACAAATTAATTAAAAGTTGTGCATATAAAATATAAATAAGAATTAAATTATTTTTAATTTTTTATAGTTTAAAAAGATGTTGAATTAATAATAAAAGGGAAAAAGGGGTTAAATTGCAACTGCCATTTTTAGCTCTAATAAAAAGGGGAAAGAGGGAAATTATAGCATTTAGGAAACTAGGGAATGGAGGTAACTTAAAAAGGGAAAGAGGATAACTTATGGTAAAAAGCGAGGTTAGCTGAGTAAAGAATCTGCAATTAAGAACCTTCTAAATTGAACTAAATTAGAAACTTCATTTTAGGGAAAGTATTTAAAACCTGTAAGGGAATCTAGGGACACCTAGGAGTAAAAATAGGAGTAACTCTAGGTGGGTGAGGGAAATGAGACAATTAATAAATTAAAGAAAATAATTTTTGGAGGAAAGTGGGGGATGACTGACACTTATACGATGGAGAATTTTTAGAAGATTTCATTAAAACTTAAATTAAAAGAGATTTAGGGAAAGTTTGGAAGTTCTAAAACTCTATAAAAGAGAGGAAGGAGGAGGAAGTAGGGGATCGACTGTTAGCGTAACGTTACGCTATTAGATTAGTGACTTGACTGATTTACTTGTGGGGAGTTGGGATTTCCCAGCTCAGATAGGAGTGGTAGCTCAGCCTTAGGAGGCGAGATGGGAGCTAGACGTACCGTCTAGATAGTGTGCGGCCCCTTTGTAGCTCGGGGGGCTAAGGGGGAAGCAGAGTACCCCTAGCATTGGCTGGGAGATATCGGTGAGGTCTCGACGGTTGGTGAGCGGGAGTTGCACGGAGCGCGGGACGCCATTCAAAGCGGGTGAACAAGAAATGGTATGCTTCTTTCTTGAATGATAGAATGTTGTAGGATTTACGATTTACATCTGCATGTGTATTGGGTAGAAGGATATTTATCTTTAATTTGTGTTTAGTTCTTGATTGGTTGACTGGTTTTAATACTCCAGCGATTAAATTGTGTAACTGATGTAAAATTTTTAACTCGGCTAATGTAATCCGATATTGGATGAAAGATAAAATTGTGTATGACTTCGGCGATTGCGTTATATGATCATTGTACAAGGTTGTCCCTAAGATTTCTTTTGGTGAAGAATCTATCCTTGCATTTCCTCTTACTATCACGACAAGTTGCACTTGGATGTGTTTTAGCTCATTGGGTAAATCACCCAGGCGTTCTCTGTTGATAATAACTAAACCCAACCTTAGCAGAGAATGTTTAGCCCTGCGCTCGCATGCTTGTTGACCAGCGATTTCTTGTCCTCTGTCAATTTTATGTTATTGGCATGATTCCCTGCATTAATCATCAATTGTGCAAGGGCATTTCTCAAGTTCTGCATTTGAACCTGCCCCCTTTGCGTGTCTTCTGCACTCTGGCTAATTCCACCAGCTAACTTGCCAATTCCACCAGCTGTCAGCTGTGGGACTTGAACATGGTGGGTCAGGGTTTGCAAAATCTGCAACGCATGCATCTAATCCAAAGCCCTCGTATGTGGTTGTAAATGGAGCTTTAGTCCAATCTATTTTCTTTCTTCCTCCTTCGGTAGCCCACTAATCCCCATTCCAAAGGCTACACAAGATCCTCATAGGTTGGCTCTTTAGATATGGGATACTCTCAGCTTCATTGTTCTTGAAAACCCTAATGGGAACAGAATGAATGGAAAACCTGTTCACAATATCCCGAAGTACCTATGAGCTGAGAAGTAACAGAAATAACAGATAGAAATACGACTATTTTTATGAATTTTCAGATGATTGTTTAACAATGCACTATACAAGATCTGTTTTTGATTCCAAAGGTTTGAGTAGTTATGGAAGTCTGTCGTGGGATCAAACCACACGTTGATCCTCTCTTCTCTTTGTCCGAAGCCATTTACGATAATATTTGTTGCAGATCATAAGGCTGTCCCGATAGGGTTCCCAGAAATTCAATGTCAACTTCATCGCGCGAGTGGTCGTTGTCTGATGACAACTGATGCAATTAAATTACCGCCACCATCATTTTTAGTATGCGTTAATACCTCTGCGCAATTTTTTTTCCTGGGGTATATCTTTTTCTGGCAAATTCATCTTGATTTGGCTATCTATTCCTTTCGACGCATGGCAAAGTTTCCTTAAGGGGACTCAAAATTTCTTCACATCTGTGGTCTGTTACCCACGCTTTTCCTTTCCTCACTTTACTGACAGCGAAGATTTTGCATTGATGTTGGACAACCCTGTAATCATTCATAGTTTAAATCCTTGGGGCGAATTGATTGATATTCCTTGCCATCGATTGAATTACCTTATTTATCGCCTTAATGACTGTTAAAGCATCGGAAACGGTCAACAGTTTCCTTCTGGTTGTTTAAATGGCCATTAGTTTCTCTTTTGTTGACTTCGCCTTTTTACCTTAATGACTTCAGTTTAGGCCGCCAGCTGGCTTAAGTGTCAGTGCCCTGTGTTTTACCTTTACCCTTACCTGGAAATAATTCTTAAACCACTTTTAGCAGAAAACTTGCTTGATTAAGGGAAGAATGGGTTCTCATTGTAATCACAGAACAACCTCAACTTTGCAGTCGAATTGGACCATAGTCAATTTCATTTTTCAGACTGCCTTGGATTTAATCGCCTACATATTTATCTAATTATATTTGTCGATGATCAGCTGATGAAATTGTCATCACCTGTAGTTACAATCTGTGTTATATTCCTTGCTTCCAAAAGGCAATTTTGGCTTCCTTTTTATTTTTCATTTTTCTTTAATTAGTAATATCTCTTATGTAGATTTTATTATTCCATTAGGTTATGTGGTGTATCAAAAATACACATGATCTATCATGGTATAGATTTTCCCTTTTAATCGAAATGGATGATGTTTAAGAATATTATAGAATTTTAATTAGATATCATTATATGGTAATGAAACTGTTAAGTTTTTAAATGATTAGTATAGTTAGATTCATGAAGTGTTTTCTCTATTATTATTAGTGGAATGAAAATTTGGGCAAAGATTGTTGAGATGTACATAAATCTCTTCTTGGGACATTGTTATATACCTACATGATTATTAGATATCAACCTTAAAACAAACACTCATAGCAACCATTAACATTTAAGGCAAGTTGAATTAAATAGTATCTCGATGCCCTTTTTGTAATTTAAAATTGCTCAAATGAGTTGGTTTAAGACTAATTTAGATTCTACCATAATGTCATTATGCACTTTAGACATGCGAGGTTGGGCTCTCATTGGAGGTTGGAATAGACTGAGTTAATTTCCTTACTGGTTGTTTTAGTTGTCATTGTCTTGTAATGTGATTCTTTTTATTGCAAAGTTATGGTAATTTAAACTATAATGGCGTTGTTGTTTTATGGTAATGATATTGTAGTTTTATTGTTATGGATAACACATAAGATGAACTGTGGTTGTTATTTTCACGAAGTTATTATGATCTAGATATAATGTGTTCATTATTTTATAGTAACGATATCATAATTTTTATTGTTAGTGGTAAACATGTATAGTGTAATGTCCTCGAATTATGTACAATAAGTTATCATGACTTAGTAAATGGAGGTTTGCAATTACTTGAATATACATTTTTAAGGTTGGGTTGGTAACTCATCGACTAATGGAAACTGAACAAAGTGTTGAATCTGTACTTGTTACCAATTGAGTCATGGGTAATGATGAGTCTTAACTAATGGTTGGTTATTGTTGGTGTCCTTCTGACTTGTGCCTTCCATAGAGGATGTGGTCGTTCATTAAATTTTGTTGTACTTGGTTGTAAACAATGTCTTTCTTGGTCTTCTTATGATGGGTGGGATGTAGACACCTCCATGTTCCTTAGAACAGTCCCCAGCCCTCAGACCTTAAATGGTTAAAATCGATGGGAACCTTGGCTTGAGCATTGCTTATGTGTCTTGGAGGTCCTAACCACTGCAGGGTAGGACGAGCGGGTAGTCAGTCTTATTATTTTGTCGGTTGATTGTTGTTCATTTCTGGCAGATGTTATTATGCGTCTTAGATCTTTATGTTGATATCACAGTTATATGCATCATGATTCATCGTCACGTGGTGGCACAGAGTATAATGTCTTGTTACCCTTGTACACACACACACAAAAAAAAAAAAAAATTCCACTTGTTATAAGAGGTTTGTCATTGTGACGAGGAGGAGCGTTACATATGGTATTAGAGAGGGGTTCAACCCGCGACTTGGGATCGCTATGGATTTCATTGACCTGATTTGATTATACGGTTGCTAATTGTGTTGATTGTGTGTGTGCAGGTAACCATGGTTAGAGGACGTCGCGGAGGCAGACGACGGGATGCTAGGGGAGGAGGCGTGACGCCTCCAATAGCATCCATACCGGAGGGGTCTAAGCCCCAGGGAGACGAGCAGGTTCTTGGGCAGGAGCAGATAGCAGTTGGCGATGTAATTGGAATGATGAGATCCTTTTAGTGCATGTCTGAGGCACTGATCAGCCGTTTGGACATAAATGAGGCCAGGGCACCGGCACCCATTGAGGTTTCGCTGCGTGCACTGGCTATTACTGGTAGCATTCACTGTGAACTCAATAAATTAAAATTTCCTGAGTTCTTTGGTGCCCCATATGGCGCAGCCACCAAGGCATGGTTGGAGAAAATGGGGATGTGATTCACACTTCGCGGTTATACCTTCAACATGAAGGTCTGCATGGAAGTCTTTCAACTGAAGGGGAGCGCTCTTCTATGGTGGAAGACCCTCCTACCGTAGCTGAACATGGTCATCAAAGACGTGTCATGGGAACTGTTTGAGGAACGGTTCCGAGAGAGGTACCTTTCAGAGGAATTCATTGAGCGTCAGCTCAATGAGTTCAACGCCTTACAACAGGGAGGTCGTACGGTGCCCGCGTACAAGGCCCATTTTATGGAGTTGTTCCAGTATGCTCCGCACCTTAACACGAAAAAGCTTAAGGTTAACAAGTTCGTATTCGGCCTTAACGACAACCTGCATGCAAAGATTAGGATTTTGATGCCTCAAACCTTGCACGATGTCATCCAGCAGGCCCTCATAGAAGAGGAGGATCTTATCACTGGGGGTTAGACCAGGACTCCAGCGAGACCAACAGGGAAAGTCCCATCTAGAACACAACAGCACCAGACACCAGCGAGACATATGCTGGGATATCTTGGCTTCCAGAGGGGATCCACTTTCACTACACCCCGACGACCACTGCCTTAGCAGCGGACCCCATATCGAGGACCAAAGCATCAACAGCAGCGTCGCCCGCAGCAGTAGCAGTTTAGGCCTGTTCAACAGAACTGACTAGGGTACAAGGCCAGTGTGTCGTCATCTTCTACTTCGGGTACCAGGACTACTGGGTCGAAGAAGGGGTGTTGGACATGTGGGGAGCCACACTACCAGTGCGACTATACTGTGGAGAGGACCCGAGCATCCAGATCAGCAGGACCCACTACCGTGGGAGATATGGACAAGGCCCATCGGATTCATGCAGTGGTGAATAACCACCAGGTAGAACGCTAGTCTATTGTGCTCGAGATGACAGGTACTGTCGCTGACCAGACCCTTAGTATTTTGATAGATCTCGGTGCTACCGAGAGTTTCATTTCTGGTGCAATGCTAAAAAGGATTAAGGTAAAGGTAGTCGAACATAATGAGTTTAACTTCGTGGAGATGGCCTCGTGAGCCAAACAGAAGGTTGGAGGAAAGGTTACGGGCTGTGCCCTTAACCTGGGAGAGTTGTTCACAAGGGCCAACCTATACATCACGATCCTAGGATCTTATGATTTCGTGATTGGTATGGATTGGTTGGAATCGCATGAGGTGATGCTCAACTGTAAGATGAAATGGTTGAGCTTGGTCGATGACGAGGGACATAGACATGTGATTGTAGGATGGAACCAGGGCATTTCCCTGAGGTTCATCTCTTCCTTACAGCTACGAAAGAGTATGCGCAAGGGGTGCAAGCTTCATGTGATCCATGCGTTAAACGAGAAGGGAGTAGCGGAAGGTCTAGAACACATTCTGGTGGTGAGAGAGTTTGCGGACGTATTTTCGGAGGAGTTACCTGGGATGCCGTCGGAGAGAGAGTTGGAGTTTACCATAGACCTAAAACCGGGGACTGAACTGATAGCAAGGATGCCTTATCGGATGTCGACCCCGAAGCTACAAGAGTTGAAAATGCAACTGAAGGAGTTGTTGGACCTGGGACTGATACGTCCTAGTTTGTCACCGTGGGGTGCATCGGTTATTTTCATATGGAATAAGGATGGATCGTTGAGGATTTTCATTGACTACCGTCAACTAAACAAGGCCATGATCAAAAATTAGTATCCCTTGCCAAGAATTGATCATATGTTCGATCAAATGAAGGGTGTGACAGTGTTCTCCAAGATCGATTTGCGATCAGGGTATCACCAGTTAGAAATTAGAGAGGATGACATCCCTAAGACCGCTTTTAAGACGAGGTTTGGACATTACGAGTTTACTATTTTACCGTTTAGACTAACAAACGCCCCAGGGGTATTTATGAATTTGATGAATGGGGTGTTCTGCGAGTACTTGGACAAGGTCATCCAAGTGTTCATTGATGATATTTTGATTTACTCTTGTATGACAGAGGAGCATGACGAGCACTTGCGCTTGGTACTATAGTGTCTGTGAGAGCACAAATTGTATGGGAAATTGTCCAAATGCTCTTTTTATCAATCGAGGATTCACTACCTAGGGCATGTCATCTCCGGTGAAGGTATCACCATGGATCCAGACAAGGTAGAGGCTATTATGAAATGGCCTACGTCGACGAATGTCACAGAAGTGCGTAGCTTTATGGGTTTAGCAGGATACTATTGACGGTTTGTCGAGGGATTTTTGAATATAGCAAATCTGATAACAGAATTGCAGAAGAAAAACAACTGCATCGATACTAAAGGTCCCTGACATGGACACAGACTTCTTGGTATGCACTGACGCATCCAATGAAGGTTTAGGCAGAGTCTTGATGCAAGACGGATGAGTGATTACTTACATTTCGAGGAAACTAAGAAGGCATGAGGAGAACTAAACGACGCACGATTTGGAGTTATTAGCCATTGTATATTCCTTGAAGGTTTGGAGACACTACCTTGTTGGACAAAAATTTGAACTAAAGACTGATCATTGTGGACTACAACACATTTTTACGCAAAGCGACCTGGATGCACAACAATGGCGTTGGTCGAAATTGCTTAGCGAGTACGACTTTGAGATTACTTACATAAAGGGAACAGTGAACTGAGTGGTGGATGCTTTGAGTCAGAGACCACGCATCTTTTCGGTCTTGCCTCTTTAGACAAACCTATGTGAAAATATTCTCACTTTACAGTGTGATGATCAATGGTACAAAGAGGTCTAGGGTTTTATCGGACAAAACACAATGATGGTACCATGATATGAGGGATTTTCATTTGATAGCGATGGGTTATTGAGGTTTAAAAGTCGGATTTATGTACCACCAAATGACGAGTTGAGGATTTTGATCCTGAGTGAGGCTCATAGAGAAGTTTACATGGCTCACCCGAGAGTGACAAAGATGAGGGCAGACCTTAAACCCTTATTCTTTTGGAAGGGAATGAAGGCTGACATAGTCAACTATGTGGCAAAATGTCTAGAGTGTCAGTAGGTAAACGCTGAACATAGACACCCAACAAGATTACTTCAACCACATGCCATTCCAGAATCGAAATGGGAGGTTATTTCGATGGATTTTATTGTTGGATTTCCACTGACGGCAAGGAGACATGACTAGATTTTCATAGTAGTAGACACTCTGACGAAGAGTACTCACTTTATTCCTGTGCGTACGATGTATCAGGCACCCGACATAGCTAGATTTTTCTTCAGTGAGATTGTGAGGCTGCATGGCGTGCCTAAGAAGATTATATCCGATCGAGGATCGGTGTTTACTGGACGATTTTGGATGAGTTTCCAAGAGGCCTTGGGAAACCAACTTAACTTTAGTATTGCATATCACCCAGAGACTGACGGGCAAACCAAACGAATGAACCAAACCTTGGAGGACATGTTGTGCATGTACGTGATGGACCAACAAAAGCATTGGGAAGAATTCTTGCCTCTAGTAGAGTTCGCTTACAACAACAGTTACCAAAGCACCATTAAAATGGCACCTTTCGAGTTTCTTTACGGGTGACCATGTCAGATGCCCTTGAGTTGGGATCGACTTGAGGATAGGGTGTTGGTGGGACCAGAAGTGATCCAAGAAATGGAAGAGAAAATGAAAACCATAAGACAAAGGAATAAAGAAACGCAATATCGACAGAAGAGTTATGTTGATGCACACCGAGTCGACTGTAGTTACGAGGTCGACAATCGAGTCTTCTTGCAGGTTAAACTGCATAAGAGTTCAATCAAGTTTGGAAAGGGAGCTAAACTCTCTCCTAGGTTCATGGGACCTTTCGAGATTGTGGAGAGGAAGGGTCCCGTGGTCTATCGACTAGCCTTACCTGATTCTTTGAGGCGTATGCATGATGTTTTTCATGTATCTATTTTGAGACACTACATTAGTGATCATACACATGTGATTGACATGAGTTCCTTGTAGGTATCGGATGAGGGAGCGCTCACGGCTGAGCCGGTCCGCATCTTAGACCATCGCGTTCGAAATTTACGACGTCAAACGGTAGATCAGGTCAAGGTCCAGTGGGATAGTTATAGTCCACACTCAACGACCTGGGAGGACGCATATGATATGCGCCAACAATTTCCATTTTTGTTTGATAGATAGACTTATGATACTGTGATACATTTATTCGGCATTTATACTATGAAACTTCGGGACAAAGTTTAGACCAAGAGGGGGTGTATGTAACATCCTACTCTAGCACACTGAGAAAACTTATTCTTTAAGGACACTTGCTCGCAAGTGATCCAGATTATTATGATATTAAAACATTTGACTTTGATCATGATGAGTTATGGTAGATGACATGATGTTGTACTTCATTGACATAGACAAGTGCTATTGACTCAGTTTTACTGAGTGTGCAGGGTTTTGGACCTTGAGGATGCAGAGGCATCGACGGAACCATTGGACTCTGGATCGAGTCAGGGAGTGTGCTACTGGAGTTTGATTGTTTTACTATGATTTTAGTACATTTGATTAGATGATATGATGTGGACATGCCTGACATGATTGTTGATAATGCAAGCTGACGATAGCTTGCTGACCAGACTCATATATGGAGTAAAGGGGCCACAGATGACTACCAGAGAGGTTGAGGGAGAGGTGTGGAAAACAACCCTACCACAACCTACAAGCACTCCCGCCGTGGCTCGAATTGTAGGTTAACGATTACCTAGTTCGAGAGGACCCACAATGCCATGAGGGAAGACTGCGATAGTCACTCGTGATGATTATAAGGGGTGCACAATAAGATGGCGGCCTTATTCCTTAGAATCCCTTAGTCTCCCACAAGTTCACCTGGCGAAGTGTTGACTCCATGGGTTATTGATGTTTACCAATCAATCAAGAAGCGAGTGGAACCCTTGGAGCATGTGGTGCATCCTGAAGGGCACGTCGCACAAAAGAGACAAAAGGGCGAGTGGCACCCTTGGAGCACGTGGTGCATCTTGAAGGGCACATTGCACAAAAAAACAAAAGAGACAAGGGGCACCCTTGGAGCACGTAGTGCGTCCTGAAGGGCACGTCGCATTGATGATGATAAGGGAAGGAACCTGGATGGCCCTAAGATAGACAACACATTAAGAAATTTTAAAACAACTTCCCTAATTAAATGTCACCCAGTTTAGAATCTAAGTCCTAATTCTAAAACTTTGCTAGGGGTAAAATTTTGTCTACCCTTGAGAAAACACCTCTAAAAATTTAAAATAGTAAAATTTAAAATAAAAACCCAAAGTAATAATTTTGGTCTTCATAAATTTTTGGGGTAAATGAAGAGAGTAAGAAATTAATTAAAAGTTGTGGATATGAAATATAAAGAAGAATTTAATTATTTTTAATTTTTGATAGTTTAAAAAGATGTTGAATTAATAATAAAAGGGAAAAAGGGGTTAAATTGCAACTGTTGTTTTTAGCTCTAATAAAAAGGGGAAAGAGGGAAATTATAACATTTAGGAAACTAGGGAATGGAGGTAACTTAAAAAAGGAAAGAGGGGAACTTATGGTAAAAAGAGAGGTCAACTTAGTAAAGAATCTGCAATTAAGAACCTTCTAAATTGAACTAAATTAACAACTTCATTTTAGGGAAAGTATTTAAAACATGTAAGGGAATATAGGGACACCTAGGAGTAAAAATAGGAGTAACTCTAGGTGGGTGAGGGAAATGAGACAATTAATAAATTAAAGAAAATAATTTTTGGAGGAAAGTGGGGGATGAATGACACTTGTACGATGGAGAATTTTTAGAAGATTTCATTAAAACTTAAATTAAAAGAGATTTAGGGAAAGTTTGGAAGTTATAAAACTCTATAAAAGAGAGGAAGGAGGAGGAAGTAGGGGATCGACTATTAACGTAACGTTATGTTGTCGGATTAGTGACTTGAATGATTTACTTGTGGGGAGTTGGGATTTCCCAACTCGGATAGGAGTGGTAGCTCGGCCTTACGAGCCGAGCTGGGAGCTAGACGTACCATCTGGATAGTGTGTGGCCCCTTTGCAGCTTGAGGGACTAAGGGGGAAGCAGAGTACCCCTAGCATTGGCTGGGAGGTACCGGTGAGGTCTTGACGCTCGGTGAGCGGGAGTTGCACGCAACGCGGGACACCATTCAAAGTGGGCGAACAGGCAATGGTACACTTCTTGCTTGAATGATAGAATGTTGTAGGATTTACAATTTACATCTGCATGTGTATTGGGTAGAAGGATATTTATCTTTAATATGTGTTTAGTTCTTGATTGATTGACTGGTTTTAATACTTCGGCGATTAAATTGTGTAACTGATGTAAAATTTTTAACTCGGCTAATGTAATCTGGTATTGTATGAAAGACAAAACTATGTATGACTTCGGAGATTTTGTTATATGATCATTGTACAATGTTGTCCCTAAGATTGCTTTTGATGAAGAATCCATCCTTGCATTTCCTCTTGTTGTCACGACAAGTTGCACTTGGTTGCATTTTAGTTCGTTGGGTAAATCACCCAGGCATTCTCTGTTGATAATAACTAAACCCCGCCTTAGCAGAGAATGTTTAGCCCTGCGATCACATTCTTGTTGACCAGCGATTGCTTGTCCTCTGTCAATTTTATGTTATTGGCATGATTCCCTACATTAATCACCGATTGTGCAAGGGCGTTTCTCAAGTTCTGCATTTGAACCCCCCCCCCCTTTGCATGTCTTCTGCACTCTGGATGATTCCACCAGCTGTCAGCTGTGGGACTTGAACATGGTGGGTCAGGGTTTGCAGAATCTGCAACACATGCATATAATCCAAAGCCCTCGTGTGTGGCTGTAAATAGAGCTTTAGTCCAATCTATTTTCTTTCTTCCTCCTTCGGTAGCCCACTGATCCCCATTCAAAAGGCTGCACAAGATCCTCATAGGTTGGCTCTTTGGATATGGTATACCCGCAACTTCGTTGTTATTGAAAACCCTAATGGGAACAAAATCAACAGAAAACCTGTTCACAATATCCCAAAGTACCTATGAGCTGAGAAGTAATAGAAATAACAGATAGAAACACGACTATTTTTATGAATTTTCAGATGATTGTTTAACAGTGCATTGTACAAGATCTGTTTGTGATTCCAAAGGTTTGAGTAGTTATGGAAGTCTTTTGTGGGATCAAACCACACGTTGATCATCTCTTCTCTTTGTCCAAAGCCATTTACGATAATATTTGTTGCATATCATAAGGCTGTCCTGATAGGTTTCCCAGAAATTCAATGTCAACTTCATCGCGCAAGTGGCCGTTGTCTGATGACAATTGATGCAATTAAATGACCGCCACCATCATTTTTGATATGCGTTAATACCTCTGTGCGCTTTTTTTCTGGGGTATCTCTTTTTCTGGCAAATTCATCTTGATTTGGCTGTCTGTTCCTTTTAACGTGTGGAAACATTTCCTTAAGGGGACTCGAAATTTCTTTATATCTGTGGCCTGTTACCCATGCTTTTCCTTTCCTCACTTTACTAACAGTGAATATTTTGCATTGATGATGGAAAACCCTGTAATCATTCATAGTTTAAATCCTTGGGGCGAATTGATTGATATTCCTTGCCATCAATTGAATTACCTTATTTATCGCCTTAATGACTGCTACAGCACCATAAACAGTCAGCAGTTTCCTTCTAGTTTTTTAAATGGCCATTAGTTTCTCTTTTGCCAACTTCACCTTTTTACCTTAATGACTTCAGTCTAGGCCGCCAGCTGGCTTAAGTGTCAGTGCCCTGCATTTTACCTTTAGCCTTACCTGGCAATAATTCTTTAACCTCTTTTAGCAGAAAAGTTGCTTGATTAAGGGAAGAATGGGTTCTTATTGTAATCGCAGAACAACCTCAAGTTTGCAGTCGAATCGGACCAAAGTCACTTCCATTTTTCAGACCGCCTTGGATTTAATCGCGTACAGATTTATCAAATTATATTTGTCAATGATCAGCTAATGAAATGGTCATCGCCTATAGTTACAATCTATGTTATATTCCTTGCTTCCAAAAGTCAATTTTGGCTTCTTTTTTATTTTTTGTTTTTCTTTAATTAGTAATATCTCTTATGTAGCTTTTATTATTCTATCAGGTTATGTGGTGTATCGAATATACACATGATCTATCATGGTGTAGATTTTCCCTTTTAATCAGAATGGATGATGTTTAAGATTATTATAGAATTTTAATTAGATATCATTATATGGTAATGAAACTGTTAAGTTTTTAAATGATTAGTATAGTTAGAGTCATTAAGTGTTTTCTCTATTATTATTAGTGGAATGAGAATTTGGGCAAAGATTGTTGAGATGTACATAAATCTCTTCTTGGGACATTGTTATATACCTACATGATTATTAGATATCAACCTTAAAACAAACACTCATAGCAACCATTAATATTTAAGGCAAGTTGAATTAAATAGTATCTCGATGCCCTTTTTGTAATTTAAAATTGCTCAACTGAGTTGGTTTAAGACTAATTTAGATTCTACCATAATGTCATTATGCACTTTAGACATGCGAGGTTGGGCTCGCATTGGAGGTTGGAATAGACTGAGTTAATTGCCTTACTGGTTGTTTTAGTTGTCATTGTCTTGTAATGTGATTCTTTTTATTGCAAAGTTATGGTAATTTAAACTGTAATGGTGTTTTGATTTTATGGTAATGATGTTGTAGTTTTAATGTTACGGATAACACATAAGATGAACTGTGGTTGTTATTTTCGCGAAGTTATTATGATCTAAATATAATGTGTTCATTATTTTATAGTAACGACATCGTAATTTTTATTGTTAGTGGTAAACATGTATAGTGTAATGTCCTCGAATTATGTACAATAAGTTATCATGACTTAGTAAATGGGGATTTGCAATTAATTGAATATACATTTTTAAGGTTGGGTTGCTAACTCGTCGACTAACGAAAACTGAACAAAGTGTTGATTCTGTACTTGTTACCAATTGATTCGTAGGTAATGATGAATCTTAACTAATGGTTGGTTATTGTCAGTGTCGTTCTGACTTACGCCTTCTGTAGAGGACATGGTCGTTCATTAACGTTTGTTGTACTTGGTTGTAAACAATGTCTTTCTTGGTCTGCTTGTGACGGGTGGGATGTAGACACCTCCATGTTCCTCAGAACAGTCGCCATCCTTGAGACCTTAAATGGTTAAAATCGATGGGAACCTGGGCTTGAGCATTGCTTATATGTCTTGGAGGTCCTAACCACTGCAGGGTAGGACGGGCGGGTAATCAGTCTTATTATTTTATCATTTGATTGTTGTTCATTGTTGGCAGATGTTATTATGTGTCTTAGATCTTTATGTTGATATCACAGTTGTATGCATCATGATTCATCGTCATGTGGTGGCACACAGTATAATGTCATGCTACCCTTGTACACGTGCACACACACAAAAAAAAAAATTCACGTGTTATAAGAGGTTTGCCATCGTGACGAGGAGGAGCGTTACATGTATCTCCATAATTATAGCGAATCAGGAGATGAAACTTTTACCAGAGGTACCTTGATATTTCTTCTCAATATTATATCGATTTCACCATCTGAATCGTTCTTGAAAAAAATTTATAGCAAAAATGCTAAGACGACCTGAAAATAACATACCTTAGAACACATCACCAAAAGACTTCATTCTCCCTTGAAATCCAACCTTCTTTTCTTCTTATTTCCTCTGAAATTCGACTTGTATCAAATGAATGCATAATGATTTTATTTATACCATTTATGTCACTTCCTTTTAACATTAGGGACAACCTGACACTTTCTTTTTTTGTAATTCTTTTCTTTAATTATCTTCAGGGCCTACATGTACTTCCTTCTTCAATTCACTTTGTCATCTTCAAAAATTCATTTCTCCTCAACCATGAGGATCCACGTGACGTGCCACATACCACAGTAAACAACATGATGTATACTATCCATTCATGGGTGTTGTATATGCATGCGCATTGTCCTTCATGTACAAATACCTTTATCAATCTTGCGGTCCAAAACCCATGACTAGGGTTTACATCAATGACAACAACCAATCTTCCAACAATCTCCCCCTTTATCATTGATGGCAACACTCATGCTCCCCCTATAATCATGATCCCAATTTCTCTCCCCCTTTGACATCAATGGCAAAGGTTATGGCTGCTCCCCATGAGTTTAATGGAAAAATGTAACTCTCTTCATTGGGGATGCTCCCTTTGAACATGTGGCACTCAATAATACTTCATCCTTATTTTTGGTCTTTGGGACATTTTCTTCCTTAGAATCCTTTTGTGTGGCTTCTTTCTTCTATCTCTTCTTCATGTCTAGGATGTATATGTTGTTCGGTCTTCTTGTTGCAGTTGCAACCAATCTTCCTGAGTTATTTTCTCTCATTTTACATTTTCGGGAATCAAACGTAAGAGTGTATCCTTGATCACACATTTTACTAACACTGAGTAGATTATGATTCAAGTCTTCAACCAATAGAACATTCTTTACTTTTACATTTTTTCTTCCAAACTCTACTACACCTTCTCCAAGTATTTTGGCAGATGAGTCATCTCCAAATGCAACATTGCCACCCTTTCTCTTCAAGCTGATGAATTTGTCTTGATCCCCGGTCATATGTGAAGAACATCCAATGTCTATGTACCATTCATCTTCTTCTTTACATTCTTCAGCGGTCAATGCTATTCGACAATCTTCATTTTTTGGAATCTCTTTACTTCTCCATAATGTGGTTGGCATAGGGACATCTTCACTCATATATTTGCAATCCCGTTCTTTGTGACCAAGATAATTTCATTTGTAGCATACAATATTTTTGTCCATCAACAGGTAAAATGAATTATAACTTCTGTTGAAAAATCCACAATTATTTCCATATCTTCTGTTTACACCATTCACGTTTCTTGTGTATTTGTTCCTTTCAATGATTCTGCAATTAATTGCCTTATGTCCAAAATTTTTGCAAGTATAACAATGACCAAGAAAGAAATTTTGATACCTGGGAGTAAGTGACCTTATTTGTGATGTAGTCCATCTGGGTTCATGATCTACTCTTCTGTAGTTTCCTTCATACTGATTGAATCTTCTTTGATTCCTGAAGGTAGGAGGTCTTCTTGGATATTCATCTCTTTTGTAATCATTCCTTCTTTCTAGTATCCTGGTCCACTTCTCATCAACTATCTGTGTAGCTCTTTCTTCAACCTTGTTGTTAGTATTTGCATCTTCTTTGTATGAAGTTCCACCCATGCGTCCAAGATGTGTTAATTCTTTTGGCACTTGAGAGTTTCTTAAGCTCTTCCTCAATGAGACAACTTCTTCTTCAAGTTTCTCACAATCTTCTTCTTTCTTTATCATTTGGACCCTCTTTAGTTCTACTATTCTTCTTTCTTCTTCGAGTAGAGTTTTCAAGGAAATAGTTTCTTCTCTTAGTTTATGAAAGTATTCTAATTGATTCTTTAATCTTACAACTGTCTTTCCATAGCTACCCAATTCACTTCTTAGTTTTCTACGTGTGTCTTTGAGCTTTCTATTTTCAATCTCAACATGGTTCAATTTTTTAAGATTCTCATCTTCTTGTTGAATCATTTCTACTTCATGATTTTCTTATTCTTTGTTTTCATCTATTTCAATCCTTGGATGAGGACATTCAAATTCAACATGTCCTACTCCTTCACAATTAAAGCAAAAGAACTGACCCCTATTTTCTCCTTTGAAATATGAGATGTTGTAATCTTCTTCAACTTCTTCTTATTCTTATGCTTCTTCCCTTGCATAAAGTTCTTGTAGCTTGTCCCAAATATATTTTGCTAATGCACATGATCCCACCTTGGATTTCACTGAATCTGTCAATCCATCCAGGATGGTATCTATTGCCAGTTTGTTGTTCATTTTTGCTTCCTTCCGAGCTGCAGTCTTTGGTTTCTTCAAAGCATTGTATCCTGAAGCAATTGAGAACCAAACATCTTTCCTAAGAGATTTCAAGTAAGTTTCCATTCTATTTTTCCAGTATTCAAAATTCCTTCCATCAAATGGTGGAATCCCATTTGGAATGTTGTTTTCCATTTCTACATAGGATCTTCCTTCCAGTGGTTAAACTGTACTGAAGATAACCCACTCTGATACCAATTATTGATATCGAGAGGGGGGTGAATCAGTATCAATTACAATTTAAAACCTTTTGCAACTTATACTTAAACCATTCAACTATATCCAATGAGCAATGAACAATAGTATAAGAGTTACATCAATACACCATAATACACCATGCACAATATATGAGAAATAATCAATAGTTATTGCTCAAGGGAAGTAATGACTTCCAAAGGTAGCTACAGCTTCCAAATGTAAAGGGAGGGCTAAACCTCCAAGCGGAGGATACAATCCTCCAATATCAAGAGAGAGTTGAACTCTCCATCCTTGCCTCTTTCTTCCACCCAAGAGTATATGAAAGATAATAAACTTTACATTAAATCATCACCATCAACCAATCATCACATAGAACCTAATAATGCTTCATGACACTTCTTCAATTTCTACAATTCTTCGATTCTTGGAGTACTCTGATCTTGTATATAATATTAACCAATGTATTCTATGAAACTCCTCCAAGTTTCACTCCTTGAATCCTCCCCAAAAGGAAGTTATAGAAATAATGGTAGACTTTATTCAATTCTGGTCTATTCAGGAGGCTGAACTTGTACATAATGCCCCGCGCTCAATATTTAACATCTGATTCTAAAACTCTCACACAAGAAACTATAGTCCATACTATTTCCAATGAAATTTGTCCCACATCATTTGGATTCTCTATGAAGAAGTTATGACGGTTTTATACAGAACACTTGTCTATTGACTAGCTTCAGGACTGGTCACAAACCCTATCTTCCAAAGAGTGTATCTCCATAATTATAGTGAATCAAGAGATGAAATTTTTACCAGAGGTACCTTGATATGTATTCTCAATACCATAGTGATTTTACCATCTGAATAATTCTAGAAAATTTTTTATAACAAAAACGGTAAGATGACCTGAAAATAACATACCTTAGAACACATCACCAAAAGACTTCATCCTCCCTTGAAATCCGTCCTTCTTTTCTTCTTATTTCCTCTTAAATTCGACTTGTATCAAATGAATGTATAATGATGTTTATTTATACCATTTATGTCACTTCCTTTTAACATTAGGGCCAACCTGACACTTTCTTATTTTATAATTTTTTTCTTTAATTATCTTCAGGGCCTACATGTACTTCCTTCTTCAATTCACTTTGTCGTCTTCAAAAATTCATTTCTCCTCAACCATGGGGATCCATGTGACATGCCACATAACACCAGAAACAACATGATGTATACTATCCATTCATGTGTGTTGTATATGCATGTGCATTGTCCTTCATGTCCAAATACCTTTATCAATCTTACAGTCCAAAACCCATGACTAGGGTTTACATCAATGACAACAACCAATTTTCCAACAATATATTCTTAAATAGATATGCAATGATACAATCTTGTATGTTTGGCAGTTCACCTTTTTCTTGTCCATCAATTGAGTTTGCATATTCTTAAATATATAAACAACAATACATTCTTGTATTATTGACTTGGCATATTCTTAAATAGATAAATAACAACATATTCTTGTATTATTTAACTTTAATCTTTTCTTCTCATTTATTTAGCAGATCTCGTATGCCTATCTTTCCTTTAGTTTTTCCTTTAGCTTTTTTTATTAGTTAAGTGCATCTATGTAACAAATTTATTTAACATCTCATATGCCTATCTTTCCTTTAGTTTTTCCTTTATTTTTTTCATTAGTTAAGTGAATCTATGTAACCAATTTATTTAACATATCATATGCCTATCTTTCCTTTAGTTTTTTTTATTAGTTAAGTGCATCAATGTAACCAATTTATTTAACAGATCTCATATAACTATCTTTCTTTTAGTTTTTTTATTAGTTAAGTGCATCTATGTAACCAATTTATTTAACAGATCTCATATGCCTATCTTTCTTTTAGCTTTTCCTTTAGTTTTTTTTATTAGTTAACTGCATCTATGTAACCAATTTATTTAGCAGATCTCATATGGCTATCTTTGCTTTATTTTTTTCTTTAATTTTTTTAATTTTTTAAGTGCATCTATGTAACCAACAAGGTCATTAGTAAACTAGAAAAAAAATATATTTTTTAATATAAATTAATCTGCTAAAATTATTCTGCCAATTTTTTTTGATGATATGTCAATAGAATCATATTTTTTACAGTCCACAATGAACATACAATGAAACATTTAAATTAATACATAGCAAAAAAGTATTTAAGAGTTTGTACTTAATTTAATGAATTGTAAAAAGGAGAATATACAAAACATTAGTTATTACTAGTTAACTTTGCCACTTTTTTTCCATCAACTTTGAGAAATCAAATATGAGACAATAAATTTCTATTTTGAATTCCAAAATAATGATATATATATATATATATATATATATCAAAGTCTGAATATAGTTACACTGTAAAATACATAAGTTCCACGTCCATTTTAGGATGATAACAAAAACTATGACGTTTAACTTCAAAATTATGGACTCTAACCCATCGCTTTAAGATAGATCACTTCATACCTGCAATTCAAACCTGCAAAAAAAAATAGAATTCACCGGTCTGCAAAAAAAATTAGAATTCAAAAATAAAAAATTTACAATTCAAACATGCAAAATAATACAAAATTCAAAACTTGTGATTAAAAAAAAATTGACATTCATACCAAAAGCGTTAAGTCTCATCCTCCAACATACTATTTCCCACAAAATATATTGTAAACATATTTTCCACAAAATATAATTTAAACATTTGTAACAATAAAAAAAGAATAACACATATTAGCATATATATTGTAACTAAATATTAAATACACAATAAGAAATAATAACATACCCAGCCACAGTTAAACAAATTTAAGATAGTTACTCTCCAATTAAGAGTACATTATTTAAACAATTTGTAAATCTTATCTAAAATCTTAAAAAAATTTAAAGAGAAAAATTATGTTCTTGGTGAAAAAAATTGTGAGTTAGAGTTGGATAATAATCTGAAAATAAATATAGAACTGTGTATGAAGAAAGTTCACAAATTTTTATATTAAGTCATTCCTCGAATGAAATACTTATCTCCTTGTGGATAAAGTCTCAAATCCTTCAGGTGAAATTCTCCTTGTGGATAATATCTCAAATCCATCAGGCGAAATTCTCATCCCAGGTGATGTTATTGTGTTCTTGGTGATGAGAAAACTATTAATTTGTGATGAGAAAGATTAAAATAATTTCTCTAATAAATTATCGTCCAACCTAGGAAAATAAAATCTAGGTCTAAGTGATACCTGTGATAATATATATATATATATATATATATATATATATATATATATATATATATATATATATATAAATAAANATATATATATATATATAAACAATAATAATAATCATCATTAATCATGTGACGAAAAGGGAGAAAAAGGGGAATCAATTGTTTTGTTACATATGCTAATTAAAAATTTATTAATTAAAAAGAAAAAGGGGAAAAATATAATTTTCTACACTTACCAATTTGAGTTTTAAATGAAAAAGGAAAGAGAGAAATTTAAAAGAATTAGGAAACTAGGAAAAAAAATGAGAAACATAAGGGAAAAAAAAACAAAAAAAGAAAGACTAACTTAGTAAGCAATCTTGCATTTAAGAACTTTCTAAATTGAACTCAACTAGTGAATTAGTAAGGGGGTAAGTAATTAAAATATGTAAAGGAATATGGGGTGAACAGAGTAATAGAAGACACGCTAGGGATGTATGTGATGGACAAACCATCGAAATGGGAAGACTACCTGCACTTGGTAGAATTTACCTACAACAATGGGTATCAAGCATCATTGAAGATGAGCCCATTTGAAGAATTTTATGGAAGAAAGTGAAAAACTGTAGTAAGGTGGGATAATCTAGCTGACAGGGCAGTAGTTGGGCCATAATTGCTCAAGGAAATGGAAGAACAAATGCTAAAAATCAAGCATAATTTAAAGGCTACCCAAGACAGGTAGAAAAGTTATGCTGATAAGAACATAACCCATAGAGAGTTTAAAGTGGGTGATCATGTTTTCTTGAAAGTGAAAGCCAATAGAATTTCCCTGAAGCTAGGAAACTATGCCAAGTTGGCAGATAGATTTTGTGGGCCATTTTAAATCCTAGAAAGGATTGGGTCAGTTACATATATTCTTCCATTACCTGCATCCATGACTGTACATAATGTATTCCATGTTTCATTGCTTAAGAAATATATACCTGATGATAATCATGTTATCGATTGGAATGTGATTCAGGTGGATCAAGAAGGTGTCTTGCAAGTGCATCATGTGTGCATATCATGAGTGTCGATATTATGATATGCAAAGTCCCTACATCATCAGGACTGTTAGATTGGGAGCTCTGAAATATTGGCATTTCAGAAATCGAGAGAAGCGGTGTGCATGGAGGCATAAATGCCTGAAACCCGAAACCCCATAGATCTAGAGAAAAGAGCTTGACCGTTGGCTCAAGCAGAAGGGCAGATTGTAATTTTTGGATTTCGGTTGTCGAGAGAATGGGATGTGCTATTGCACAAACTCCTGAAGCTCAATGTCCCAAAACGAAAGAGTAGACGTGGTGGGGCTGGATGACGTCACTAGTATTTCGCCATGTGGCGTCCTGTGTGAGCAAGTTAGTGTGGCTCGAGGTTACGTAACGTAGTTAAGGGTAGAAGGACCCACACTGGCATGTATCACGATACATCAAGATCGACGATGAAGAGGCATTGCGGGGACCCAAGTTGCATGGGAGATAATTCTCCAACGCAGTCCTCTAATCTAAACTATGGTTTCACTGAGGTGTTACATGTCAGTGTCGGTAGAATTGCAGAATGAAGGGAGGGTTACTCCAAAACCATCGTTGCATAACCCCACAAATAGGAAAACATTAACTGATGTAGGGTAATGACATCACCCAAGGTGACGGGGAAGTGTTCGGGGTGTGCGGATGTGAAATCTTATGAAATCCCAAAGTACCGGAACTCAGACGCCTAAGGTTCCATAGTGAGTGTCGGTCGTTGGAAGTTGGGTAGACATGGATGGTTGATCTGCCCTATGTCGCGAGTTAGTTAGTCTAAAATTTGGGAAGTTTTTGTGAAGTGCTTTGAAACCTCTTGAAACTTGAAGTTTTGAAGCGCCCTTTTTTCTAAGAGAGTGGCCACGACCCATGATCACATGGTTTGGGTATTAAGAGAGAAGGGACTAGAGACCGAAGGATTGTTACAGAGCTGAGCAGAGCTTGGAAAATTTAGGAAATATGAATGTTTTCTTAATTCATATTTGTTTATGAATGTTGTGGGATTTGTTAAGGAATAATGGCCTGACAAATTCTGGTTTTCTGTACATTGTGTTTGCAGAAGTTTAGTGAGTGCTAGAAATGAGTAAAATTTCCACTAAGTGCAAAAGAAATGGAAGAGATACAGAATGATTCTAGATCAGAGAAAGAAGCTAAAGGGATGGATGTACATTTTGGAGTTGAAGGGTCGAAATCCAATGGGCATGGAGAGGAGATAGATAAGGAAAGAAACATGCGAAAGATCATTGAAAAATTGCAGAAAGATTCCCAAACTCGCTGAGCAGATAGCAAAAAGATTAGAAAATATTAGGAAAAATAAGGTGAAATTAACATAAAGATGTTAGAGAGTTTTGAGAGAATAGCTAAGAAGTTGGAGAAGGAGAGAGACTCAAACAGAATAGGGAGTCACCAGACTTCTGAGGGAAGAAGGTCAAGGAGTATGGGTAGACACCGTCATCCCTCCCAAGGCCGATCCAAGAAAAGGAGGGAACACAATAGTTCAAGCCCATCTCCTACCAAAAATCACATGAGGTCTGGAGTGGATGAACTGAAGGGAGAAATGAAAAATATTAAGCCTCCAACGATTGATGGAGAACATAAGAAGGAGGAAGATGGAGAGAAATGGTTGCTTGGCATGAGGAAATATTTTCAACTACAGAGTTATTCCTCTCATGCAGAAGGAAGAATTGTTATGTATCAACTGAAGGGAAAAGCATCGATGTGGTGGGATCATCTTGTGCAGGTGCAACACATTAGAGAGAAATATATCACTTGGAAGGAATTCAAGAGGTTTTTCGAGAAGAAGTATTTGACTAGAAGATACTATGACATAAAGATGAAAGAGTTCTTTGAACTCAAGTTGGGTAGCTTGACCATTGATGAATACGAACGAAGGTTTTTGGAATTACTGAAGTATGTTTTGTTCATCAAGGATGATACTATCAATATTCAAAGGTATCTGAGTGGAATTCCACCTTCCATTGGAGACAAGATCTAGTAGTATGACCCAAAAAATATGGAAGAAATGATAAGAAGAGTGAAATTCTTATATGAGAAACAAAGAGATAAGCCTACTTTCCAGAAGGCTTTGGAAGACAAGAAGAAATTCAAGAAGGATGAGAGGAAGAAGGGAACTAAGATACCATTTTTTAGAAACATTTATCAAGGACAACCATCTTTTAGAGAGAATAGGAAGGTTGAAGTAGGTGGGCAAATGCCAAGACCGCCACCTATGGAATGTTGGGGTTGTAAAGAAAACCATAGGTACAAAGATTTCTGCCATAGAAATTATAAAGTGAGAGTTGTCCACAATGTACAGAAAGATGAAATAGTGGAGGACATGGGAAGTAGAATGCCAAGGATCTACGCATCCCTGGACAACATGCAAGATGAATATCAGTCGCACGTGATTGAAGTGGAAGGTATGATTAACAACCAACCATTTACTATTTTAATTGATTCAGGTGCTAGCCATAGTTATATAGATCCCAGAGAGGTGGAAAGTTTTCAATAGTTGAGAAGAAAACATGGAAAATATTGGTTAGTGCAGCTGGCTATAGGAACCAAGAGAAGCGTTACATAATTGGTTAAGTCGTGTCCAATGGACATGAATGGACTAAGCACAAAGACTGAATTGAACATTCTACCTTTAGGCTCTTATGACTGCCTAATTGGGATGGACTAGTTGGACTAGCACCATGCCATATTGTACTGTTGTAATAAGGCATTCACTTGACTAGATGAGGAAGGAGATCGGAAAACAGTCCAAGGAATTCCTAGAGCTATTGTTGTCATATAAATCTCAACAATGCAGCTAAAGAAGTGCTTCAAGAAAGGTTGTCAATTATTTACAGCCCACTTGGAGGAAGCACCTGAGGATAAGGTTTCAAAGATCAAAGACCATGTGGTACTAAAGGAGTTTGAGGATATATTCTAGCAGGTACCAGGACTACCTCTGAAAAGAGATATTGAATTCTTTGTAAACTTGATGCCTGGAGAAACTTCAGTGTCGAAAGATCCTTATAGAATGAGTACGTCGGAGCTGAACGAACTACAACTGCAACTTGAAGAGATTCTGAAGAAGGGGTATATATGCCCAAGCATTTCACCTTAGGGAGCCCCGATCCTGTTCGTGAAGAAGAAGGATTGAAAGCTGAGATTGTGTATCGATTTCCAACAATTAAACAAAGTAATTGTAAAGAACAAATATCCTCTGTCGAGGATTGATTAATTCTTCGATCAGTTGAAGGATGCGAAGATATTTTTGAAGATAAACCTCAGATCAGGATATCAACAGGTAAGGATAAAGGATGAAGACATCAACAAGACCACCTTTAAAACAAGGTATTGTCATTATGAGTTCACAGTGGTTTCGTTTGGGCTTTCAAATGCACCCGTTGTTTTTATGTACCCGATGAATGGTGTATTCATAGACTATCTAGACAAGTTCGTCATAGTATTCTTGGATCAAATTCTGGTGTATTCCAAGTCGGAGGAAGATCATGAACACCATATTAGGATGGTTTTCCAGGTGCTAAGAGAGCACCAACTATATGCCAATTTGAGAAAATGCTCCTTTTATTAGGAGAAAATCCATTACTTAGGGCATATTATTTCGAAGGAAGGGATAGTTGTATATCCTGAGAAGATTAAGGCCATCAGAGACTGGTCAACACCAAAGAACGTGACATAAGTCATATCCTTTATGGGTCTAGATGGTTATTACAGAAGGCTTATCATAGGTTTCTCAAGGATATCTCACCCTATCACTTCCTTGCAAAGGAATGAGAAGAAGTTTCAGGGGACAGAGGATTGTGAGAGAAGCTTCCAGAAATTGAAGAAACTATTAACCAATTCTCCAATCTCGAGGATTGCAGATACAAATGTGGATTTTGTTATTTGTATCGATGCATGCAAAGAAGGACTGTGAGGATTTATCGGTCAGACTGGGTTCGTAATTTGTTGTGAATCCAGACATTTGAAAGAGTATGAAAGGAACTATGCAACTCATGATTTGGAGTTGGAAGCCAAAGTACATGCTCTAAATAAATGGATACATTACATCATGGTTAGGAGGTTCAAACTAAGAATAGACCATAATGGTCTGAATTACTTGTTTGATCAGCCAACCTCGAATGCTAGGAAGAGTAGGTGGCTGGATTTTTTGTGTGAGTAGGATTTTGATATTCAGCATATAAAAGGGAAGGAGAATAAAGTGGTTGATGCACTCAGTAAGAGAGTACACTAATTACATGCTAAAACCATTATCATGTATCGAACTAATATAAAATGAAGAATTTTGGAAGCTGCAAATGCAGATTTGCAGTACATGGAGCGGGTAGCAAAGCTACAACAAGGTGAGATGCCACAAAAAGTGGAAAATTATAAATTGGAAACTGATGGAACACTTTTGTACAAGAACAAAGTTTATGTACCTAATTTCCAAGACATGAAACTTATGATTTTGAATGAAATTCATAATGTGCCTTATGCAAGGCACCCTGGATATCAAAAAACTGTGGCAACAGTGAAGAGTCATTACTTTTGGCCAGGTATGAAGAAACGGATTGTTGAATACATCACCAGATGTATGGAGTGCCAAAAGGTTAAATCTAAGCACAGGCACCTAGTAGGGTTGTTGCAACCTTTACCCACTTCTGAGTGGAAGTGGGAAGTGGTGACCATGGATTTCATAACCGGATTGCCTAGAATTGGAAAGCAACATGATTCAATCATGGTGGTGGTGGATAATCTTACGAAATATTCCCATTTCATTCCATTAAAGACTACTCATAAGGCAATGAATGTTTTCGATGTCTTTATGAAGGAGGTGGCACGATTGCACATAATTCCCTAGACAATTGTGTTCGATGGAGAGTTGAAATTCACCTCGAATTTCAGGAAATGGTTATTCAAAGGGTTCAGAATGAATCTGAACTTCAGTACAACTTATCATCTTGATTCTAATGGACAGATAGAGAGGGTGAACAGAGTAATAGAAGACACGCTAGGGATGCATGTGATGGACAAACCATCGAAATGGGAAGACTACCTGCACTTGGTAGAATTCGCCTACAACAATGGGTATCAAGCATCATTGAAGATGAACCCATTTGAAGAAATTTATGGAAGACAGTGAAATACTCCAGTAAGGTGGGATAATCTAGCTGACAAGGTAGTAGTTGGGCCAGAATTGCTCAAGGAAATGGAAGAACAAATGCTAAAAATCAAGCATAATTTAAAGGCTACCCAAGACAGGAAAAAAAGATATGCTGATAAGAACATAACCCACAGAGAGTTTAAAGTGGGTGATCATGTTTTCCTGAAAGTGAAAGCCAATAGAATTTCACTAGAGCTGGGAAACTATGCTAAGTTGGAAGATAGATTTTGTGGGCCATTTGAAATCCTAGAAAGGATTGGATCAGTTACATATATTCTTGCATTACCTGTGTCCATGATTGTACATAATGTATTTCATGTTTCATTGCTTAAGAAATATATACCTGATGATAATCATGTTATCGATTGGAATGTGATTCAGGTGGAGCAAGAAGGTGTCTTGCAAGTGCATCATGTGCGCATATTGGACCGGAAAAGCAAACAACTCTGAAATCGATCCATAGGTATTGTAAAGGTCCAGTAGACCTGGTATGGTCCTGAGGATGCGGCATGGGAGCATGAGGATGCTATGTGGAAAGACTACCCACATCTTTTTTAAGATTTTGAAAAGCTTGATGATGTTGTGAAAAGAGTTGCACTGAGGATAATGCAAAAATAAGGGGAGGGGATTGTAATATCCCCCGGTAGTGCCCCAGTTATATTATGAATTGTAATCATATTTATGAATAGTAATCATGTTTTGTAGGTTGGTGAGCTGAGTATTGATAAGATAGTGGGATTATGTGTTTATTAGGCCGGAGAGACTAAGTGTTAAGGCTAGGAGCCCGATTTGGTATATGTAATTATGCAGATCATTAATACAATAGATGAACATCGTTTCCTGACGACCAACCATGAAGAAAGAGTTATGTGGGAATAATCTTCCATAGTATGGGTAAGGGAGAGGGGGCTAAGAGGTAGGAAGAGGGGATAATATTGAGCGCTTAAGACCTTAGGAATAATAATTTATTATTATTTCAAGTGGTGTGAAATATATACTTTTATCCTAAGTCATGGGAGAGGCAATGCATACAGCCCCAATGTGTGCAAAAGGGAATACATACTTGATGGAGTGCATGCATATTCATGGGTGACATGTGTTGTCCCAGACACATGAAATTTAACCCAAGAATTGAGCCTTGAAGGGGGTTCATCCTCTACTCTTCCGTTGGTTGTCTGAACCGTGGGGAGTATGTGAATGACCTCTTCTTAATTTTCCTATCACGCAATCCTGAACACCAGAACAAGAAGTCGACTGGTGTATTCATGTGAATGTCATGGCCTCTGTATTCATCCTTTGCAATGTTCACGCATGTACCTAAGACCCGAAATCCGTCACCTGAGTCATTCTGTGAACCTTCCATACTCCTCCCGAGTTCACTGGTATCCTTCCCGAGAATCGTTTTGTCTCTATACTGGACCTTTTCATAGCCACTCACCTCTAAAGTCGACCCGCGTCTTCTTTGAAACCTAAGAAATTGTCTATGTCGTGTGTGTTATAATTGTGGATTGTTGTGGCCTCGCAATTCCTTGGCTAAATGTGATTGGATACCATCATTCGTTCCTTATTGAGCTTCATTTTCCTCCTTATGTTGGAAAAAAGATGAAGAAGAAGGTTTTCAGGCCTGTGTGCAACACTCTCTCTAGGTGAGAGAGGTGGTTATGGTTGAAGAAGAAGGTTCTCAGGCCTGTGAGCGACTCTCTCCAGGTGAGAGAGTGCACAAAGGAAGTGATAACTCCTGGAAGGAGTCCTGTAGCTTCCACAGAGCTCGAAGAATTTTGCTTTGGTCTATTACTGAAGCCCAAGGAAAGGGAGGTTTAGTAGCCGAAGGACTATCTTGGTGAAAATGAAGGTGTATACTCCTGTGGTGGGACGAGCATGTTGGGAATGAAATTCTGTGAGAAATGGGCATAAGTGGCTCCTGGGAGAGAATCCTTCCTCATAAGCTGTGTATCTTCCGTTGACCTTGCCTAGCCTAGGATTCCCTTTTCCGGTGGAGCTTAGTCTTAGCTCGGGGGTGACCTACTACTGAGAATAATGAGAAATGCAGTCTAAGGCTGGGAGGTTCATGGAAGGTATGCACACAGTTGGTGGTGTATTACAGTTTCAAAGATAAGTATCATTATGTCTTTTAATTATGTACTTAATTAAAATGCATGTTCTCTGATACTCGTAATATTATCATGTATTCTATTTCTAGTTTGAGTTGTTTTTAATTCTGTTTAAGTTTGTATGACAACAGTAAATCCATGTCAAATGTATTAATTTGATTTAATGCTTATTATTTATAAATAATTCATGTTATATATTTAAGTATGAGAATGTTTCCGCACAATAGTGTTTCCTGGCAAGTGGGTTGATGGTCGGGGATGTTACATCAGACATGCCCCCAACCATAGACTTGTTATCTCTTCATTTCCACAAGCTTTGCCTCTTCACTTATGCAGACTTCACCAATTTCGGTTCTACCTCACACATGCCTCCAAAATACTTGTATTTTTCATACTTACCCAAAATTGTCCAAAGGGAAACTCACCCATATTTGTCTTACAAATCCACCTTAATGCAAGACAATTCCTCCCAATTGGAGTGAGTTCGATCCTTGAGGGAGCTCTCCCTCTTTGTTTGCCTGATAATCACAAATCTCTCTTGTTATTCTTATCTTCCAAATATTTTCTTCATTGGTTGTGCTCCCTTGTTCTCTTATAGTCTCTCCAAAGATCACCATCACGAGCCATTGTGTCCTTTGGGGTGTTGTGCCCCTTCGTGAACCCATGTCCAAATGAATCATTGTTCCCCTTCATGGACCCTATTTCCAAAAAAAATCATCATGCCCCTTCCCAAACCTTCTGTCCCAAACGAATCCATGCACTCGTCAACTTTCATGCCCCTTGGGTGATCCAGAATGGATCCAGGAGCTAAAATGGGTCCAGGAAGGCATAAAAATCAAAGTGCTCATAATCGCTTCAAAACAGATTTCTGTGCAGGCCTCGTTATTACAAACCCAACGCAACTTGAATGAGATCAAACAAACATCATATGTAAAATATATCGTCGGCTGTTTATTTTTCCAAACAGACCACAATTCCATTAGTCTATATCTCCTAGTCTAGATTGGATATGTCATTTCTTCCCACAATTCCATCACTCTATCTTTCCTAGTCTAGATTTGGATATGTCCTTCCTAGAATTCCAACAGTTCCCTTAGCCCTTTCTCTATCCTTTTGTTTTCCCCTATTAAACATGTTTAACTCAATATCTAATGTCTCACTCGTACTTTTTTGTCTCATTTTCTCTCTAAGGATAACACCAACAACATCATCAAATTTTAGAGTGTTTGAACCAGAGATAGAGTTACTTACAACCATGACCAAGCCATTCTAACTTTCTATAAATGAGCACAATATTAGAAGAGCCATGAATTCATCATCAAAGTCCACTTTCACAAAACATAGTTGATTAGTAACTGTATTAAATTCATTTAAATGATATGCAAAAAACATGTTGATGATTGCAGCTATGTGAGACATTCTCCAGAACACAAAACTGAGAGAGAGCCCATAAGAGGGGTCTGTGGTTCCTATTTGAGAAAGAGATGGAACATAGATATGGACTCCTCCTTACAAATATTTTAGAAGAACTCCAGATGATTCTCTTGTGTAACGCAGTGAGAAAGGAGAAATGCAGAGTTGGACGTGCATGTGGTTGAGCAGAAGGTGAACGTGTGAAATCCCAAAGTGTTGGGTGCACATTCATGAGATATAAATGAATCTGATGTATTAGCCTCCTCTGAGCAGAGAGTTGATCAAAAAATCTAGATGACTCTCATGTGTAATGCATTGGGAAAGAAGATATGTTGAGTGGACGTGCTTGCGGACGAGAACAGGTGAACGTGATCCTAGTAGATGAGCAATAGTGAGAGTGGTTCTTCTTTGTAATGCAGTGAGCCATAGATATGGACATCCCTATTGATGTGCGCCTAGTGGTTGAGTACTAGTGGTTGTTTGAGATCAATTTCTATATTGTTCAAGAGTCAGACCTTCCTGTAACCCTAATTGTAATGTAAAGGGTACAGGTCTTCCCCACCTTAATGTAATTGATAATTAATGTAAAAGATAATTAATCTGGTTAATATTAATTATATTATGAGATAGAAAGGTTGGCCTTGTTGTAACAATAGACACTTCTGTTGACAATTCAAGTGTAATATAAGGTAAATTCCCTATTGAGGAATCATATCTTGTGAGTTTGGAAATTTCAACAAGTACATCTACTTGGAAAAAATGTGCACCTCTCTTGGGCACTAGTCTTCTAGGGTTTGTGAACACCCTTTTGTGTGATAGGTTTTCTTGGTGGTGAAGGTCTTTCTCTTGAAGAATATAACAAAGGATTGGATAAGTTTTCTTCCCTTGTTGAGAATGGTTTCCTGGCATGGATGATTTTAGGGGCTAAATTTCGCTCATGGGCTAATTTTCCAGCGTTTTTCCCAAAAAAATATTTTCTATTCTAAAAATGATTCACCCAAATTCTACAGGATAAAATTATTTTACATTAAAAATCGCCAAAATTTTATACAAACTATATAAAATCCTTAGAATTTTGAATAGTTTTACAAAAATATCGCCAAACATTTCATAGTTGGAATATGAAGGATTGTTAAGATTCACGAATATTTCCACATTTTAAAATAAATTCCCATCCTTAAAATCATCCTTGTTTCCTAGGATACTTCTTTTGTACTTGTGCATGGTGTTTCTTCTTGTGATCTCGGTTGTTGCAACAAATTATCTATGGTTTAAGTAAAATGCTAGAATGGAATGAACTTCATGCTTAAGCCTAGCTTATTGAAAAATCAACATGGTATCAGAGCATAGGTATTGAAGAACCCACTGCACAAGAAATTTCAGCCATCTTCTCTCTCCTGCAAAACCGTACGACCCTCTTAGGGTTTCAATAAATTTTGTACGACCTACCTTTTGAAGAGGTTTCAACACTTGGCACTTGAATGTTGCGTCTAAAAATACCATAGGATTTTACGGCCTCCTTCAGCACACCTCCAACAATCTTCATATTGAAATTATTAACATTTTGAAATTTTATCCCTAGGGTTTTGCTAATTTCTAGAGAAATTTTAGTATTAGGGTTTCTGCAACTCATTGAAGGAGATCTTCAGCTCACCAATGTTCTCCTATATTTGAAAAGATTATTCTTGGCAATCATAAGTCCAAAAAAACCTAAAAGTTCTAGCCTAGCCTAACCATTAGTTTTTTTATCCCAGTTGACAATGGGTTGTGAAGAATATAAAATTATGATGAACAAAACTATGATGGAAGATAAGCTTGGTGGATCAAGAAAATTCAAGTTCCTGGAAGACAAGACTTTAAAGAAAGACTTATTGTGGGTGATAAAAAAATGTGACATTGTGACTACCTCCATCATGAAGATTTCAGAGGACAGAGATCAGCCATGTGCCATTGGAGAAATCATATCAACACCCTCATGTATGCACTTCTATATATATTATTTGTGTCATTTTCATGAGGGTAATTACAGGATGAAGGAACTTTTTCTTGAAGTCATGGATCCAGAGGGATCTTAGTGCATTTAGATGAACAACACATTGGAAGTGAAGACTCCAAGTTTGATTGTTGTAATTTTCATTCCTCTAACCTATATTTCTAAAGTTTTCTACATTACAAGTAGGTGTTCTAGCTGTGACAACAATCCTTAATTTTTTTTTATTCTAGAGATGTACTAATTATTCTCCTTTAAGAGATATTCTTGTTTTGGTTCCTCTTGTTTTATTGTTCCAAACAGGTTAAGAACAAAGGAAGATGTTTATCCTTCAGAGGGAGTCAAACTATTTAAGAAAGAGGAAGAGTAGAACCATCATTGAGACAACCAATGCAATAATGCATGATCAAAATCTTTCTATGATTCCATGGGCAGAAGCATACATGACACAGTATATGTTCAAAACAAGAGTCTTCACCAGAATTTGAAAAACATAACTCTCAAAGAAACCTTCACCAGTGTGAAGCCTGAGATTGAACACTTCAGGATATTTGGGTTCCCAGTGTATTTTCATGTACCCAAAGAGAAGAAGTCCAAGATAGACCCTTTAGGGAGAAAGGATACATTTATGGGATAAACAATGAATCTTCGAAGACATTCTAGATATACATCCCTGGTTATAGAAAGATTAAGACAAGCATAGATGTTGTCCTTGAAGAAGAGATATCCTTTAAAAGATCCAAAAAATCTCAGATGGATATTGACTGTGAGATAATACCTTCTCCCCCTTGAGAATTTCAGAGGGAGACAAACATTATTCTAGCTGATCCAGTTGCTCTAATTGATATGTCCATAGATATTGCAGTAGGGAATAAAGGGCCTTCCTAGGCTCACTTTGCATGAGGTAGAGGAACATACAAGCCCCTCAAGGAACATCCCGAGAAAGAAAAATATATTTTCGAGTTATCCTTTAGTCATGAGCCACTTCATTGATTTTGAGCCTCCTTGTCTTGGAGAAGCAATATGAGAACTTGTATGGAAAGATGCCATAACAAAAAAATACCAACATATATTAAAAGAATGATGTATAAGATATTGTTCATATACCAGAAGGGAACTTTGTGGTAACTTCCAAGTAGATCTATAAGATCAAACATTCATCTGATGGAAGTGTTGAGAAATACAAAGTGAGATCTATAGCCAAAGGATTCTCACAAACAAAGGGAGTTTTGTATGGTGAGACACTTGATCTAGTAAGCTTGATACACTTCCATCCGTACTACCATCCAAGATTTGGAAACTATATTAGATGGATGGATTCTTGATGAGTTTGGGTTTCAGCAAGAGTATTGCTTATCCAAACCTATATTATTACAGTGTTGGTGATGAGACCCTGATTTGGATGATTTATTCAGAAAGCCTTGTTGTTGGATACAAGTAAGCTTTGAATTATGATTTTGAGATGAAGGATATGAGTATGATGCACTACTTCTTGGGACAAGAACTATGACAAAGGACTAATGAGATTTTTCCTGATTCAAGGAAAATATAGAGTGGGAATATTAAAGAAGTCCAGTATGATAGAATGAAAAACCACCATGATGGATTTGAAAAAAATGAATGATGATTATTCAGACGAGATTGATCCACAATTGATTGGATCATTTATTTGGTTAATACCGGACCTGATTCATCCTATACAATGAATATGCTTAGTGAATCAATGATCCAGTCGAGAGAGATTCACTGGATAACAATAAAGCATGCATTGAGATATACATGTGGCACAGTTAGATATGGCCCGAGATATGCCTCCAATTGTGAAATTGAGTTTGCAGGGATATACCTATACAGATTAAGTAGAGAGTATAGTGTATCAAAAGAGCACATTCGGTTGGTGTCTTACCATGAAGTTTTCCATGGTTTCCTAATGCAGCAGGAAAAAAAAATCTGTGGCCTTGAGTACCACAAAATCAGAGTATGTAGCATCGAGTGTGCGAAGCAATATGGCTTCACAAGATTCTCAAATATTTACTTGATCATGAGATGGATCCTATGATGATAACCAAAGATGTGTGTAAAGATCTTTGAGAATCTAGTGTTTCATGATAGATCGAAACATGTTGAGATAAAATATCATTATATGAGAGACACGATGCAGAGGAAAATAGTACACATGCAGTACCTTCCTACACATGAGAAGATTGCAGACATATTCACCAAATTAAAATGGTGAAGGATACCTCCCTAGTTGAGAGGGAGTGTTGATAACTATAGCCAAGAACAAAGTTCAAAATACATCCATGTGAGTCTTTGCATGATGAAGAATGCCTCCCTAGCTGAGAGGGAGTGTTGATGATTGCAACTATGTGAGACATTCTCCAGGACAAAAACTTGAGAGAGATCCCCTGAGAGGGGTGTGTGGCTCCTATCTGAGACAGAGCTGGAATGTAGAGATGGCCTCCTCCTTGCATATATTTGAGAAGAACTCCAGATGATTCTCCTGTGTAATGAAGTGAGAAAGGAGATCTGCAGATTTGGACATGCCTATGGTTGAGCACAAGGTGAACGTATGAAATACCAACGTGTTGGGTGCATCGTCATGAGACATAAATGAAGATGATGTATTATCCTCCTTTGAGTAGAGAGTTGATGAAAAAATCTAGATGAATCTACTGTGTAATGAAGTGGGAAAGAAGATCTCCTTGAGTGGACATGTCTGTGGACGAGCACAAGTGAACGTGATCCTAGTGGTTGAGCACTAGTGAGAGTGGTTCTTTTGTGTAATGTAGTGAGCCAGAGATATGGAGATCCCTATGGATGTGTGTTACACATTATTTTCATCATCCCTATGACCATTAATGATGTAAACCTATCTGTTTCCTTAAGAGGGGTCAGTGGCTTGAGTTCCTGAAGAGAGAAGGGAGAAGAACTTTTCCTGAGAAAAGAAGTTGCATTTTCCTGTGTAAAAACCCTATAAAAAAGGAAGTTCGCAGGTTGCTATATAGGCAGGGTGTGAGAATTCCTGATTCTTGTAGGTTGCATCATAGCTAGGGTGTGAACAGTTCGCAGGTTGCATTATAAGCAGGGTGCGAGAATGCTTACATGTGGGAAAAACGAGCATTTTCTCGAATCTTCTAGAAGGAGAAACTTCCATGGTGAGGTGGCATCCAAATGGTTTGGATCTTACTCACTTTCATGATTTAGTGGGATCATCCTAACCTCCTCACCTTATCCTCTTTAACTTATAAAAGGAGAGGAGCTCTCATGGAGAAGGGGTTCTTGAGCTTGTTAGCTTTGGTTGGCTTGGAATTATTAGCTTGATTGGTGTGGCTTTGAGATTTTCTTTGTCAAGATAGATTTTGAATATCAGCAGATCTATGCTCTCGCAATTCTTAGAGTGAAAGTGTGTGGGGAACGAAGGACAATTGGAAGGGACCTTACGACATCAAGGCCATGGTTGTAATCTCTCTTTCACGTTTAATATGATACAGTAATATGATTCTTTCCTATAAAGCTTGCTGTGTTTTATTGTATGATTCATTGATCACATACATAGGTTCATATTGAGTTTATGCTATTGCTGTCACTTTTGTTGGTTGCGTCTTTTTGTAGGTTCATCATTGTATGAGTGTTGGAACGGAGCTAGGATGGCGATGGCGATGGTGAGAGGAAGTGACATTTAAATGGTATGTCACTCATCCCTCTTTAGTTAGTAAATTCAATATTTAAAATTTAAGGAAAGCGTCATTTTCTGGTGTGTTTTGTTCTAGATCCAGGTGGATCTAGGGAGAACTGTTAGTGTCCGCACCTACCGATTAGTTCGATAACAAAATTGGCGACCCCACTGGGGAACAGATTGCTTCCTAGTTAGTCTAGTTTCCCTTCCTTTGATTGCTTGTTTTCTTGTTTCTGGGTCTGTGGGACATCCATCCAGACTCTTTGGATCTAGAAGTTCACTTAGATTCCCTGTGCTTTTTCAAAATTTTCTTTGATTATAGACATTCTCGCACTGTACCCGTCTGTGGACTATGAGAATCATTGATGTTCGCACCCTGCTGTTAGGTTTAGTGAGAACTTCCTGCACCCTACCAATGTCTGGCCTGTGAGAATACCTAATTCTCGCACTGTAATATACTGCTAGGCTGTGAACTTGTTTGTAAACTTTTTGTATTGGGTATTGTTATCTTTTGATGACCTAGTTTTCCTTTGATCAGCTGGATTGAGCTTTTAGAGCCTATATTGATCTGCTTACAGTCTTCTTGACATTCTTTGAGTTTCTTTTATCCATCTTTGCTTTGTTTGGTTTTGAAGGATTAGTCTCTTTCTTTGAGTGTCTTTGAATTACAAAGAACGTGTTTTATTTAGAATTGTTTAGGGAAAGATCAGATTTCTTCTGAATAGTTCTCTTTAAAAGAGAACTTTTAGTTTGGGTTTCTTTGTTTTAAGAAAGTTCATTATTTCTTTTAGTGAAATTTTTGAAACAAAAATATTTAATTTCTTGCTTTATATTAGATTGGGGGCATCCTTGCATTTCAAGTAGCGAAATTGCATGATTATTGGCATTTTTTTATCTTAAATTATGAAAAAATTTCTCCCTCATGGCCGAGGGGGGCCATGAATCATGCATTGGTGTTCAGTGCCTTTTTCTCATTTCTTGAGGATCTTGATATTGATGAGTTTAATATATTTTGGGACATCGTGCATATGGGAATGATAAATGTTTTCTCCTTGTCGTCGCATAGCTTTCATCGAAATGAAAAGATTGCATCTTCATAACTTTGCATAATTTTCGAGTCGGTCAAAACACCATATTGTCCATGCCATTTTCCTCTTGAGTAACAACAGCCATAAAATAAAGCGCTTATAAAAATTGATTAGACATTTTTATCTTTTCTGGTAGCAAACCTACATTAGATTAGTTGTAGGGCTTTGGAATAGGTGTGAAAGCCAACTTTCCAAAGCTGAAAACAAACATAGAATCTTGAGTTAGGGAGCGGTTAAATACACTTATTACATCTTGTCCTGGGATGCCCTTCTAACACAAGGGTTAATCACAAGGTCGCATTGAGACTAGCAGAGTTACTCACCCTTCTTTGTTGGTCTTGGTGTAGAGGTTGCTCGTATTATGGGGGTCGCTTGAGAGGTATACCCACAATGATGAGTGGAAGCCTTTCGAGTTGATTTCGGGCTAGATACCCCGCCCTTGCGTGTGGATCATACTGTCAATTGTTTCCCCAGGCATCATTGTAGTAATTGGTAACCTTAGTGGACTATCTCTTTAGGCTCTTTACACGAGGTGACTGTGGAGGGGCAAGTCTTCACGGTACCTAGAATCGACATTGTCATCAACCCATGATTATGTGTGGGAGCTTGGACCACAGTGTAATTCCATTAAGTAGGTCATCAACGTAATTTTTCCACCCTCTCTATCTCAGCCCTTTCTTACATTGTTCTCGCGATGTTGGATTTCATCACCAACTAGTGTGTTCATTGTGAGAAGGTTTTGTTTGTTTTCTTGCTTCCTATATTTTTAGCGTGTGTTGTTTGTTTTCCCTAGAAAACTCTAGGTTGAATTTATTTAATGGTGTTAGTTACTGGAATGACCAATGAAGGAACACCTACTCCAGGGGAACCTTTTATTTTTCCTTCCTATGGAAACATTGGTCCTCCTCACATCGCTACTTTGAGCCTTCCAGGTCTCATAATTGGATTACCGGTATGGTTGTTTTCCACTCAGGTAATCCCGAATGCAGTTAGTGCTTCAGTCATAAGCACTTCCCCCCAAGAGCATCAACCTCATGTTGATCCTTCACCTTCTTCACCAGTAAGGTCTTCTTTGCCTTCTTCGCTTGCAATGTCACCTTCCGTTTCATCTTCTTCTTCGTGTGAAATTTTTGAAGCTAGTAACCCAGTGAATAAGAAGAAGAAGAAAAGAAAGATTAATAAGAAGGAAGATAAGCGAGGGTCAAAAACTCCAACCACTATCAAACATGTTGGAAAACAACCAGTTACTATTAATCGTGCTGGGAGTGTTGATGATTTCAAGATCACCCAAACAACCCGTAAGCCCAAGTACCCTTGCAGGCTTTTTAAGGGTAGCCATCTGCTTAAGGAATTCCCTGATTTGTCCAAGGTTATTGAAGCATGGTCTACACATCTTCGCCAACCCACGTCGTTAGCCTCTGAACAACATGCTGACAACCCCCCGTCAACCAGTCATGATACGGTTGGGAAGAAGAAAAGTAGAGTCAAGTTCCCGTGTATGTTATGCAAAGGGAGTCATCTCACTCACCTTTGTCCTCATATGGATGAAGCCTCGAAATTACTGGAAGACATGACTATTTCACAGCCTCAACTTCCAGTTGCATACTGTAAGCTTTCTCTCAACCCACCTGTAGTTGATGGAATGATCAATCTGGTCCCTTCAGCGGTCAATCTGATTGATCATGTCGTCAATCTGGTCATGTCCTTAGTTGAACCAGTTGACAAAGTGGTTGATCCGCTACCTTCCTCGGTCAATCCCACTCTCCCCTCAGAGAGTGAAACTAAAATGGTCAATCCGATCCCATCCTTGGTCGATCCCACTCTCCCGTTAGAGAGTGTCACCCAAGCAGTCAATTCGTTTCCATCTGTCGACCCCATTCTCTCCTTGGAGAATGAAAATCAAGTAGTCGATCTTATCTCTCCATCGATCGATCCTACTCTTCCGCTAGAGAGTAAACCCGATACTGCCCATGTTTTTCTTGTCGATACAGAATATCCCGTGCCGAGGGGTATTCCTCCTTCTCCTGTAGGACCCCCTCCAAGTAATGAGGCCATCCATTTTGAATGAGGTGTGCTAACTGGACCTCATCTTCCCTCTTACATTCCTTTCTAGATTACAGTACAGGTTTGTGGTCACGAAGTTCCTCAAACGTTGCTAGATGAAGGTTCGTATGTTAGTATTTTTTCCTCTATTGCTTGGCAAGCATTGGGTTGTCCTCCACTTGCGTCGATTACGTAGAATCTGTTAGCTTTTAACACAAGAACTAGTCAACCTTTAGGGACCCTTCCTCAGTTTCTTGTAACTCTGGGAAGGAAAACTGTCTTTATCGATGTCATGGTAGTCCAAGAACCCTTGGATTTTGCTTTACTCCTTGGGAGAGATTAGGTTTATGCCATGAAAGATATTGTGTCTACTCTTTTTCATGTGATATCATTCCCTCACGATGGACGAGTTGTGACTGTTGATCAACTTTCATTCATTGACCCTGCCTGGATTGCCTCCCTAAATGGTTCTTGTATGCAGACAATATCGCACCTACCACAGGTCAATTATGTGGCGTTGTCACCCATGGCTTCAACTTCTAATGAATTAGATCCTGTAGTTGACATGCTGATCTCTTCGATAGGTTTGTTAGAGCCCGATCTCTTTACTCTTGTCGCGACCCTCGACATGGTGTCCTTCCAGAGTGTGTTTCTTCCTTCAAGTCAAGACCTCTTGGAAGCCATCACCGAGTTTTGTCCCTTGAGATGGTGTCATTCCGGAGCATTTTCCTCTTGGAATCCATGATCAAGAAACCACTATCGAGGATAGTTTTTGCATCTCTATAACAACCTCGTTAAAAAATGAAACAGAGGTTCCCAGGATAGTTTTTGCATCTCTGAGGCAACCTCGTTAAAAAATGAAACAAAGGTCTTTGAGCATGATTTTATGATTTCAAGCTCGTTAAAAAATGAAACCAACCGAGGATAGTTTTTGCGTCTCTGAGGCAACCTTGTTAAAAAATGAAATAGAGGACTTTGAGCATGATTTTATGATTTCAAGCTCGTTAAAAAATGAAACCAGACTTGAGCATAGTTTTCTAATTTCAAGCTCGTTAAAAAATGAAACCAATTGAGGATAGTTTTTGCATCTCTGTAGTAACCTCGTTAAAAAATGAAACAAAGGTTATGAGCATAGTTCTTGTTTCTATGTCAAGCTCATTAAAAAATGAAATAGTTTTCCCCCTCTCTATTTGAGTCAAGTCCTTCATCTAATATTTGAAACTTCATTTCCTCCGCCTTTGACATTGGATGAAACGAAGCCTGGGGGGAAATACTTTCAGCCTCTAGACTTCATGCTGAAGTAGATCCACTAGTTTCTTAAGCTGGGGGCTAAGTACCAACCATCCATGTGTTATGCGTTGGGAAGTTGCAAGCATAGTTTTCTATGGTTCAAGCTTGTGTAAAAATGAAACCAGATACCTCAAGCATAGTTTCCTATGGTTCAAGCTTATGTAAAAATGAAACCAGGTCCAAGCATAGTTTTGTTTAGTTTTTAAGCTTGTGTAAAAATTAAAATCTATCCCAAGCATAGTTTTGTTTTGTTTTAAAGCTTGCGTAAAAATAAAAACAATCCCGAGCTTAGTCTTTGTTTTTTCTCGTGCTCGTAAATCAATGAGAATGTAACTGAGTATAATTTTATCACTTTTTCGGACTCGTAAAGGTTATATGAAAAAGGAACCCCATGGAGTCCTCTTTAAGCTCTTTTTAGACTCTCTAAACATGAAAATATTGTCGAGCGATCTTGTTCTTTTCACACTCGTTAAAGTATTTGAAGAAAACGCTTGCTGAGCGATAGTTTATCTCTTTTTCGGTCTCATCAGACTACTTTAAGAAAAAGGAACTGAGAGAGTTTTCTTTAATTATTTTTCAGACTCTCTAAACATGAAAAACCCATGAATTTTCTTTCTTTGGACTCATAAAACAAACATTGAAAGGCCCATATGGGATCTGAGTTTTCTTTAAGTTTTTTTCAAACTCTCTAAACATGAAAAACCCATGAGTTTTTTTTCTTTGGACTCGTTAAATAAACATCGAAAGACCCACAATGGGACCGAACCACTCCTTCCTAGGGTTCGTTAAACATACTCCGAGGGACTCGTCCAAAGGATGAGCTTACATTACAAGCATATGTTATCCTCCTCAAGCTTGCGTAAAAATAAAGAGGTACTCGCCAAAAATGGTGGGGGAAAAAATTGGGAAAGAATTCTGTCTAAACCTGTATTCTGTGGAAGAGTCACTTTTGAGCATGACACCCTTTCACTCTCTTTGTGTCTAGGTTGGAAAATCCACTTGTCTCCTGATCATACTCCTTTATAAGATTACAAATTGGTCTATGATCCTTGTTGTTGAGTCAATATTTCCAAGACAGTTGTTGTGTCGTCAATATGTTCAAAGTGAAGTTCAACCAGAAAAGCCTTTTGTTGCGTCAGCCATTTCTGTAGTCCTTAAAATCCTTCTATCGTGTCGCCCATCCTTGAGTCAGTCCTGAATCAATTTTTACTCTGATCTACATCAAATCTTGTTACTTGTTTCATGTCATTGATATGGGATACATTAAGGCCCTCCTATGACGAGTCTTTTCCTGTCGACTTCAACTCATTATCCAGGAATTAGACTTAGAAACTAATTGGTACCTTGGAACTTGCATGCCTCAATGGCAGGTTTCCTCGCTTTCGACAGTGGGTTTTCATTATTGACCCCTGATCGAGAGATTCCACCGAGTGTTCGAATTCAGTTCATTTATTCACATTCATTGGATTTTACTAGTGTACCTTGGGATTCATTGACATTAATGGTGATTTCCCTTGCACTTGTTAACGGTATACACTAATGACCGGTAATCAAGTGGTTTCTACCGTGTTTGACTTCAACACATGTATTCGCATGGTTAGATTCATACTATAGAGTGATAGAGATGAAGACCCTGGATATTTTTCTGACAGATCCAAGTTGCGTTGGCGTATATTTAGTGTACTGTTGCATAGATACACATTGTATGTCTAGTGGCTATGTTCAAATTTGAGTCTTTAACACATAGATCCACAGTGTATTTTTTGTGGCTATGTTCAGATTTGAGTCATATTGGCATGGATCCACAGTGTATGTTTGGTGGCCATGATCAGTCTTACTTGACATGGATATTCGCATGTCGACATTTATGCTTTGATTCATTTGTATTTTGAGTATGGGAATGCCTACCTCAGTGATGATATATTATTGTATTGTATTTCCTTGTTTGTTGGCAGGTTTCCGACCGACTGTTTCTTGTTCGCTACACACACGTGACAAAGTATTTCAGCTATCACTCTGTTCTAACTTCATACTTTGGGGGGCTCTCTGTTACACATTATTTTCGTCATCCCTATGAACATTAATGATGTAAACCTATCTTTTGCCTTCAGAGGGGTCAGTGGCCTGAGTTCCTGAAGAGAGAAGGGAGAAGAACTTTTCCGGAGAAAAGAAGTTGCATTTTCCTGTGTAAAAACACTATAAAAAAGGAAGTTCACAGGTTGCTATATAGGCAGGGTGTGAGAATGCCTGATTCTCACAGGTTTCATCATAGCTAGGGTGCGAATAGTTTGCAGGTTGCACTATAAGAAGGGTGCGAGAATGCTTACACGTGGGAAAAACGAGCGTTTTCTCGAATCTTCCAGAAGGAGAAACTTCCATGGTTAGGTGGCATCCAAATGGTTTGGATCTTACTCACTTTCATGATTTAGTGGGATAATCCTAACCTCCTCACCTTATCTTCTTCAACTTATAAAAGGAGAGGAGCTCTCTTGGAGAAGGGGTTCTTGAGCTTGTTAGCATTGGAGTGACTTTGACATTTTCTTTGTCAAGATAGATTGTGAATATCATCAGATCTGTGCTCTCAAAATTCTTGGAGTGAAAGTGTGTGGGGAACGAAGGACATTTGAAAGGGACCTTACGACATCAAGGCCATGGTTGTATTCTCTCTTTCACGTTTAATATGATACAATAATATGATTCTTTCCTATAAAGCTTGTTGTGTTTTATTGTATGATTCCTTGATCAGATACATAGGTTTATATTGAGTTTATGATATTGCTATCACTTTGGCTGGTTGTGTCTTTTTGTAGGTTCATCATTGTATGAGCATTGGAACGGAGCTAGGATGGCGATGGATATGGTGAGAGGAAGCGACATTTAAACAGTATGTCACTCATCCCTCTTTAGTTAGTAAACTCAATATTTAAAACTTAAGGAAAGCGTCATGTTCTGGTGTGTTTTGTTCTAGATCCAGGTGGATCTGTTAGTGTCCACACCTACCGATTAGTCTGATAACAATGTGCCCCTAGTGGTTGATCACTAGTGGGTGTCTGAAATCCCTTGCTATATTGTTTAAGAGTTACACCTTCATGTAACCCTAATTGTAATGTAAAGGGTACAGGTCAACCCCAGCTTAATGTAATTGGTAATTAATGTAAAATATAACTAATATGGTTAATATTAATTATATTATGAGATAGAGAGGTCGGCCCTATTGTGTCAATAGACACTTATGTTGACATGTCAAGTATAATATAAGTAAAGGTAAATTCCCCATTGAGGAATCACATCTTTTGTGTGATTTTGGAAATTTCACCAAGTACATCTACTTGGGAAAAGTGTGCACCTCTCTTGGGTGCTAGTCTTCTAAGGTTTGTGAACACCCTTTTGTGTGATAGGTTTTCTTGGTGGCAAAGTTCTTTCTCTTGAAAAATATAACAAAGTATTGGATGGTTTTCCTTCCCTTGTTGAGAAAGGTTTCCCAGGATACTTCTTGTGTACTTGTGCATGGTGTTTCTTCTTGTGATCTTGGTTGCTACAAAAAAGTTTCTATGGTTAAGTAAAATGCTAAAATGGAATGAAGTTCATGATTAAGTCTAGCCTATTGAAAAATCAACAAGACCCACCTTCTGAAATCTTCATATTAAATAAATATCTTCATTAGAAATACCCTATTGGATGTCGATGGTTTCTCATATAGTTTAGTCAATGCATCCATCAAATCCTTCGTTGTCTTTTCTTTTGAAATATTGAAAGCCACCAATGCTGCTAGGCTCAACCATATCGTTCCTAGTGCCTTTCTGTCAAGAACCTCCCATTATTCATCCTTCATGGTCATCGATTTCTTTGTAATTCCACCCAATGGTAGGAATAGATCCATCAGATATAAATAATGTTGCATCTGCATCCTCCATAACTGGTAGTTTTGGTCTTCAAATTTCCCAACCCTAAAATTTCCATCTTTCGCCATTTCTCCCACTCGATCCAGGAACCCTCTTTTCTTGCGAGTTACATTTTTCTCTGATACTAGTTGTTAGAAAAATAGTATCATGAAATAACAAAATAAAACAAATGCATAAATAAAACACAGAAGATACACGATACAATAGAGACACATATATAAGTTGTTCACCTAGTGTGGGTTACGTCCACCGAATAAATTTCCAAGTCCTTCCTTTTTATTATCCATCAAAATGAAGGGATACAACCTACAAAACACCTATTGTAACTTCCTCTTCTTTCTCTCAGAGTCTCCTCTCTCATAATACAAAATTTGCAATGATGCATAGTCGAAATACATTTCCCTCATAAAAGAGGGTTTCCTTCTAGGGAAAAAAACCCTAACATAAATTTTATCTTCAGATCTGTAACCTTATAATGATTTGTCCAGATTTACTATGAAATTACAATATACATTTACAAGGAAACTTTTCCTTTCCCCCAAACCCCCTAGCCCAAGGGATGAGACCCTCAAACCTCGCTAGGGGGGTGGGGGGGGGAATCCCCGATCCATATGGATATCGGTGGCCACCCACCTTTTCCAACTGGCTCAAAACAGTTTTCTGACATTTTTGGCAATTTACTATTTTTAGCAGTTTTCACTTCCGAGGCTATTTTGAGGGCCTAAATGAAGGTTTTTTGGTATCGAGCTCCTCAATGATAGACGAAGTCATAATTGAGCCCCCAAAATGAATCTCCTCAACGATACCTTGCCTAAAACGGAGATCGTATGCAAAAGTTACGACCCCGGGAAGTTGATGTACTAGCTTACCCAAACGGGGCCCACATGACTTTTGGCATTTCATCTCCTAGGATTAGGTTTTTGGATGTCTAGGGTTTTTGGAATTCTTGCTTATTGTAAAAAGGCCTTCAGAGCCTCATTGTAACTATCTTCTTGCGAGTGTGCACTTCCATCACATCTCTTCTCAGAGATAAGCCACCACCATTCCAGCAAGCTTGTTTCCGCTGCATTTTACAGTTTCAACATTTTTCGTTATTGAATAGAAAACCAGTTTTACTGTATCTCTGTTATTTTGTGTTAAAAACCTGTTAATAATATGTTTTCATTTCATTCTACTCATAAAATACGGATCAATGGTATCAGAGTGGTCTTCTCCTTTTCATCTTAATGCATGTCCCCAACGAGGTCGGAGTACAAAGATTTGGGTCTCAAGCTTGTTTCTATTGAGGACAGAATCCCTCGCACGCCCAAGCGACCTCCCATGGTAGGAGAAAATAAAGATGACAGGATAGGAGATCCTTTCAAACTATTGATTGTGGAAGCCCTCACACAACAGAGGAACGAGATGATGGATAGTTTCACGCAAATCCTGCGGCAACTACCAACATGCGATGCATCTTCTTCGAATGGAGGTGTCGACCCTTCAAGGTACAAATAAACTTTGATACTCCTATATTTGAAGGTCAGATAGACATAGATGTTGTAGACAAGTGGTTGAATCTACTAGAAGGGTATTTTTCTGTACATAAATTTTCAAATAGAGAAAAGATTAATTTTGCGCTCCTCAAAGCCATTCCCCATGTCAAAGATTGGTGGGAAACTTTCTGTGAGCAAAAGGAAACAGAGGAAACCTTATTATTTTCAGTCACGACCACCTAGGAATCCTTCAGGGATGTTATTAAGGAACAATACTACCCTGTCGAAAGTTATGACGACCTGTATACCAAATGGACAACACTGCGGCAAGAAAGAGACCAAGCAGTGCCAGATTTCTCAAATATCTTCCATACCTTGCCAACCAATTTGGGTATCAAAGACTCAGAACGACATCTAGTGCTCAAGTATCGTGGTTCTCTACATAGATACATCCAGACCAAAATGGAATTTCTAGACATCTCATCCTTGGGCGTGGCCTACCGATATGCCGTCAAAATCGAGCAGAAGCTCAAACAAAAGACACAGCAATTTGGGCCTGGGAACCCCTCACAACAAAATCCAGGAAAGGGCAGCCCCAACCCACCAAACAAAGGATAGAGAAAATATGGACAACATCAGGATAACCAATACAAGCTGCAAGCAAAGAATGACACCGGAAATACAAAGAAATATACCGGGAAGTGGTGTGACTTCCCTAGGAGCCCTTGGCATAACACTGCTGACTGTCGCTAAAAGCAGTCGCTGGTGGCCGAAGTGAAAGCCTCTTAATTAGATGCATATTATGACTCTGAGACAGAACCAGAAAGGGGAAGACGAATCATTGAAGCAAAACCCAGTGCCACCGTTGCTACCACCAAAATCCAACCTGGTGAACCAGACGAGCCAGAAGAAGGAGAGCGCCTCTTCCATTCATAGATGTGGGTAAAAGGCACCCCGTTGCACTTCATCGTTGACAGCGGTATCCAGAAGAACCTCATCTCAGTAGAGGTCGTCAAGTGGCTGGCCCTGCCAACAACGCCACACCCACAACCCTAAACCATTGGATGGCTCTGCCAAGGAAGTGATCCCCGCGTCGACCAACAGTGTCGACTGTCGTATGGCATCAAGCCCTTCAAAGACGAGGTATTGTGTGATGTTGCTCCTCTTGAAGTTTGTGATGTTCTTTTGGGCCAACCTTAATTATGGAAACGTCATGCTGTATATGAGTCTAGGCCTCATAGTGTTATTATTACTTTGAAAAGGAAATTGTGCAGGATACCCGAGGCAGTCCCAGCTAGTGCTATTTCCTTGATCTATGCTAAGCAATGAAAGAAGGTCATCTCTCAGACGAGGAAGTTTGTCTTCTTTGTGATTCGCTCTCAGAATAAGTGAAAGATCGCAGCCACATCGACGGTCTTTGTGGCCAACCTCTCCACACAACAGAAGCAAGTAGATAAGGTCATGGACGAATAATTGGATATCTTCTCCTCACCTACAGGGGTACCTCTGCACTGCCAGGTCAAGCACCCCATCAATCTGACCCCCGACGCACCACTGCCCAATGGGCCAATCTATCGTCTCTCTTTGTTAGAGAATGAGGAGATCAAGAGACAGATCCAATAACTGCTCCACAAGGGGCACATACGCCCTATCTCATCATCTTGTGGGAGCCCAATAGTGCTGGTACAGAAGAAAGATGGAACCTGGCGACTCTGTATTGATTACCGGGCTCTGAATAAAATCACTGTCAGAAACCGATACTCGATTCCATGAATCGATGACCTCCTTGATCAACTCACGGGGGACAAATACTTCAGTAAGATTGATATGAAGTCTACCTACCACCAGGTCCCGATAGAATAGACAGATGTATGGAAGACCACCTTCAAGTCAAAGGAAGGACTTTTTGAATGGTTGGTCATGCCCTTTGGTTTGAAAAATGCTCCATCCACTTTCATGAGGATGATGGACGATATCCTGCGACCATTCACCAATAATTTTGTAGTGGTGTATCTGGATGACATTCTAATTTACAACAAGACTTGGGATGAACACTTGCAGCATATTCAACAGGTTCTGCACATCCTGCGGCAGCACAAGCTATACGCCAACCTGGAAAAATGCTCCTTCGACATGGACAGGGTCCATTACCTGGGCTACATCTTTGATCAACATGGCATATATGTGGATCCATCCAAGATCCAAGTCATCCGTGACTGGCCAGCCCCAACAACACTCACTGAGCTTCAGAGCTTCTTGGGACTTGCTAATTTCTATCGCAGGTTCGTGTTGGATTTCTCCCATATTGCATGGGCCCTCAGCCAAATAAATAGGGGTGGTGGTAAGGAAAAATTTGCGTGGGGCCGGTCCCAACAACAAGCGTTCGATGATTTGAAGCAGCGCTTGTGCTTAGCCCCAGTACTTTCACTACCAGACCTACAACATCCCTTTGAGATCAAGACAAATGCTTCAAACTATGCCATGGGTGTCGTTCTCACTCAGCACGACCACCCCGTGGCCTATCATAGTGAGACACTGTCAGATACTGTCCGTAAGTACCCTACTTACGAAAAATAAATGTACTCCATTGTGCAAGCATGTCACCAGCGGAGGAATTACATTCTTAGGAAGGAGACAGTCATCCACACTGATCATAAGCCACTGCAGTTCATGCAAACATAGGGAAAACTGCAAATGACCGCCATCAAAAGTGGTCCACATACTTGTAGCAATTCCACCTCAACATCAAGTATAAAACATGAAGCACGAATTGCATCAYTGATTTCYTTAGCAGACCGCCAGTCGCGGAACTCACCACGGTGCTAGACTCTTGCGGCCACAAGACATATGGATGGCCCCAACTCTACTAAATGTTGGGTGCAGATGYAGTTGTCGATAATTTCCATCTTCAGAATGGGTTGTTATGTCCTCTGGGCCATATCTGTGTTCCATCAAGTGAGCGAGGGAAGCTGATTTGGGAATCCCACTACAGTCGGGTGGCAGGACACTTCGACGTCGAAAAGACAGTGGTGATGCTACAAAAACATTTCTACTGGCCGAAACTTCGACAAGAGGTCGGCAAGTATATCAGGTCCTACACTTCCTACGCTATTGCCAAACCGACCACTAAGAAACAGGGCTTGTACACCCCTCTTCCTACTCCTGACAGGCCATGGGAATCCATCTCAATGGACTACATGTCGGGCCTCCCATCCACCAAGCGGGGAAATGACTATGTTTTTGTGGTTGTTGATCACTTTTCTAAGATGGCGATTCTAGTTGCCTGCAAGAAGAGCATCACAGCAGAGGCCACTAGCAAGCTCTTCTTTGAACGAGTCTAGGTACATTTTGGAATCCTACAAACCATTGTCTCAGATCAGGATAGTTGATTTCTCATCACATTCTGGTCGAGCCTCTGGTCACTGCTGGACACCAAGCTCACCAAATCCATGACCTTCCACCCCCCAGACAGATGGCCAAACCGAGGTTGCTAATCGAATGATTGTGCATATCCTTCGCATGTATAATTCAAAGAAACCTCGCACATGGGATGAGATCCTTCCTTATGTCCAACATAGCTACAACCGAGCCTTTCATAGCTCAACCGGCCATAGCCCCTTTCAAGTGGGGTTGGGATTCCAACCATTGGGTCCCATAGATGTTGCATTTCCCCTTGCGGTCACTTTGACTGACTCATCTCCTGCTCCAACTGAAGCAGACAAAGCCACCCGGTTCATTGAGTGGGTCCAGCACATCCACCAACAGGTTCAAGATATCCTACAAAAGTCCAATGAAAAGTACAAACAATGCCATGATCAACATCGAGTGCCACATAAGTTTTAGGTGGGTGACAAAGTTTGGTTGCACTTGTAGAAAGAACGCCTTCCAGGGCCCCATCGGAAGCTTTGCCCACTCCTTTATGGACCATACACTATTACCAAGGCCATGGGGGATAATTATTTTGAGCTCAACATTCCTCCTTTCCTTGGCCTACACCCAATGTTCAATGTGGATCTCCTTCACCCTTATTTCCCACCATTATTAGACACCTCAGAAGTAGCAAAACAGATGACACCAACAGAGATCAACCCAGACTACATACAACATGCATCCAAGGATCAGATTGTGGACAGATAGATCAAGGGCACTCGACAACAAAGGATCCATCTTTATCGAGTCGTCAAAGCAAGGAAACTCCTACACCAACGCAAGTGGCTCACCCGGGGCCAAATTTAGCAGAAATTTTGTCATCTAATGGGGGACCTAAACGCAATGGAGACCATTGCTTCCTAAGGAGGGAGGATTTATCCATATGGATATCGGTGGCCACCCACCTTTTCCAACTGGCTCAAAATAGTTTTCTGACATTTTTGGCAATTTACTATTTTTAGTAGTTTTTACTTCCGAGGGCATTTTGAGGGCCTAAATGAAGGTTTTTCGGTATCGATCTCCTTAAATATAGTCAAAGGCATGATTGAGCCCCCAAAATAAATCTCCTTGACGATACCTTTCCAACAGGCTATCACACGCCTAAAACGGAGATCGTATGCAAAAGTTACGACCCCGGGAAGTTGATGTACTGGCTTATCCTAACGGGGCCCACATGACTTTTGGCGTTTCATCTCCTAGGGTTAGGTTTTTTTATGTGTAGGGTTTTTGGCATTCTTTCTTATTGTAAAAAGGCATTCAGAGCCTCATTGTAACCGTCTTCTTGCGAATACATGTTTCCGTCACATCTCTTCTCAGAGATAAGCCGCCACCATTCCAACAAGCTTGTTTCCGCTGCATTTTACAGTTTCAACATTTTTCGTTATTGAATAGAAAACCAGTTTTATTGTATCTCTGTTATTTTGTGTTAAGCACCTATTAATAATCTATATTCATTTCGTTCTGCTCATAAAATACATATCAATCCCCCCCTGCAACCCCCCTACGTGGAGGGGTGTATAATATTCCAGGGTGTACAGTATTCATGGGGTATAAAGATGGCTGGAAAAAAAAGACCTATGAAACATGAAGATAATCAGGCTCCACAACCAATATTAGGTCTCAAATAAGGTTGTCGATGAGACCACTACAATCTTTTTTTTATTTTGTGCAGTTATACTCTGAAATGAAGAATATTTTAGCAATGAAGTGCCCAAATTGTTAGCAGGGAAAATTATGTAGGAAGTTTGCAACCTAGATGCAAGATCTAGGGTTGAGCAACAAAAGTTACCCTATGATTTTGTTATGTTATGTTTCATTCCCAAGGGTTAGGTTTTTCATCGTTCCTACAGACAAGGGATTTCCTTCTGTTATATCGCTTTGATATACGTGTGAGGTAAAAGAATAGTACTCATCCCAATATCTCATGGAACCAACTAAGGAGGCCCAACTATACCTTTAGTTGTACTACCCTATTACCCTGGTACTATACAATAGTCTTTCTAAGTGTTTTTCTTGGTTTTGTTGTAGAAATCAGGTGGTTAATAGTCTGATATATAGTTTCTTTTAGGAGATACAAGGGACTCTCTATATACCTGAAGGTACACAACAATGATGGTCAGGTATATGTGTTGTCTGGTGCAGTACTACTTGAGGGGTGTGCCAATAAGGGTTACATAAGTTTACAACAAGGTGAAACATTGGTCTCTAGTAATCCATGGAAATTTCTATATTTCTTTCTTGTTGTCCTCTCTAATCGTAGTTTTTACTATCGAATGGCATATCTCTTTGTTTTAAAGAGACCGATAATACACATCTCTACCTTGGAAAAAAATTGTCCCCAAATTTCTTCAGAGGAAATTGCTCTGATACCATGTGTAAGGTATCTGATGTATTATACAAAGAATAAAAAAATAACTATGATGAATACCAACAAAATAAATGAAATATAGAGAACTATAACACCATAAATGATACCTTTATTGATAGAAATCCAAGTTCATGTGCCTCTTCGAGGGGGGAACCTCCAGTAGAGTAGATCTCAATTACAAAATAATTCTCAAGACAAAACTTCCCCATGCCTTTTACTCTTATTTATACGAATTCTAAGATTCATATTGGATCATTATATTATTTTTTATCTATCTCAATTCTTTCCGAGTCGAAAAAATTGGAGCAATCAGCTTGCAGGGTCATTTTAATTGCAGTTTCCAGTTTAGAAAATTAGGGTCCAAAACCTTTTAGAGCCATTTTGAGGCATTATCTGGTGTTTTTTGGGGTTCTAGTGTATGGATTTTTTGCGCACCCTCATGATGTTGTTCTACACTACGATGCATTTCCAATGGTGCATATTGTGCATCAACTAGAGATCATATGCAAAATTTGTATCTCCCACATGTTGACCTATTATGTTGAGAACCATGGTACAAGATGATTCCACATCATCCCCCATTACTCATGCATATGGGAGTAGACACGTGATGAATTTTAAGAAAATTATAGAAGGTTCAAAACCCTACCACAATTGAGGGTTGAGGAAGTCAAAAGCCTACCCCTAGATGGCTATCGAGTTATGTTAAATACCGGGCCACTAGGAGGAGAAGGGGTTCCATTTTATGTTATTGTATTGGTTCCATGGAAGATGAGAACAATTGAGAGTGGGAAATTAAAGAGAATGAAAGAAGGGAATAATTTTTTGTAGCAACCTAACAAGAAATAGGTCTCAAGTAACACCATAGAGAGTGCCTTCTCCTTTGTACTTGCATTATTTCCATGTTGGAGAAAAGAGAGAACAACAACCTCAACTTCTAATTGGTCTTTCTCTCGTAAGAGTTTCCCAGAACTAATCATTCTGTTATCTTCTAGATGGTGTGTGATTGTACTTTACTTTTCTCTATTTTCCACCTTTTATCTATTTCATGCATAAGTAGAAAATCAGTTACCAAATATTCTAGAATGCAAAGGAATTCAACCTTCATAGTGTAGTTTTGAGTTTTATTTATTAGATAGGTTGTGATGAACTATTCCAGTGGAATATACACGATATTTTATAGATCATTGTATCTTTAAAAGAAAATTCTAGAGTAAGATCTTTGTAGAAGCATAAACTTCTCTTAATTCTTACTACATTAGACTTGTTCACATTATTCACAGGCCTTGTTTACTAATTTTGGCCTTTACTACATAGAAACCATATTATTCTATCTATGTGAGGGGTTAGGGAGGTTAGGTCCTTAAAAACTAGTTAGTTCTCCATTCATTACCTTTAAGGGAAACAAATATGTATATGTTCCCCGTAAAAAAATGAATACCAACATGCAAGTCCACTAAATCAACAAAGAAAGCTACATTCATGCTAGTTAATCAAAATTAATAGAATATTCATTGAACCTGGTTATACAAGATCTGAGACATGATCATAATGTGTTGAAATAATTGATTGGTAATCCTCCAATTGGGATAATTCAATAGTTATATGTTGGCCAATGGGGACAGATACATTATACCATCTATCAACCCAATATGTGGATTCACAATCATCCCATTCACTACTACTACATGGACCACATAAGTAAGAAGCTTTTATCATCTGTATTGTAACTATAGCAATGTTTGATGATTGAACTATATGAAGTCCATGAGTGCTCAGAATTTCTTTTCATTCATGTGTATGTGGTTAATTTACATCGACCACCTCCCAAAAATATCTTTGCACATGTCCTTTCCTTTTCTATTTGTATTACTGTCTTATTTTTCCCTTTCCTATTACTCAAGAATACCATTAAATAATAAATCGTGTGTCCCACGTGAGGGGATTTGTCATAAACTTCAATTCTTGCATGTGTAACATAGTTTTGATGCATGTGCAATATGTCCTTTCATTTTTTATTGGTCTTATCACCTTCTTGTTCCATTTTCCATTAATGAAGAACACCATTGAACACTGCATTTTGTGTCTAAAACGAGGGAATTTGTTGTAAAATTCAATTCTTAAATGTTATACCCCCGAGTTCAATGCCAATTTGTAAATGTACATATGTTTTTAGAGATTGGTGAGCGAGTATGATTTTTGGGCCATAGTGCCTATGTCATAGTAGGTCAACATTCATGTATTCTAAAAGATCGATGAGCCTTGTAAATTGTAATCACACTTGGATATATTAATAAAATATATCACTACTATAGACCAAGTCACATGAGAGAGTATCAGGGGCTAGCACTGCACAGGAGGGAAAGGGGGCTAAGGGATTAGGAAAGGGGCTTAAGCCAAGGGGGCTAAGTCAAGTAGTAAATTAATCATAATTCATAGCCTAAGTATTATTCATATGTTTTTTATCCAAAGTTCTCAAGTGGGAGAATGAGTTTTCAAGTCAAGTGCCACTTTGTGAACAATGTGAATCCTAGGTGGATTTGGGTGTACGAAGGAAAAATGAAAGAGACAAGGGGGAGAGAGAAGGGGATGACCTAGAGGATGATGAGGAAAGTCGAGGGTGGCCAAGAGAACAACATGGCATCACATCAGGGTGTCAACTGGACCTAGGATGCCACATCAACAGACATGTTAGAAAAGGTGCCACATAGGGAAAAGTATTTGGGTCATATCACACTCAGAATTAGATGAAATTTTCTAGGTTTTTCCATAATGTCAAGGGATATAGAAGTGCCCGAGAAAGCCACTAGCCAATTATTCTATGATTTTCTAGAAATTACAAATTATAAGTTTTTTTAAGAAGAAGGTCGTGACGAGAGTGGTAGGGGCATTGTAAGTGATGATAATTTTAGAGGGTGCAAAAAAACAGACATGAAAATACCTAGTAAAGGGATTTGGTTAAATTACAACAAAGTTGAAAGGGATTTGGTTAAATTCCAACAAAGTTGAAATGATGTGAAGTGAATTGACAGATTTTTGCCAACCACTTATTTTTTATATATTAAATTCAGACCAAATTAGTATAAACCTATAGAATAACTTATTTTTTATAAATTAAATTCAAATAAAATTGGCATAAGGCTGTTTATTCAAATTTGGAACAACTTATTTTTTTATACTAAATTTAAACCAAATTGATATAAACCTGTTTTATATATTAAATTCAAACCAAATTGATCTAAACTTGTCCGAGATTCTCTCATGAATGAAAATTAATGTTGTTTTAACCTATTGCACATTAAGTCAACGGTTCATAGTTTCTTTCTGTTCCTGTTTTAAGTTTTACTTTCTGACCTCTCGATTGTAGGTCGGTTGGAGTAAACACTAGTTAAAGTCTTACAACAAACTCCATTGAACATAATGTGGTTCAAAGATGAGTTCATATACTTGCAGCGGAAGAAAGGCAAAAGGGCAAGAATCAAACAAATGTATATATACAGAGATATTATTTTCTGGTCGATTAGGTAACAACGTGTGAAACTAAAACATATCCCAGCAGAAAAATCAGAGTAATTAGGAAGGCCTTTCTATAAAAAAAATGAAGATATCGTACTCAAAATTTTGTTTGAAACGATCCTCTTTTTCTGCATTTCTTCAAAGTCTTTCTCGTTACGTCATTTGGGTTTTCATTATGTTGCGGAAGAATGATGACCGGCCTCCTCCGAAGATTCGAATTTACCAACCCTACCATCCCACTTCCACCGTTTTACGCAACACATGACAATACATTAAGGCGCCGACTTTGTAAGCCTGCCTATATATATTCAAACACTGGCCTGCAAGCAGCAGAAGGAAACAGTAATTTTTCCAAAGTAAAGCATAGAGGCACTTACGAAACTTTGGTGTCGGGTGCAGGACTATCGAAATGTGGGAAAAGCTGTAGGCTGAGATGGGCAAACTATTTGCGACCTGACATCAAGCGTGGAACCTTCTCCATGCAAGAAGATCTCACTGTCATTCGTCTCCATTCTGTCCTTGGAAATAAGTAATTCCTTAAACTGTTAGAATAAAGTTTACTTTAGTAAGAGATAACTGTTGTAACTGTGAGTTTCAACGAGATTGTTGTAACTGTGAGTTTTCTAGGTTTACTATTATTAGCTAATCAGATCCACTTAAGTCAGTGATCTGCATGCTATATATGTAACCTCCATTTGTTTGTTCAGGAATGAAAACGTTTTG
>ML781221.1:594552-613389 GCA_009831015.1 Picea engelmannii | reverse complement strand
CTCGATTGCAACAACAACCATATTAAATTTTTCAGGAAGGCTTCGCAATACCTTCTCCACAATTTTCTGATCGGGAATGTCTTCACCTTGACTTCGGATTTGATGGACGAGGTGCTTTACACTCGTCATAAACTGGTCGACTGACTTTGTATCTTTCATAGACATTGTTTCAAAGTTCCGTCGCAAAGTTTGCAACTTGACGGTCTTCACTTTCTCAGTTCCTTGATAGATATTCATGAGAGTATCCCACGCTCCTTTGGTGGTGCTCTCGCCTTCAATTTTCGGAAAGATGGACTCATCCACCCCATGAAAGATAAGCCATAAGGCTTTTGCATTTTTCTTGACCACTTCTGTGTAAGTGCGTCTCGCATCCCAATCCAATGCATCTCGATCTTCATCTTTCAGCAAGGTAACTCCATCTTCGACAATCTCTAAGCATTCATGACAGCTCAGAAAAACTTTCATCTTGGCTACCCAAGTGCTATGATTCGACCTGTTCAAAACAGGTGCTTGCATGAGAGCCTGGTTGCTCATGCTGGCCATTTTCTGCACAAAAAATTATATACCGGTGGCTAAAAAAACAAATTGCACAGAAAAAAAAGATTTGCAATTCTTACAGAGCTTGCTGAAAAACGTTTTGCAATTCGGCAAGATGGACAGAGGCTGGATCTGCAACAAATCTGCAAAACGTTTTGCTCTGATACCATGAAAACAAATCTGCAACCACAGAAAAACGAATTGATAGAGCAGAGAAAACAAAAAACGAATTTACCAAGAACCGCAGAACAGAATAGCACAAAACACCATACCGGATCTCATTATTGAATTGATATATAAAGGAATTACATGCATGGAAATGCTTCGTAAATAACGAAGCGACTAACAACTCACTCAGTGATGAAAACAAGAAACCAACTAATTGACAGTTAACTAAACTAATCAAAGAAGAGATTTGCTCAATCAAAGGAGCAAATCGCGGAGCAAATCATGGAGCAAATCGCTCAACTTATTTGTCTAACATAAGCTTACCACTCCCTAGTCAGTAACAACATGTATTATGGGAATCTTTTTGCAGGGTGATTATATGTGCCAGAGCATTTGCATGTGACCTGCATCATCATTTCACATATTAAAGGCACATAACAATTGTTTGCATGTTGATTCATTGCACTTTTTGATTAATTGATATTTAGACTAGCACAACAGACTCGTGGTTGGAGAACGTCGAAAGGGTTTTATTTAGAACAAGAGTTATTCAGAACAAGAGTGGTGATTGAGTCGACTCCAACACAGAGCATACATAAAACGTCTGTGTAGGTTGTGGTATTAAACGACTTTTCAGATATAAAAAATGAATGAGTGTCATCAAAATGAGACATGTGCAGAGTGTTTTTTAATGATGTAAATGTGGTTTGCATATATTTTAATCTTCCTTAATCATTTGAACGTGGCAATTATGCATTTTTATAGTAAATTTATAATGTGATTAGGTAAATGTAAAAACGTAAACATGTTAAGAGATGTCTTCATAAATGCAAGGAAGTTATAAACAATAAATCTAATGCATTCATTTTGAAGGAGGACTAAGAATATGCCAACATCTTCAATGCTTAGCCATCAAATCAGAATTTAAGATTAAAAAATCATTAATTATACCCATTATGATGTACACCTTTGACTTAATGAAAAAGCAATTAAAAAATCTTTACATAGTTATTTTTCAAAAACCATAGATCGTGAGCAAATATTGTACATACAAGCTACCGTTGACCTTTTCCATCCCAGCTTTTTATTTTGGATTGATTTATCTTCTTGGTTCACTAGGTACCAGAAAAGTCCACCACGTAATTTTGCTGCTATTTGTTGCCTTTGTTCAGAGCATCCTGTGATGAATCACCCTTGTGATATCTTGGATTCTGTCTAAATTCATTACACCATTCAGTCTTGAGAGGTCTTGTTGACTCCATGAGTTTTGGCTTCTAGGTTTGTCATTTCATACTAAAACAAATTGAAGTAGGTGTCATTGAAAACTTGTCTGACCATAGCTTTTTGCTTAAAATAGAATTGCAATTATATTATTATTATTTTGGGAAAGTTATGATAATTATTATTTTGGGATGGTTACTTCCATATTGTTATTATTTTGTGAACTGTACTCTCATGGTCGATTTTATTTATTTTATATTTTAGTTGGTGTATGTAGGTATTTAATATTTGGAGGGTTGTATTCTTGTTGGGATTGATATTGGTTCTACTTTGGATTTACAGAGATTATTTGGATTATTTTTTAATATATATTTTAATTATCTAATTTATATATTTATGATATTTTAGAGATAAATATTATAAATCTAAATTTTAATTTTAAAATAAAATATTATAAACAAATTACATTGATTTATTATAAACAGATTACATTGATTTATTACTAGCACAGTCACAAGTTACTTGTGGCTGGTGAACGCCTATAGAATTCTGGGCATTAAATATAAGAGTTCTAGCAGAACCCTGCGTATTAAATAACCGACACGGTAAGAGCTTTAGGTAGGAAATCTCGTCGGTTCTCTAGAAAATGAAACGTTCATCACTCAGAGGTGGAAATTAACTAATTATTATAGTAAATTTCAAATATGATTAAGTAAAAGTAAAAAAATAAACATGTAAACGGATGTTTTTATAGTAGTGAAGAAGTTAGTGGTTGAAATCACAACCATTGATTTATTGGGACGACTAAAAATATTCCAGCAATATTTAATCTTGTTCATACAAAACTGATTAAGCACTAAAAACATATTAAATGTGCCCATTGTCAATAGGTGTAAGCCTTTAAGCATAATAAACAGATTATATTAAATAATAATTTAATTTATTAAAGATTAAAAAATCACATACATAGTGGTCAATTTTATAATTAAAAGAGTTTTAATTTCTTTTTTTCAACAGATTGTTAAAATTAATATTTATACAAATTAGTTTGGATTTGTTAAATCTAGTTAGTTGTGAGAAATGGAGCTTCGGACTGTCAAAGAACAGTTCAGTGACAATAAACATTTTGGCTATAAAGAAGGATTTAAATTCTCGTGTGGCTCTAACAAGCGATGATATTGAGCTCATGGCGATGAATGACTCGTTCATGTCTATCAATTATATGACTTATATGATCAAGTATGATAGTTTCCACAACGAATGGAAGCATTATGAAGGCAATGTCAAAGACTTGAAAACTTTACTCTTTGGAGAAAAATATGCATTAATATTTTTTAATTATTGAAAAATTTTTAATTATTGAAAATGGATTTTAATTATATTAATTTTTTAAAAGGAGAGCCAACTGGTGATAATTCTAGTTATATTAAGTTTTTAAAAGGAGAGGCAGCGAGTGGTTAGTATCAGTCTTTTTTAAATTAGTCTAAGTATTTCTGGTTTGTAAAATAAATTATGGTGAAGAAAAAGTCAAATTAAACTTAGATTGAAAGTTTTGATGAGCTTGTGTATTTAACTCAAGAACAACTGATTGTTGAGTACATTCAGTATTTAGAAAACTCTCTCTTATATATGGCAAATATAGTGGCAGACTACAGATTGAAGCATGTCAATAAAATGGTTCAGCAGCTATAGTGTTTTTTTATGGTGCTCTGTATTTTGGCAAATAAACATATAGACTTGTAGGTCATTACAAATAAGTCATCTATGAAAACAATTGTATCTTTAATGGATGCAGTGGTATATGGAATGAATGGAAGAGAAATAGCACATTCTACAAGAGTTTAGAAGTGGATAGAAACGCTAATGAAGACCTGACAAAGATGAAAGTTCCGAAAAATATTTTTGTAAAATGTGTTTTGATTTCATTATTGTTTTTAGTGATATAAACATTAAGGGAGGGTGTTAGAATTAATGCTTACATAAATTCATTTGGATTTGTTAGATATAGTTAGTTGTGAGAAATCTTCTCCAACTATCAAATCCTATTTATGTGCATGTTTTTGTGCATGTTTTTGAGAGTTTCCCTAATAAATTTATTATACTCTTGAATAAAACTTCTATATACATATCTACTTGATTAAATAATATAAATATATAATTTTTGTGTATAAAATTTAATTAAAATTACATGGAAAATTGGTTAAACTTATAAAAAAATAAAAGTTTCTTTACCATCATAAAAAAATTGCATAACAGTGATCAACTTTATACCTAAAAGCAAGAGGTTTATTTCCCTTCCTTCTCATGTACTCATTCTTAAAATGATAATCATTAGGAAATTTAAGAACTTGAAAAGGAATATAGCCGGAATGCACATGTTTTCATTAATGAAATCACAGCCAAAATGCACATGTATTCATTAATGAAATCACCTTCCTTGAGAATAGATAAATACTCATTCTTAAATGATAACCATTAAGAAATTTAAGAACTTGAAAAGGAATATAGCCAAAATGCACATGTTTTCATTAATGAAATCACCTTCCTTGAGAATAGATATAGATAGATACTCATTCTTAAATGATAATCATTAAGAAATTTAAGAACTTGAAAAGGAATATAGCCAAAATGCACATGTTTTCATTAATGAAATCACCTTCCATGAGAATATATTTGTTAATATAAATTAACAATCCCTACACCGTGGGAATTAAATTATTGGTAGACGGTTTTATATTTTATAAATAAGTCAGCGTAAATTATTAGCAAATAGTTTCACATTTTATAAATAGATGAGTGTCGTCCACACCCAAGACAAAGCTTATATAATAATAATATATAATCATAACTGTTTAGTATTGTGGAGAGAATGAAATCTATATTTTCATGTTGGTGTTATATTGAAAATCGCAAAGGGTTTTTATGGGAAAAATGAAATCTATCTTTTAGTATTGGTGTTATAATGAAGATGACAAAGTATTTTGATGATGACACAACACGCCTTCCTTTTCGATCGCCAATTCGAGAGAAAAATCCAGAAGATTAAGAAGCAGATGATCTTAATCAAATTCTCGATGCATGGGATATGTTGCTGGTGGAAGCATTCGAATCGGAACATATCCAACGGGAATTAGTAGTAGTGTTGCTTTCTTTGTTTCTACATGGAATGTTGATGTACACCCAAGCTATATCCTTAGTTTTTGTTAAACTTTTTTTACTATTAAAGAATATTAGAGAAATTATTGGATCAATAGAAAGCTTAACAATGTCAAATTCTAAGAATTTTTGGAAGCATTTGAGAAAGGTTATAAGTTAAAATGCAAAGAAGAATAAATTATATACACTTCCATTTATTGGATAGAGACAATATTATTATTATATAAATATAAAAATGATTTAAATCCAATGACATCATACATGTTTAAAAAACTTTATAACTTTATTGTAGAGTTTGAAAGTCAAATTGGTGAAATAGTCAACACAAAATCGATCAATTATAACCAGATTATAATTTATTTAAATATGTATAAGATGTAGAAACTTAAGTATATAAATATTATTAATTGTAGAAAATAAATAAACATTTTGTTAAAATTTGTTTGTAAATCTATTTCTGAAATTCCCAAGTGTGTAGTATGTTTCATCTTTTGAAACTACAACTAGCACAGCAGCCAACTCGCGGCTGGTGAACGCCGAAAGGTGGCTGGCTGTTAAACTTCTGCCGTTCAGGTATTAAATATTTATTAAGTTATAATATGAATAACTTAGATTAGGCACAAAGAAGTTCAGCTGTCTCATCTTATAATAATGCATCGAGTACACTTGTTTCAAAAATTTGCACAATGGAAATGGTTGCTGCCTTCTTTCTTGATCGAATATACGGCTCACAACCGTTGATAGATTAATTAATGACCAAGATTACCTGATATGGCATGTGTTTCTCAGAAAATAAAATAAGGACGAAGTAATTATTTTTCACATACATAATCTATTAGAATAGAGAAAAAAAAAAGTAAAGAAAGCATAAAATTTAAAATTTACCCTAAAGCTGTTACATCCATGGCTGACGACGCTGATGCGCAGTCGGGCATAACAGAAAGAAAAAGGAGAGGCGATCAGTCGTTCCCTTTTGTAAGTGGCATTGCATTTATCAAATTGAAAAGTTGACGTGCATATTCCATTGAAAACAGTTTGGGATCCAGTGAAATAAGTGACTTCAGATCAGAGAATGGAATGGGCAGACAGCTGAAACGCGGGGGCGGTAGCGAATGGGCGGACAGCTGAATGAGAAAATCCGTGGCGAAAATGAAACGCACAGACAGGTGGGGATGCCTTAATTTAGATGCTAAGGTTTAATCCTACTTAATCATTTCAACGTGGCAATTACATATCCTTACAGTAAATTTTTAATGTGATTAGGTAAATGTTAAAAAGTAAACATGTTAACGGATGTCTTCATAAATGCAAGAAAGTTATGAACAATAAATCTGATCCATTGATTTTGGAGGACGACTAAGAATATGCCAGCATCTTCAATGCATCGCCATTAGATTAGGGTTTAAGATTAAATAGGTGTACCCCTTTCGGTGTAATTATTTATGATAAGTGTATAATCATCCTCGATAATTGTTGGGTTCTCCACATTTAAAAGCTTTACGCAAGCATCTTTTTAAAGTTTATAAGGGTACAATATGGTACACTTGTGTGGCTAATTACCCTTTACAACGTGTCACTAATTACCCTTCACAATGGGAGGCACAAGTATAAATACGAAACCAATCCTTAAGCCGAATTATTTGGGTGGCCACACTACTTTTTCTCAAGAAATTTTTTCTCAAATTTATAAAAGGTATAAATTCATTTACAATGCACAACAGCAAGCTGAGTAAGCTTGTTCAGTGCGATAGCCAGGATAGAACCAATACATTCAAAAATCCACAGTGCTTCCAAGGGACCGATAGTGATCTATATCCGATCCATTTCTTACACGGCTAGCAATTTTGCTACAGCTTGATTCGCCTCCATGAGAAATCAAAAACTGATCAACTACTTTCACGGCTTACAATACTGTCCTCAAGCAAACCGAAATGGCCCTTATAATTCGAAGATATTGATAGAGGAGATAGGGCTCTCCTGTCGTCTATCGCAGTGATAGATCGAGAGTCTCCCAACCACTTCGCTTAGAGCCCTCTTGGAGAGAGCATCCACCTCGGTATTGTGCAATCTGGGGATATGGTGGAAGTTGATATCAGTGAAGAGTTTGGACAGCCGCTGCATTTTTTTCTTCCAGCCTTCAACATGGATGGATTGGAGATTGCAATTATGATTGATCTAGTCTATAATAACTCTCGAGTCTCCGAGAACATGGAGGTGGTTTAAAGACCAAAAGGAAGCAAGAGTGAGAGAAGCCCATAAGCCCATGAGCTCGACTTTGGTGTTTGTACCCGCACCACAATTAATGAACCACTTTGTGGTCCTCAACGGATGGGTTTTGAGGGTGCCTCTAGCCCCACAGTATAATCCGGATGACTGTGCCGCACCGTCAAAACAAGCCAAGGTGTAACCTTCAGTCAAATTAAACTCCACAGCTTTGTAAGGGAGGGCCTTAATAGTAGACAGTTGCCAATGGAAGGTAGCCATAATTCTGTGAAAAACCGCATGGGAGGAAGGTGAGGCATCCTCAAATATGACCTTGTTGCATTCTGTCCATATCTACCAACAAACATAGGTAGCCAGTGAAAGCGGCGTAGCTTTTTCAGAATACCAAGAAGAGAAGCACTCTGAGATGGTGGCGTCGTTCTAGGAGAAGGAAAGGGAGAAGTGTTGTAATAAGCGGTTCCAGACTTCTTTTGCAAAATTACAATGTCTTAGTAAGTGATGGATGCCCTCGGAGGCTCGGTAACAAAGAGAACATAACCTGGGACCCTGCCAGCCTTTCTTACGGAGCACCTCCCAGGTGAGGGCTTTTCCATTATCACAAAGCCAGATAAAAATCTTGTGTTTAAGAGGGAGTGGCCACTTCCACATCTGATAGAGCCAGGAAGGATTAGCATCGACGTCCAGTGCTGGCAGGAGAGCTGCGTAGACGTTTTTGACAGGGACTATGCCAGAGGCATCACCCCCGGCCCAGATGAGGGAGTCTCGTGCGTCGGTGAGGGAGATGCCGGCGCGTTTTAATGTTGTCGTGTAAGAATCCCATTCCAAGGCCAACGACCCAATAAGAGGAAGGTCACTGTTGTGTAGCCAATGGTCCGGGAGAGGGAAGACCTAGATCACCACCTTCATCTGTGCCAGGGAATAGTAATTAAAAGAAAACAGCTGCGATCTGAGAGGCAGAGAGAGAATCGAGTGGTCATCCAAATCGAGGATTTTATCTCTGCCAAGTTTGATCTCAGAACTCGATCCAGGCCTCCAACGGAGCCAGTGAAGGATCACCTGAGAGGAAGAAACCAGACCCCTCCAAAAGGGTGAAGCCCTCTTCTGTAGTAGATGTGTCTTTCGCAGCCAAAGAGGGAGGGGCAAGGAGCTTAGATACTTATCCATGATGACTCGGTGCCAAATGCTGTCAAGAGTGACTGCTCTCCAGAAAGAACTAGCCAGTAGGGTCGTGTTGAAGATAGATAGGTTCTTGAGTCCCAACCCTCCTGACCGTTTAGGTCTAGAAAGAGTCTACCAGCTCCAAAGGTGGAAGCGGCGCTTCCCTGCAAGGTCATTCCACAGGAAATTGAAGGAGAGTCTGCGAAGTAGAATAATGATCTTGTTGGGGATCTGTTCCAGTGTCATCCAATAAACCATTGATTTGACCAGGATAAGTCGTCCACCCAGGGACAACCATTTGTTACACCAAAAGCCTATTCTCCTTTCGAAGGTTTCCACTAGCCAGCTCCAATCATTAGAGGAGGAGGCTCCCGACTTCAGCGGGTAACCAAGGTACCTGAAGCCTTTTTTCAAGTCAAAAAAGGAGAAGGGGATGGATTTTTTAAGGAAAGAGAGCTCGGCCTCAGATAAACCCCAATAGTGGACTATGGACTTTGAGGGATTAATGGACAGACCCGATACAGAACAAAAGTGTTGTAGTATGTCCAGAATCGCAAGCCACTCCGCTAAATCAGCTTTTGACAATAGAAGAATATTGTCAACAAACATGAGGTGAACGATCTTGATGAGATTTGAAACCTTTATACCAGTGATGCGGTGCTTGGAGAGGATTTTTGAGAGGAGAAGGCTAAGGCCTTCCATAATTAAGATAAAGAGGTATGGAGATAGTGGACATTCCTGACGGAGCCCCCTTTCGCTTTAAAAAAATCTAGTCGCCTCCCCATTAATTAGCACTGCGAAGTTAGCACTAGTGACACATGACATAATCTAGTCAGTGAACTTGTCACCAAAGCCTACTGTGTGTAGGATTAGTCTCAGAAAATCCCAATCAATGTTTCCAAAATCCTTTTTGAGATCTAGTTTCATGACCAGCGCCTTTTGATTTTTCTGTTTGATGTTGTGAATGCACTCATGGGATACACCGATGGCATCTTGAATTCTTCTTCCCTTTAAAAAACCGAGTTGTTCAGCTGAGAGACTCCTTTCCAAAAACGGCTTAATCCGGTTGGAGATAACTTTGGATATTACCTTGTAGACGAGGTTGCATAAGGACATCGGTCTGAAGTCATTGAAGGAAATCGAATTGTTTTCTTTAGGAATTAAAACCAGGAAGGTGGAGTTAAGGCTTCTAGAAATTTTACCTTTGATGCGAGAGTCCTCCACCATCTGGAGGAGATCTGATCCAACGAGATCAAAAAAGAAGGTGAAGAATTCTGTTGTCCAGCCATCGGGCCCTGGACTCCTCTCCTTTTTGAAATGTAACAAAAGTTTCTTTAGCTCTGGAAGTTTGACAGGTTTGTAAAGATCAGTGGCTTCAACAGCTGTAACCAATTTTGAGAAAAGACTGGCAGTAGAACATTTTGCAAGTAGATTGTGGCAACTTCTGGCTTTTAATAGGTGTTCGAAGTGAGAGGCAACCTCGGCTTTGATTGCCTCCTGTCCACGGAGAGTCCCATCACTTTCACTTTCGATAGACCAGATTAATTTTTTGTTCCTATTGTGGCAGGCCACTCTGTGAATTTTTTTTGAAGTAGAGTCTCCCCATTTGAGCCAGGTCACACGGCTGCGAAGCATCCAACATTTTTCTTCTTCACGCAGAATGTCATCTCTACTTCTCTCCAGCGCCTTTAGAGTAACAGAGTCCTCCAACGACAGGGCGGCTGAGGTTGATGTTAAGATGAGATGTGTGATCTCAGTCTCCAGCTTTTTCAGTTTGGTCTCCTCCATTGCCTTCTTATCTTTACTCCAAGCTTTTGAGTGCGCTTTTAGAGCTTTCAATTTCCAAACGATTCTCAACTATGGGTTTTCTAATTTCTAGAAACATGGATCTGTCCAGACAGAATGTACCAGAGCAGAGTAATCCATGGAGGAGAGCCAGTGATGATTAAATTTGTAGGGAAAAGGCTTGAGCCAGAGGGGGAGGTTCAATTTGAGGAGGATGGGAGCATGGTCAGAGAAGAAAGGAAGCTCGACCCACGAGGTTGGGAAACATGTGGAATATAAGAATCCGTCGAAGATTAAGAAGCGATCGAGTTGTCTGGAAATGGCCTCAGACTCGCTTCTCTTGTTTTGCCAGGTAGGAACAAGTCTAGCCGACAATATATCGATGAGGTTCTTGGTCATAAAGAGGTCTTTGTAGAGGTTTTCACCTGAACCAGATGAGGGAACTCCTCCCCAGTGTTCATCAGTTGATAGAGTGATGTTGAGATCACCGCCCAATATGAGGTTTGGAATGGAGAGGATGCCGTTGTTTGCAAGGTGAGTCCAGAATTGGGGATTTTCTTGATAGGGGCCGTAGAAATTTAAAAACGCCAGCTCCTGGTTGGTAGCAAAGCATCTGCCTATCAACAAAATGCCTCCACAATTCATGAAGGGCTTTAAATAGAAAAGACCTAGATCCCAGGCCACCAGCATGCCACCAGAGTTTCCAATGGAGTTTAACGCCACTGAGACCCAAAGAGGCTGAAAAAGGCGCAAGAAATCTCTGGAAATTTGATCAGCCGCGAGGGTTTCTTGAAGAAAAATGACATCCGATTTGGAGTGCTCTAGTAGTCTTTGGAAGGAGGCAGCCTTGAGGGTGCCTCCAATCCCTCGTATGTTTAGAGAGAGCAATAACATTACTTGGATCATGCTATGGCCTTCATAGCTCTAAGGGCCTTTCCATCTTGTGCTGAGACGATCGGGACTGCATGTTGAGTGCTTGAGCAATCCTTCTTCTTCCTAGCGCTTCTTGTCTGGAGTGGGGAGAGCTCAACACCTATACCTCACGACCATGCAAAGGATTTTTCGAGAGTTTCAGTATGGTGTGAGGAAGATGTACCCACTTCTGTGGAGGGAGCGATGAGCTCTTTTCCCCGAAATATTGGTAACTAGGTGGCACTGTCCAGGAGAAACTGAGCGGAAGTCGAGGAGCTCAGCGCTGCCAAGAGGGACTCCTCATCTTAATTCGGCTGTCTATAACCAGGGATTAATGCTGAGGGGTATTCCGGGTCTAAGGGAGTGATAGAGGGATAGGTCTAAAAGGTCGGCAGCGAGGGTGGGAGCGGGGGCGAAGGGGGAGGGGGGGTAGGATCAAAGGTGGTAAGAAGGGAGCTGTCAAGAGATGGAGCCAGGGGAGAGGTAGGCTGTGGAAACTTAGCTTCCGAAAGGGGAGGCTTAGGGAGGGAGGAGGAAGAGGACCAGTGGGAGCGATTAACGGTTTCCTTTTCAGAAGCGGTGAGTGAATTAAAAAGAGAGGGGCACAGTTGAAAAATCTTAGATGTCAGAGAATCAAGTTGTCCAGGTAAGGGCGGGGAGCGAGGATCGGGGGTGGTGTCCAAGAAAGAAAGGGAAGGGTCAGCATCCATAAAGGAAGTGGGGTTTAAAAGCAGGTCGACATCATCAGAGGGGTCGATCCAGGACTTACCAGGACACATTCGGCGAAGATGGCCATTCCCGTGGCACCGGTTGCATTAGAATGGGAGTCCAAGATAGTCCAGGTTCTGTAGAAGTTTCCTCCCTCACCATTCGATCTCTAGCATTTCCGGCAGACCAGCAGTTATGTCCATCTCGACCAGTACCCTGCCCATTTTCCTCGAAGAGCCCGTGAGAGATTGAGTGTCAAAATTTATGAACTTGCCCAAGGAGTCGCTAATAGCTCTAATGGCTTCTTCATTCCAGAGGTGGAGTGGAAGACCCGGAAGAAACACCCACAGATGTCTATGTTGGAAGTAGTCGGTGTCTGGGTTGAAAGCCATACGCCAGCGTTTGAGCATGAGGCTTCTTCCTCCAAAGACCCATAAGGAAGACAGTAATAGTGAGGCGTCTTCAGGAGATCTGCAGGAGAAACAGAGCCAACCTTTTTTTAGGTATAGGACGTCCGAGTAGTAGCCAAGGATCGGAAACCACTTGAGCTTTATCCAGTCCTCCAGAGGTTGTGAGCTCAAAATTTTATAGGAAATATGACCAACCAGTGCACAGATGGACATCTTACAAAGTTTCTTTAGGCCCACTCCGTCGCCCAACACTAATTTCTTGGTTATTTTGTTTTCCTTCCACTCCTTGCGACCATAAAAGGTATCTCGGTGAGGGGAAGGAGGGATTTTAAAAGCATCCGAAGGGGTAAGTCGACTAGGACAGTTAAGGGGTAAGAAGGAAGTGGAGACAGGGAGGGGCCTGTCAGTAGCAGGTGTAGCTCTCGGAATAGGAGCTCTCATCAGGGGAGAGGGGCCTATCCCGGCAGGGGACTCATCGAGAATTGAAAGGCAGTTTGTAAAAGGCTTGGAGGGAAGCGTCAGAATCCTTTTTTCCAGGGAGTCTATTTTGTCGAAAAGTCCCACCTATTTCCAAATGAGTTCGTCTGCAGGGTGCATTAGATTACTGGACAGAGGGTCCATTTTAAAAAAGATGGGGGACCACTCCAAGCCCACTGAACAAATCTGTGCAAAACGAAAGGGAAAATGCGGGCCAGTAAAGGGGAGAGAAAAAGGGGCGAAAAAGGCTGAAGAAAACTTGATCGGTTAGTGGAACATGGGTTTAGAAACAAAGGACAAATCTCTGTCAGGACTAGAAGACAAGAACAAGACTGTGGGAGACAGTCTAAAATGAACCACGTTGACAAAACCAGATCCTATCAAGACAAGAGGACAAGAAATGAAAACTGAGAGAGTTGGTCTGAGAGCAGACAAAAACAGTGTATTCAGGTGGCCACACTACTTGGGTTCACATGGAAACTCCCAAGTACACATATTCCTAATAAATAAATAAAATAAATTATAAATGTTTCATACATTAGGACCTAAGTGACATTGGAGCTTGGATATAAGGTGATTGTAGTGAAATGTAAAGTCCTTTCAAATTTCAAAGTTAAATACCAAGATTTGTAATTTAAATTGTATTTTTTCCTAATATAAGATCTATGATGAATATAAGAAATAATTTAACTTGGGAGTTAAATATTAATATTTGTAATTTAAATGATTTTTAAATACTAATATTTGTAATCTAAATACTTTTTTTCTTAATAAAGATGTATGTTAACATAAGAAAGAATTTTATGTTGATTTTCATTAGTATGAAATTGAATTTCTTACTACATGATAGTGATTTCTATTTGTAATTTATGTTTGTAAGATGTATTTTATGTTGAATTCATTATTTTAATTTTAATTTCAAAGTTAATTTTATTTCAATAATCGACATAATTTTTAATTAAAGCCTCATAAATAAAAAAATGACCATAGCTAATTGAAAGAATAAGAAAAATATCTCAAAGTCTACCTGATTTCTCCCTTTGATCAATTTTCTCACCGCTCCCTAAGTTGTCTCCTCACCCTCCACTACTCCCTAGCTCTAGGAAACCTTGGGATCTTTCCTACTAGTATGTTCGGTAATCCATGATAAAGTCATAATTTGAGTCAAAAATTTCAGTCTAGTTCTCATATAGTTAAATATTCTCTCTAATTATCCGATTAGGGACCAAGTATCCAATGTTTTCTCCTGTTTCTACATCCAAAAATTTTAAAAGAATTCCACCCTTTTCAAAAAAACTACAACTCATAGTCATTCATGAAACTCAAGAGGTGATAAGGTCCTATGCTAACTAATTAGGTTATATTCTTGTATAATCCAATCAATTTTCTATGCACATGTGTTATATATAAGACACAATATATCAATAATAAACCAAATTATAAATCAAAACTATGAATATAATAAGTGTTATGGTTATGTGGTTAAAATTTGTCAATGTTTCCATCAAATGGATGCTCTAAAGACTCTCCAATTAGATGCATTGAAGGTTGGGGAATGGGTTGACCTACATTTCTTCCCAATGTTCTTTCAATTTTTCTCATCTTTTTCTTTCCTCTCTCTAGCCTCCTCTCACACTTCCTCTTCATAATCCCATTGGTGATCATATATCCTTTCTTGGTTTCTCAAATTCCCAATCATGATTGATAATTAAAATTTGGTTTAATATTAAATTGACTCAATTTTCCTTTTCTTGTTTTTTCCACACACAATAATCTGGTGAGTTGTTAGCTAGGAGATGCAAAGGTTTTATTTCTCTTTTTTGTTTTCATTTCATATGATAATTCATTTAATTTCTGGTGTTTTTAAGTTACAGAAATACCTCAATCAAGGTATTTTTTTAGAATTTTGTTATAGAACATTGATTAAGGTATCTTTTTATAATTTTTTCATGGAATCTCGATTGAGGTATTTTCTGTATTCAACAATTGGATTTTAAAAGTTATAATTAACTGCTTGATCAAGCTATATAGCTCGATCAAGGGTATGAAAACCTAAAATCCTAACCCATTTAGTAGGATTTTTTGCAAATGCTATTTGTAAGGGATGAAGCCCTTTCATATCTATCATTTCAAGTGGAAATTTTGATGTCAAAGGATTCATTCGTATATCCTCTGGGTAAAATCATGAAGATGGGTAACACTTTTGCTTGTTTTATGAGGAAAAAAAACTGTATTTTCAGAAGTTCTTCAACTTCCGTCATACAAAAGTATTTTTTTTATTTAGAATTTCACTTTACAATAAAAACAAAACTTGTGAAGAATTTTGTATCTTTCCAATGACTACTTTTCAATTTTTTTTATCAAGATTTGATATGTCAATTTGACAAGTGTTTAACAGTATGGTCCTTAAACATGAAAGGAATGATAATGAGTTATGTTTTCGAACAACACTTTATCTATTATTAAACTTATGTTTTTAAGAAATGAAATATATTGCAACAATCTACAAAGACTATTTTATTATGACTATAATTTTGAATCTAACAGATGAATATTATAATTTCTAGAATTTTTTTAAGTTGACCAAGCTGAAAACATTGCAGATTTTAAACACATGTTTTTATACACCGTGTATCTATCTTAATTTTTACTTAAAAGTAAAATATAAATATACCCTTTTGAAAATAACAGTTTAAGGATTATGAATATAATTTTTTCTAAATTTTTCACTATATATTTTTAGAGATACCGATATTTCATTTCACTGAATCATAATGTCTGCTGAAAATATTATGTAGTGATTTAAAAAAATAAATAAATACAATTATATAAAAATAATGAAACTGATAAAAAAAAATATAGGAATTGAAAGTAGATTCAATTTTGGAAATGTTGGTGTCATTTTCGAAACCAAATTCTCAGTATTTGCAGGAGTCTGCAACCTCTGAAGTTCAGGTAAGCTTGAGGCAATTCTCTTGTTTTTTTTTCCAGTCCCAATTTCATGTTTTCGGCCGAAATAATATGAAACAATATTATTTCAGCCGAAAGACTAAAATCCAATGGAAACCGTCAAAACTGAACGATTTTCAAGGTTTTCAGCTGAAAAACCTTCTTTCGGCCAAAAGCGTGTTGAGCAAATTCTGTCGGTCGAAAAAAATGAAAAGACACGTCGTATCGTTTCATTTTGTACCAAATCGTATAAATATGATTTCATCCAAACACATTTAGCACAATTCATCGAATGGACAGACATATATCAGCTCAGGGATAAGGATTTCAAAGAATTTTTATTACTGATTGCAGCTGTATTCTTTTCTTTCTTTATTTCTTCCCTATGTTCCATAGGCTTAATTGGAGGATCGATATCGATACATGATTGTTTTCTAGAGAACCTCAACAATTTCCGAATCATCTTTTTGGTTTTTGTTGAATAAGGTAATTGATGTTTGTTTAAGTTTTTATTGGAATCACAATTTATATGTTGAAAGATAAATGTTGAGCATTTTTTCAAGGTGAAGTCTTTGTTGAACATATGTTTTACAGATAACTATAAAATTCATGGAAAACAAAAGTTTGCGCATCGGAAAATTTGATCGTACTCGAGATGATACTCGCCAAAACGAACAAAGGAAAGAGCATTATTCGAGAAAGAAATGAGAACGTGCAAATATTGAAGAAAGAAACGATAATAATGTCAATAGATATTTTCAAGAAGAAGAAGTTCGATCAGGTATGCATGTACATATGATGATCGAGCACACGACACACATTGGGACTGTATTCAGAAGGTACAGAATTCAAAGTATAGAATTCAAATTTAAAATATTGTGAATAATATAATTGATTGTAATTACAAATTGATGTTTTTCAAAAACCATCAATAGATTTGTCTCATAATGTCGAAGAAGACGTTGAAACTGAAATTGAAGCACACGGATTTGAAACCAAAATTGAAGTAGAAGACGTTGAAACCGAAATTGAAGAAGATGAATCACCTATAGATATGTACATAAATTTAGATAATACAAGATGAGCATATAGTTTACTGAATTTGTATTCAAGTTATGTTTTTTAATATAAAATTTAAATTGAAATATGCAGGAGAACCTATCAACATCAATGATGAAATATTAGAAAATGTTGATACTAACAAATTTAGGAAGAAAAATTCTAACCATTATATAAGATATCGAACTAAGAATATGTATAATACTTTTTTCAAAGATGAATCAGTAACAATACAAGTTCAACTTTTACTCTGTCTAATGAAGTCAAGAAAGTTAAAAGAAGCTACATCATTATTGGGTATTGAAAAGTCAACAGAGGATACAAAAGTAAAACAAAATGTCTTCAACAATATAACTAGTGTATTAAAAGCTTTTGTAAAATCTCGAAAAGAAGATGTTTGTGTTGCACGTAGAGTGATACAAACAACAGTTGTTTCAAATAGAAATATAAAAGATCGTTTGACAAGACACATGGAAAAAATGATGGGAACATCAAGAAAAACATTGCACAAACATAGAAAATTTCGATTGCAGATAGATGCAAATCATGAACTCACTTGTTGGATAGTGATTTCTAAACAACCCTACAAAGATAGACTTGCAAAATTTTTTAAAGAATTGGCCTGTAATTGTTGGTTGGAAGAATCTTGTGTTTCACCACATACAAGGGATGTGTTGCGATGAAGAATATCACGAAAACAATATGAAGAAATTTCAAAACATATATTGCCAATGACACAAATAGAATCATTTAATAAATTCAAAGAAGAGCACAAAGAAGTTAAAATTTCCATCCATACATTTGTGCAACAAAAACCATGGTTTGTTAGACCCATCACTGTTCGTGACACTTGTTTTTGTCGTTATCATGTGGAATTTAAGTTGTATTATGACACATTTTTGGATTTTGGGAAAACTTTATGGCCAGGTTCACCTCCTTCCACATTCCGTGTTTTTATATATGAAACTCTATGTGAAAGAGAAGATGATGATGTATTTTACAAAAAAAAGGTGTTGGTGGAAATAAATGTGATCGTTGTGGAAATCTAAGTTTGTTTCATTCAATGTATCATATTGATATGAATGATCAATCATTTTCTAATATAAGATTCAATTGGAAGAGATATGAATATATCAACAACACGACTCAACATTCTTCAAATTTTATTTCCAAAAGGATTGATGTTGAAGGTAGATAAAATCTATGTGATATATTTTTTGAAGAAGTTTGACAAAGAAATTTATAAATACACCAAGCATTCACATAGAGCTCGATGGAAAGATCTACAATTCAAACAATCTCATGAAGTGTTTCCACTAGGGACAATTTGTTTGTAGTTGATTCTGCAGAGAATTACACATTCGCTGCACAAAAAGAAATACAGAGTGAATATTATCATTCTGATCAAGTCACGATATTTGTCCACGTTCTATATAGACATTCTCAATGGAGTCTTGGTAACATAGAAAGCACCAACGGAAATCAACATGTTATTAAATAATATCACTTTTACATAAGTGATGATCGAGCACGCGACACACATTATGTACAACATTGTTTTGATAAATTTTATGATTCATTGAAAGAATGCAAAATCAGATTTGATCGACATTGGATATGCCAAGAAGGGTGTGTGGGTCAGTTCAAATCTTCACGATCATTCTATTGGTTATGTCATTTTCATAAAAAGTTAAACATTACAAATTGCTGGAATTTTTTTGAGACTGGTCATGGAAAATGTAATGAACCGCCTCGTTACGACAACCATTCTAATAACATGTGCAAATTTTTTTTTTTCCTTAAGTGTGTGCGCGTGTGTAGAAGTAAAAACACGCTAACTATGCGACGCCATGGACAACCGACAAGACGCGACCACGATATTCATCACAAGAAGAATAAAGGCACACGACGAGTAACTGCATCAATAAACAACCATAGGCATAAGGTGCACAACGCAAACATTTAGCGACAAAGTAAAACTGACCACAATCAAGTATAACAAAATAAGAAGAACAATTACGCCCCTTACGGAAGGCGTGTGACTAAAGGACTCCGACAATGAAACCCAAGTTCA
>ML781221.1:567308-581698 GCA_009831015.1 Picea engelmannii | reverse complement strand
CAACCCAAATAGCCCACTCCCTGACTCAATCCGGAGTCCAAGGGAGTTCCACCGATGCCTCTGCATCCTCAGGGTCTGAAACCCTGCACACTCAATGAAACTGAGTCAGCAACACCTGTCTACATCAACGTAGTAAAAACATCTTGTCATATCTCTTAACGCATCATAATGAAGGAAAAAGTTTTATTATCATAAAAATCCAAATCACTTGCGAGAAAGTGTCCTCAAAGAATAAGTTTGGTAAGTGCGCCAGAGCGAGATGTTACAGAAAATGAGAGCACGACGGTGCAGGGGCATGTATAAAACGAGCACTTCAAAGGTATCAGATGAACCCTCATGCTGATTGATTTGAATCCGCTGAACAAGTTGTTGAATGGTGCAAAATGGCTCTAAGCCATGAAAATAAACTGTCAAGGGATGTGCGCATGTGTGTCTATATATAAATGTTACACATGTACAAATGATATTTTTATTTGAACGTGTTCAAATTTGTATTCAAACTTCAATGATTTTCTTGAGATATTTGAAGTTAATAATTTCTTGTCTTGTGTAGGTTTTTTAGGTATGTTTGAATCCAAGATATAAATAAATCAATCTCATATGACGTTAGTACAATCCCTGGGACATGAAAAACACATTCAGTTAAAACAAAAGGTTTTCAAAATATGTTTGCATTTGATAGAAAAAATGAGTCTTGTTTTTGTTCAGTTTGCATAGAGGACACATAATCTATAGATATTTGTGAAAATGAAAAATGCAGGATATATTAAAGCTTGGAGACACATCGAACTTAATGTAAAGGGGAAAATTCCACTTGCAAGCTCAAAGGAGATGGAATCAAATGAAACTATAGTGTCAATTTATGGCAATAGAGTTTATGATCTTGTTAGAGAAGGTAATTTTTATGTTTAAATGTTTTCAAATAACTTGTAGATGTACTTGTGTTATAATCTAACATGAACTATTTGTTGTCCAATATATCCAATTATTTGCAAGAGACGTTTTTTGCATGGTTGCACTTGTAGACAACACTGAAAACGTGAAATATTGTTTGATGCGATGTACAGAACAAAAGAAGAGGCTATTAGAATATTTTGATGATAACGGTTTTATATATGAAAGAGGATCCATTGTATTGAAATGATATTTTTTTCAAGAAACCAATCAAACCGATACTCATGTTCACTTTCAAGACTACCAGTCAGATGTCACAAATTTTCAATATAGTCATTGTTATGTGCAACGCACATAAATTTAATAGAAGTTCAATAAATAAAAGTTAGAAAATAGAAAATGTCCAAAGTTGATCATGAACTAATAATTGAAGATGGAATACTATTACAATGTTTTTAAACAAGTGGCACATGTACATTCCATAATTTTTTATTTTTCATTGAAAGTACATTCTAGAATTTGATGATTTGTTTTGACTATTTTCAACCATATTTCCAAATAGGATATTTGTAAAAAGGGTATGTATAAAAAACTCCAGATCATTCTTAAAAAACACAGATAAAATATGGTTCAACCATATTTTATCTGTTTTTTTCAACCATTACTCCAATCAATATTATTTTATTAGCATTACACCAATCAAAATTGAGTTGTATACCACTTGTATTGTGAGCATTTTATTTTAAACTAAAAAATTGTTATGCACCATTTCCATTGAACAGATACTTTTTTCAATAGTATATTTTTTCCATTTTATTTTAATAATATTGCATTAATTTTAAAAAAAGTTAAACATATTTTATATTTTCTATTGTAATAATATCTTGTTTCAAATTTTAACTCATTCCGATTTTTATTTTACTTTACCAGCATTATATAAATTTAAGTTGAATTGAACATCTCTTTTCTTTTGAGTATTTTTTTTTAATTATTACTCTCAAAATTAAAGAAAAATTAAAAACATCTCTTTCTTTTCAAGATTCTATTTTATTAAGGGTATATGAACTTTGAGGTGAATATCTCTTTTAGCTTTAACATTTTTTTAATGACTACATGATAAAATTAAAGAAGAGTTGTTCATCTTTTCCATTTTAAGGTTTTATTTTATTGTCATATCATTTTGAGCATTTTATTTTATCATTATCACACAAACCAAAAAAGAGTTGAACATCTCTTCTATCTCAAGATTTTATAGTACAAACATTACCTATAATTAATTTGGATATCTTTTCTATATTGATAATTTTATTTTGACTAGTATTGCACCAATCAAAGAAGAGTTGAACATTTCTTCTATCCTAGATTTGAGAGCATTGACTTCTTTAAGTGGTAATTTTTGTTTTCATTTTTTAAATTAATATTCTAACAACTAAAAACAATTTAAGCATCTCTTCCACTTGTTGTAATAACACTTTACTAATAATATCATATATATACCAATATCTCCATTCTAATTATTAAGTTGATTTACATTTAAAATTTGAAATTATTTAGAATCTTCATTTTAATAATTAAGTTGATTTTCATGTAAACTTATTTAGAAGTGTTAATCAGTATAACTAAATTGTAATTAATAGATAGATCTTCTCTAACAAAGTTAAGGAAATTAATACAACCTTGTCTAAAGTCAAGTGAATTAAATTGTAATTAATAGATCTCTTCTTTAACAAAGTTAAGGAAATTAATACAACATTGTCTAAAGTCAAGTGAACACCCTTACAAAAATGTGGGTTTATGTGAATAGTACTAAACCGTAGCCTGTAAATCATTTTCCTAATGTAATTCCCTTTCATACATGTTATCTAAGTTGTACAAGGGGTATGTGTTGTTCCTTGGCATGTGTAAAACACAATGCTTGAATGCATACCTCCTCCTTTGAATTCCACATTGGTTACCTTATTCCAAAATCAAACACAAGTTTTTTGAAAGGAAATTGGTTGATCATGAAAATATCTTCCTTTTACTGCAGGTTTAAAGTGTTTTCTCTACCATATATTCTCAAATAAGTTTTGCATGGTTTAACATGTTGTCTACTATCATATATTCTTAAATAGATATGCAATGATACAATCTTATATGTTTGGCAGTCCACTTTTTTTTTGTCCATCAATTGAGTTTGCATATTCTTAAATAGATAAATAATAACATATTCTTGTATTATTTCACTTTAATTTTTTCTTTTCATTTATTTAGCAGATCTCATATGCCTATCTTTCCTTTAGTTTTTTTTATTAGTTAAGTGCATCTATGTAACCAATTTATTTAACATCTCATATGCCTTTCTTTCCTTTAGTTTTTCCTTTATTTTTTTTATTAGTTAAGTGAATCTATGTAACCAATTTATTTAACATATCATATGCCTATCTTTCCTTTAGTTTTTTTTATTAGTTAATTGCATCCATGTAACTAATTTATTTAACAGATCTCATATAACTATCTTTCCTTTAGTTATTTTTATTAGTTAAGTGCATCTATGTAACCAATTTATTTAACAAATCTCATATGCCTATCTTTCTTTTAATTTTTCCTTTAGTTTTTTTTATTAGTTAAGTGCATCTATGTAACCAATTTATTTAGCAGATCTCATATGCCTATCTTTGTTTTAGTTTTTTCTTTAATTTTTTTTATTGGTTAAGTGCATCTATGTAACCAATAGGGTCATTAGTAAACTAGAAAAAAAAAATCTTTTAATATAAAAAAAATTTGCTAAAATAAACAAGATCATTAGTAAACTAGAAAAAAAAAAAATATTTTAATATAAAAATAATCTGCTAAAATTATTCTGTCAATTTTTTTTGATGATATGTCAATAGAATCATATTTTTGACAAACCATAGTGAACATAAAATGAAACATTTAAATTAATACATAGCATAAAAATATTTAAGAGTTTGATGTTTAATTTAATGCATTGTAAAAAGGAGAATATACAAAACATTAGTTATTACTAGTTAACATTGCCACTTTTTTTCCATCAACTTTGAGACATCAAATATGAGACAATAAATTTCTATTTTGAATTCCAAAATTATGAAATATATATATATATATATATAAGTCTGAATATAGTTACAAAAAAAATAGAATTCAAAAATTAAAAATTTACAATTCAAACATGGAAAATAATACAAAATTCAAAATTTGTGATTAAAACAAAATTGACATTCATATCAAAATAGTTAAGTCTCATCCTCCAACATACTATTTCCCACAAAATATATTGTAAACATATTTTCCACCAAATATAATTTAAACATCTGTAACAATTAAAAAACAATAATAAAAAAACAAATAACACATATTAGCATATATACTATAACTAAATATTAAATACACAATAAGAAATAATAACATACCCAACCACAGTTAAACAAATTTAAGATAGTTACTCTCCAATTAAGACTACGTTATTTAAACAATTTGTAAATCTTATCTAAAATCTTTAAAAAATTTAAAGAGAAAAATTATGTTCTTGGTAAAAAAAATTGTGAGTTAGAGTTAGATAATAATCTAAAAATAAATATAGAACTGTGTATGAAGAAAGTTCACAAATTTTCATATTAAGTTATTCTTTGAATGAAATACTTATCTCCTTGTGGATAAAGTCCCAAATCCTTTAGGTGAAATTCTCCTTGTGGATAAGGTCTCAAATCCTTCAGGTGAAATTCTCATCCCAGGTGATGTTATTGTGTTCTTGGTAAAACAAATTGTAAGTTAGAGTTAGATAATAATCTGAAAATAAATATAGAACTGTGTATGAAGAAAATTATGTAGCAAACCGCTCTTGCGCGCATTGAGCGAACTTATCCTTTGAGGACACTTGCTTGCAAGTGATCTGGATTATTATACTATTGGGCATTTGATTATGATTATGAGGCATTATGGATTGATGACATGTTATTTTGATGTATTGACATAGACAGGTGCTATTGACTTGGTTTTGTTGAGTGTGCAGGATTTTGGACCTCGAGGATGCAGAGGCATCGATGAAACCCCTTAGAATCTGGATCGAGTTGTTGAGTGGACTATTGGGGGTTTGATTGTTGTATATATGACATTTGTGCATCTGATTAGATGATATGATTATGGATATTATTTTTGACATGATTCATTGATGATGCAGGCTGACGATAGTTTGCTGACCAGACTCACATGTGGAGTAGAGGGGTCATGCATGATAACTAGATACGTTGAGGGAGAGGTGTGGACAACAGCCCTGCCACAACCTACTAGCACTTCCATTGTGGCTCAAACTGTAGGTTAATGTTTACCTAGTTCAATAATACCCACGATGTCGTGAGGGCCGACTGTGACAGTCACTCATGGTCATTCTAAGGGGCATGCAATAAGATAGGGGCCTTGTTCCTTAAAGGCCCTTAGTCTCCCATAAGATCACCTGGTGGAGTATTGACTCTAGGGTTTTTTTATGTCTACCAAGTTAGTTAAGAGACGAGTGGAACCCTTGGATCATGTAGTGCATCTGGAAGGGCACATCAGGCAACAAAAATGGAAAGAGGCGAGTGACACATTTGGACCATATAGTGCATCCTAAAGGGAACGTCGCACAAGGGAAACATAATGAAGCGAGTGGCACCATTAGAGCACCTAGTGTGTCTTGAAGGGCACGTCACATTGTTAAATAATAAATGAATAAACCTATATGGCCTTAGAATGAATAATTTGATGAGAAAGATTAAAAACAATTTCCTAATAAATTGTCGCCCAACCTAGAAAAATAAAATCTAGGTCTAAGTGATACTTGTGATAATATATATATAAACAATAATAATAATGATCATTAATCATGTGACAAAAAGGGAGAAAAAGGGGAATTAACTATTTTGTTACATATGCTAATTAAAAAATTATTAATTAAAAAGAAAAAGGGGAAAAAGGTAATTTTCTACACTTGCCAATTTGAGTTTTAAATAAAAAGGGAAAGAGAGAAATTTAAAAGAATTAGGAAACTAGGAAAAAAAGAGGGAAACATAAAGAGAAAGCAAAACATGAGGGAAAAAAAAAAAAAAACCCAGAAAGACTAACTTAGTAAGGTATCTTGCATTTAAGAACTTTCTAAATTGAACTCAAGTAGTGAATTAGTAAGGGGGTAAGTCATTAAAATGTGTAAGGGAATATGGGGACACCTAGGAGCAATTCTAGGAATGCTTTTAGATGGGTGAGGGAAATAGAAGTAACTAAATTAATTCATGAAATTAATTTGTGGTGCAATGAAGGGGATGGGTGACACATGTATGTGGAGGTTTTTTATAAATTAAATTATTGAAAAATAAATTAAATGGGAATTTGGGAAAGTAAATGACTTAGAAACTCTATATAAAGGAGGGAGGAGGAGGAGGAGGATAAATATCTTATTTGATGCGTAATGTTACGCTACAAAAATTTAGACTTGACTGACTTAGCTTGTGTGAGATGGGATATTCATCTTGGTGGGGAGTGGTAGCTAGTTGTTCTCTATTTTGGTGTGCATGGCCCCTTTGCGGCTCGGGGGGCTAAGGGGGAAGAAGAGTACCCCTAGCGTTGGTTGGGAAGTGTCGGTGAAGTCTCATCTATCGGAAAGTGGGAGTTGCATGGAGCACGTGGGACAATGACTCAGAGAAGACGACTTGGGCTATGGTACATTTACTTGATTCTTCATGGTAGATTCTTATTATACCTTGCCCTTTCATTTCTATATTTTTAATTGGGTAAAGAAAATGTTTGACTTAGCATTTCAACCGAGAACTTAAATTTCCCCATAGCCTTAAGCTTGTTGCTTGACTTGATTCCCTTGACATTTGATTCCTGCATGTTGTGATTGTCTTTTGGTTTTTTTGATTGTTGTGAAGAGTTGCGATTTTTGTTCTCATCCCTAGTTCGTTAGTTCACACTTGAGAAGTCGGCCAAGAGCCGAATCGATGGTCTTCACTTCGATGCACAATGACCTATAGATTCTAATGCCCTGCTTTTCTCTACATAGATGATGAGTGAATGATGTGTTTGCCCAACTGTTTACCCCTTCTTATTTGTGCATTGATTTCTTCCTTGCCTCGGTCTCTTCATGTTATATAAACTCTGCATCTTAATCGTTCTCAGCAATCGGAAAAATGTGTTTGGTATTCTCTGCATTTCAACACCCTCAACTATGAAAATTTAACTCTGTGTTTTTATATATTGCTGGATGAATTTAAGTCTGCGTTTTTATCCCTTTCCGATGAATTTACCATGTGGATTTTATACTTCTGGTATGCCTTTTTTTTTCTCTTCAACTTTACCTTTGCACATTAATTTATGATGAAATTAGCTTGTGTAATCACCCACTTGAATGACAGTCTATAAATTATTCTAGACTGCATTTTTTTGGTGGGTGTTTGGCTGTAGATATTACTTTCGATACTGGACAATCTTCATTTTTTACTGTTAACATTACACTATTGAGTGCAAATTCGAGGCATTTTGTTTTCACTGTTGGGATTGCGATTTTTATTAACAACTCGGCTTTAGAACCATAATATCCTTACCCTGTTGACTACAATAGAACTCGACAATGAATGGGATAGTGAATTTGTAATATGTTTTTGCATATAATTTACAGATGTGTATTCTCTGTCTGCGTTCATAATTCGATGTATATTTTCATGGTAGATACATTGTCCATCTGTGCTAATATTCAGTAGATAATGGTATGTCTACGTTATATTTAAATGTATATAGGATACATTTTTATTTTCTTTGAGTATGAATCGTTACCAGAACATTAATCTTTCAGTTTTTATTTAGTTTCAATACTATTGAATAATAATTATTGTGGAGTAATAATAGCATAAGGTTGTGCCTGGCAGTGAGAGCATTAATTGAGACTATGATATACTACCTGGAGGGTGAATGTAAATCTGCATTTTTATTTTTGATTGCCAGCATTTCACCCAACGATTTTGGACTACATGTATCACATTTTGACCGAGTTTTTCCTTTGACTGACAGTAAAGCTATGCCTTGATACACAACGAGAATTTTTCCTTGAGTGCATGCTTCTTGTTACTCCTAAACCCCTATGAAATTTTTCCCTGGATTGCATGGGGATTTTTCCAGTTGTTAAGCCTGTGTTTTCCATTGTTACCTGGAAATTTTGCTAGTTGTTAAGCTTGAGTTTTCCATTGTTACCTAGCTATTTTTCAAGTTGTTAAGAATTTGTTTTCCATTTGTTGCCTGACGATTTTTCCACTTATTAAGACTGTGGTTTTTCTTGTTACCTGGTGATGTTACCCTCTTTAGGAATGCGTTTGCAATTAATCATCACTTGTGTTTGAATGCGTTTTCATTAATGATATGGTGCATTGGATGTATGATGCATGTCTGATTGTAGGTAATTCCTGCATTTTAAATGGTAGTTACCTCTTAACTATGTTTTACTTCAATTGACAGTGAATTATATCAATGACATATATGAATTTATTGTTGACTGCGTGCAAAATTAATAGCAAATTTATTTGCTGGCAGGTGTAAAGGGATGGCGTTTAATTCCTAGCAATTTACATTTTAATGGCAAGTGCATGTACCTTTAATAGATGATTGTGTGCACTTTTATTAGCAATTTAATAGCTAGCATGAGTAAAGGGATGGTGTTATTACACAATAAGTTACAAATTTATTAGCATTTTTATAGACAACCTCTTCATTTGAACATGGAGCTTTAATTCCTTTAAGTCCTTTAACAGACAACGATTGTGACAACCAAAATTAACAGCCAACTCGTGAATAGACAACCTTTAAATTGACTAGACATCCTTTAATTTAAATTAGACCATACTTGTCATTTAGTTTTAATATTGATTAAACTAGACTCTCAAATTAGATTGTAATTATTGTTTATAGTTTTATTATTGATTTAATTAGACTTGCTAAATTGATTTGTATTTAATGTTAAATTAAAGGGTGCATTAATGACTAATTTGTAATTTAGGCTTGCTCATTTAGATTGGTAATCAATGTTAAAATAGATTTTAATTATTGACTAGTTTAGACTTGATGAATGGTCGGGTCATTGGAGAAGTTGTGTTTTAGCTTGCGCTTCCTTTGAATGACATCATATTGCATCTTTTCGACCAGTTTATTGGGGTGTGGGCATAGTCTTCTTGTCAGTTGTTTCGGCTCCCAACGCGTTGGTTTTTTCTTGAGTCCTTGGTCCCATTATGTTATGTTGTGGAAAGGTTATAACGCGTCTATCACCTGTGGAAGGCATGATTCTTGATGAGGGGATCATGGCATGCCCTATTGGATAGAGGTGAATGATAAATTGGCTGGAGTTGGTGCCTTCTATATGATGGTTGTTGAGCATTGTAAGTTTGCTTTGGTGCATAGGTTGAACACCTTCATGCGTTTGGTTTGCGTGCCTTGAGGTTCTAGTCATTGGTCGTCAAGGCCATTGTATCAGGAGGGGGATGTTTTCCCTTAGCTGTAGGCGTGGTTATGTTTGTGTCAAATGGGTAGTCGTTTCTCCTTGTTGTTTTACGCATGTTTCACCGAGTTTCTCTTGTGCCAGTGTGTGGAGTCGTATTTGTCTATTTCCTATTCTGTGAGCTTGGTGTTCATCGTCAGATATGTTGTTTAGTTGTAATCGTTGTTTTCATCCTGTTTTAGAAAAGAAAAACAAAAAAAAATAAAATTCGTAGTTTCTGCTTTGCTTGTAGTCATAACGATGGGGTTGTTACACATGGTATTAGAGCGGGTTCAACCTGCAACTTGGGAACACTACAACTTTCGTTGTTATGATATTTTATTATAATGTTGCTAATTAAGCTGACTTGTATTCATGCAGGTAATCATGGTTAGAGGATGTCGTAGAGGCAGAAGATGGGGTGCTAGGGTAGGAGGCGCAATGCCTCCAGTAGCATCCATGCCTAAGGGGTCTAACCCCCAGGGAGATGAACAGGTTTTCGCACAGGAGAAAATAGTGGTGGGTGATGTGGTTGGGTTGATGAGGTCTTTCCAGCGAATGTCTGAGGCACTAATCAACCGTTTGGACATAGATGAGGGCAGGGCATCGACACCCCAATAGGGTCCACCTCGTGCTCCAGCTGGTACTAGTAGCATCCATCGCAAACTCAAGAAGGTCAAATTTCCTGAGTTCTTTGGTGCCCTGGATGGAGCAGCCAACGAGGTGTTGTTGGAGAATATGGCGATGTTCTTTGCACTTCGTGACTATACCTCCAACATGAAGGTTTGCATGGCAGTCTTTCAACTAAAGGGGAGAACTCTTCTTTGGTGGAAGACACTCCTGCCACAAGTGAACATGACCGTCGAGGACGTGTCATGGGAACTATTCGAGGAACGGTTCGAGAGAGGTACCTATCAGAGGAATTCATTGAGCGTCAACTGAACGAGTTCAACGCCTTACATGGCGATCGTACAGTGCACAATTATGAAGCCCATTTTATGGAGTTGTTTCGGTATGCTTCGCATATTAATACTGAGAAACTTAAGGTCAACAGGTTCGTGTTTGGCCTTAATTGCAGCATACATGTAAAGGTTAGGATTCTGATGCCTCAAACCTTGCATGATGTCGTCCGTAAGGCCCTCATAGTAGAGGAGGAGCTTATCAGCGCGGGTTCGATAAGGTCTCCAGTGAGACCAACAAGGCAAGTGTCATCTGGTGCACAACAACATCAAACACAAGCCAGACATACTCTAGGATATCGTGGCTTCCAGAGGGGATCTGCTTTCACTATACCTCGGTGACCAGCGCCTCAGCAGCGGACTCCTTACCGAGGAACACTGCATCAGCAGCAATGTTGACCTCATCAGAAACAGTTTAGGCCTATTCAACAGAACATAGTAGGATTCCAGGCCGGTGGGCCGTCAACTTCTACTTCAAGTACCAGGAGTTCTGGAACGAAGAAGGGGTGTTAGACATGTGGGGAGCCACACTACCAACGCAACTACCCAATGGAGAGGAATAGAACATCTAGATCAGCCAGAACCACTACCATGGGATATTTGGGCAAGGTCTATTAGATTCATCCAGCGGTGAATAATATTCAGGCAGAGAACCATTTGACTGTGCTTGAGATGTCAGGTACCATCGCTGACTAGACCCTTAGTACATTGATAGATCCTGGGGCTACCAAGAGTTTCATTTTTGGTGTAGCACTAAAAAGGATTAAGGTAAAGGCAGTCGAACAGGATGAGTTTATCTTTGTAGAGATGCCTTTGGAATCCAAACAGAAGATTGGAGGAAAGGTTACATGATGTACCCTTAACCTGGGAGAGTTTGTCACCAGGGCCAACCTATATGTCATAATCTTAGGATCTTATGATGTCATGATTGGTATGGACTGGTTGGAATTACATGAAGCGATACTCAACTGTAAGATGAAATGCTTGAGCTTGGTCGATGATGAGGGACAAAGATGCGTAATTGTAGGACAGAACCAAGGATTTTTCCTGAGGTTCATCTCTTCCTTGTAGCTACGGAAGAGCATGCGCAAGGGATGTAAGCTTTATGCTATCCTTTCGTTAAACGAGAAGGGAGTAGCGGAAGGTCTAGAACACCTTCTGGTGGTGAGAGAGTTTGCAAATGGCTTTTTGGAGGAGTTACCTAGGATGCCACTGGAGAGGCAATTGGATTTTACCATAGACCTAAAATCGGGGAATGGACCAATAGAGAGAACGCCTTATCATATGTCGAACCCAGAGTTACAAGAGTTGAGAATTCAACTGAAGGAGTTGCTCGACCTAGGACTTATACATCCAAGTGTGTCCTTATGGGGCACGCCTACTATTTTCATATGAAAGAAGGATGGTTCATGGAGGTTCTACATTGAATACTGTCAATTGAATAAGGCAACGATAAAAAATCAGTATCCGTTGACAAGCATTGATGATCTGTTTGATCAAATGAAGGGGGCGACGATGTTCTCAAATATTGATTTGCGATCAGGGTATCACCAGTTATGGATCAAGGAGGATGACATCCCTAAGACCTCCTTTAAGATGAGGTTTGGGCATTACGAGTTTACTATTTTACCATTTGGACTAACAAATGCCCCAGGGGTATTTATGAGTTTGATGAACAGGGTGTTTCGTGAGTACTTGGATGATATTTTGATTTACTCTCGGATGATAGAGGAGCATGACCAACACTTGTTCTTGGTGTTGTAGGAAAATCTCCCTGCGGACAGGTAGATTGCCTCAAAGAGCTAGACCCTACTCTAAGACAGAAAGTGCTTAATGTGGACACTGACTTCCTTTCAAATCCATAGAGACCAACACATGAGAAGGAAGGAGAACAACAGTACCTTTTTATCGATGTTTGTCCCTGCACGCTCCAAATCAAGCTCCGAACTCTCGCTCCTCGCTGAGTCCTGTAGAAAAACAAAGTACGAACAATTCCTACTCTATTAATGTTAGCTTGAAAATAGATCTATCTATCAATGATAGGTTCATTAGAGATCAGACACAAACTAGAAAGAAACAGCCCAAGCATGTCATATTGATGAGAATAACGACAACAATACTTACAATCATAGATGTGAATGCGACAGCCTCGTCAAGTCCCCTTTGTCTAACCCTTTCTCGAAAGATCCACAACCTGGATGATAGCAGCTTCACTGATCACTTCTCCTTTGACTGACTGTGTGTTTCCTATGACATCATAGGTTTCATGCTAGCAATTCTTCCCCCTTCCAGCACCACTTATGAGATCATAAGTTTGGTGTGATTCTCCTTTTCCAGTCCCCTTTCACCATTATAAAGCTTGCTTATATAGTTTTTGGAGAGGCTTTAACCACTTGAGATATCCTTGGGGAAGTTGAGGATTTTCCTCCTTCAGTTGAGGATCTTCCCTAAGATCATGGCTGGACTAGGGATTCGAGCTCAACTACCTTCCAAGAATGAAAAGATTCTTCCCCCATTCATCTCAACAACTTAACTACTGCCCATAATAGGTAGCGCTCCCTCAAAAGGGCCATCAAAGCATTGTAGCGCTCTATAGTAGGCTTTAGGGGTGTGCCAACGCTCTCAAAATCCATAGAGCTCCCTCAAAAGGGCCAGGGTAGCTTTATAACACTCCCAAACAGTGTAAGGGGGAGCGTCGGCACTCCCAAAAGAGGTATAAGGGAGCGCTCCCCTCCAAAGACTCTGTTTTTGAGGTGCTTTCAGATGGCAAAAGGTTTGCAAGCCTGCAGCCTGATTTCTCCTCTTCCAAATCAAATGTTTGAGGTGTTTCAAGTGTCCTCCTCATGTCATTATAGGCACGACATAGGCATCATGGCAGCATGCTTTCTTTGACACTTGCGACACTTGTGAGCAACATGCGACACTTGCGACCCTGTGAGAAAAATGCGACACTTGTGACCTTTGTAATGATGACACTTGCGACACTATCAAAGTGAGTATTTTTTATGTGTAACAGATTACCCCCCAAAGTATGAAGTTAGAAGACAGGAACTGATAACTGAAATGCTTTGTAGAATTTCAAGCAAGGGTATAGATGCAGAGAGCCTGACAGAAGCTGCACACAAACATCCAACAAATATTATGACATGTTTCAAACCCAAGGCAGGCATACCTATGCTTGGGTGATCAAGACTTGCAAGATATGGCTGCCATAAAATACCCTGCGGATCCATAATTGTATTGATAAAAAGGTATAGCCATTAAAAATACACTGTGGATCTATACGCTCATGACATGAACTGATCGTAGCCACGAAGAATACACAATGGATCTATGAGATGAGAAGACATAGCCACGACCAATAAAAAGTGGATCTATGTGACAGTGTATGTGTCATTTATCCAATAGAAACTCCTTCGCAGCCTAGGAAAAGCATATATCAAAGTGATTACTCAACCTAGGGTCTTCTTACCAATCCCAATGTGGTACGATTCTAACCATGTGAATGGATGTCTTGATGTTGAACATGGCAGAAACCACTTGATTACCGGTCAATGGTGTGAACCATTAACAAGTGTGAGGGAGATCACCATTAATGTCAATGATTCCCAAGGTACCCTAGTACATTCCAGCGAATGTGAATAGATGAGATGATGTCGAACATATGTGGAATCATCTGATCTGAGGTCAATGATGTTAACCTATTGTCGAATGTGAGGAGGCCTGTCATTGAGGCATGCAGGTCCCAAAGTACTAACTGGTTTCTAAGTCTAGTTCCTGGATAGCGTGTTGAAGTCGACAAGAATAGACTCATCGAAGGAGGGCCTTGATGTATCCCCTATCAACGACACGAAACGGATATAGAGATGTAATTGGTAGATCAAAAGGACATTGACTGACATAGGTTTTGAGGCAAGATATTTGGGATGGCTGACTCTCGAGGCAGATACTTCCCTTGCACACTGAGGCACAACAACAAAACATGACATGGACAAAAACTATGCAGTGAGTATTGTGACTTGCGTCGGGTGACCCAAAGGAGT
>ML781221.1:543785-561805 GCA_009831015.1 Picea engelmannii | reverse complement strand
GAACGTACGGGTAGGGTATCAAGCCTAAAATCAACTAAAAGGCTTCCATGCAGTAAATGTGGATTTACCTTTAAGCGATCCCCATAATACGATCTGACCACCACAATCAATTAAACCACGGAGGGTTAGTCCCCATAGCTCACCCGAATGCGACCTCGTGTGTAGCCCCTGTGTGAGAGGGGGATCCCTGGCAGACTTATATGATAATTGGATTTGACTCTCCCTAACTCAGGATGCTAATGTTTGCTTTGAAAACTTTGGAGAGTTATGCTCACAGCCTAATCCAAAGTACTAAGCCTAATCTACTGTTGGTGGAGGATCCTAGAAAAGAAAATTTTCTAAATAATGTTTAATTAGCATTCATTTTATAGTTGTTCTTTACTCAAAAGGGGTGCATGGAAGTGAAACGGTTGGAATTATGACTCAGTCCCAAAAAATGCATCAAAGATGATAAGAAGTCATTTCTTTTCGATGAACATCTATCTAAGGGAGAGAGAGAGTTCTTTTCACTAACAAGCACAAATAAGGAATGTTCTCAAACAAATTTTCTTCAATCAAATCCTGATGTGATGCTAAAGCTTTTGATATACCTTCTAATATGCACAATCAATCATGAAGATGCCTTTTATTGTTTGCATATGAATAATGATTAATTCAAAACAATGCTCGTCTTGCTAATTATCTTCTTGGATGAATGGAAATCATACCAACACAAGCAAGGATCATGCAAACAATACATCCTCTCATTGTGATCAAAACAAGAAGCGAAAGAAAAGAAACAATCAAAGAGAAATCAAACTTCACACCAAAAGAAATGTCAAATAACAATGATCTTAACCCAAACCAAATGAAAAGATCTGTAGGCCTTTGATGACCTTCACCAGAGTTTTTGCTCAGTTGAAAAAGAGAGAAAGACAGTGTATGGGTTTCAGGCTCCAAATGACAGAAAAAACTCAACAACAATAGTGAAGAAGGCTACAAAATCCAAACAACAATATGTTTGTTCTTCAAAAAAGAAAGATGTCAAGGCTGGAAAGGAAGAAGGATTGACTCACAAGGTGACCCAGCAAGAAAAACACAGAGGCAAAACCCAGAAAAAACAATTCTGGAAGGTTTATTGGCCAAAGGAGGGTTGGTGCTCTGTTGCCAAAGGCAAGGAGCATTATAGCGCTCTGTGTAAGGCACTCAGGGAGTGCTGGCGCTCTATTAACACAAGGACAGAGGTGCCAAGTTCAAAAATCTCTTAAAATTGTCAAAAATTCAAAAATTGCAGTTCAATTTCGACAATTAGGCTGAGTGTGATGGGGTAGAGAGCCAATCAACTCATGAAACCAATCAAAAGAGGAGTGAACTAGCTCTGAAATGATCAAGGGGTAAAAACAAGGTCTATGAGGAGAAACTAAAACAAGAAGTTTCGATTTGAGGACTCCCCAGTGGAGTCGCCAGTTTCTGTTGTAGGAAAATCTCCCTGCGGACAGGTAGATTGCCTTAAAGAGCTAGACCCTACTCTAAGACAGAAAGTGTTTAACGTGGACACTGACTTCCTTTCAAATCCATACAAACCAACACATGAGAAGGAAGGAGAACAACAATACCTTTTTATCGATGTTTGTCTTTGCACGCTCCAAATCGAGCTCTGAACTCTCGCTCCTCGCTAAGTCCTGTAGACAAACAAAGTACGACCTCTTCCTACTCTATTGATGTTAGCTTGAAAACAGATCTATCTATCAATGATAGGTTCATGTGAGATCAGACACAAAGTAGAAAGAAACAGGCCAAGCATGTCATATTGATGAGAATAACGACAGAAGTGCTTACAATCATAGATGCGAATGTGACATCTTCATCAAGTCCCCTTTGTCTAACCCTTGCTCGGAAGATCCACAACCTAGATGATAGTAACTTCACTGATCACTTCTCCTTTGACTGACTGTGTGTTTCCTATGAGATCATAGGTTTCATGCTAGCAATTGTTCCCCCCTCCAACACCACTTATGAGATCATAAGTTTGGTGTGATTTTGCTTTTCCAGTCCCCTTTCACCATTATAAAGATTTCTTATATAGATTTTGGAGAGGCTTTAACCACTTGAGATATCCTTGGGGAAGTTGAGGATTTGCCTCCTTCAGTTGAGGATCTTCCCTAAGATCATGGCTGGACTAGGGATTCGAGCTCAACTTCCTTCCAAGAATGAAAATATGCTTCCCCCATTCATCTCAACAACTTAACTACTACCCAGAATAGGTAGCGCTCCCTCAAAAGGGCCATCAGAGAACTGTAGCGCTCCCTAGTAGGCTTTAGGGGTGCGCCAACGCTCTCAAAATCCATAGCGCTCCCTCAAAAGGGATAGGGTAGCTTTATAACTCTCCCAGATAGTGTAAGGGGGAGTGTCGGTGCTCCCAGAAGAGTTATAGGGGAGTGCTCCCCTCCAAAAACTCAGTTTTTGAGGTGCTTTCAGATGGCAAAAGGTTTGCAAGCCTGCTGACTCATTTCTCCGCTTCCAAATCAAATGTTTGAGGTGTTTCAAGTGTCCTCCTCATGTCGTTATAGGCACGACATAGGCATCATGGCAGCATGCTTTCTTTGACACTTGCGACACTTGTGAGCAACATGCGACACTTGTGACCTTGTGAGAAAAATGCGACACTTGGGACCTTTGTAATGATGACACTTATGACACTATCAAAGTGAGTATTTTTTATGTCTAACACTTGGTACTACAGTGTCTGCGAGAGAACAAATTGTATGGTAATTTGTCCAAATCCTCATTTTATCAATTGAGGATTCACTACTTAGGGCATGACATCTCCGGCGAAGGTATCGTCTTGGATCCAACAAAGATCGAGGCCATTATGGAATGGCCTATGCCGACGAATTTCCCGGAAGTGCTCAACTTCATGGGTTTAGCCAGATACTATCGATGGTTTGTCAAGGTATTTTCGAAGATAGCAAATCCAATCATGAAATTGTAGAAGAAGAGGAAGAAGTTTGTTTGGACCGAGAAATGCGCGGAAGCATTTCAGAGGCTCAAGGAGCTATTGAAAATGGCACCAATACTAAAGGTCCTTGACATGGACGCGAACTTCTTGGTATGCACTGACGCATCCAAGGAAGGCTTAGGCAGAGTCTTGATTCAAGACGATCGAGTGATCACTTACATCTTGAGGAAACTGAGAAGGCATGAGGAGAACTTTGTGACGCATGATTTGGAGTTGTTAGCCATTGTTTATGCCTTGAAGGTTTGGAGACACTACTCTGTTGGATGGAAATTTGAACTAAATACAGACTACTATGGACTACAAAAAATATTTACATAAGGCGACCTGAATGCGTGACAACGACATTGGTCAAAACTGCTTAGCAAGTATGATTTCGAGATTTCTTACATAAAAGTAATAGTGAACCAAGTGGCAGATGAATTGAGTCAGAAACCACACATATTTTCGGTGTTTCCTCTTCAGATGAATCTACGTGAAAATATTCTAACTTTACAACACGACGATGACTGGTACAAAGAGGTCGACGATTTTATCGGACAAAACACAATGATGGTACCAAGATTTGAAGGATTTACGTTTGATGATGATGGATTATTAAGGTTTAAAAATCAGATTTTTGTACTAGAAAACGACGCGTTGAGGAGCTTGATCCTAAGCAAGGCTCATAGAGAAGTATACATGGCTCACTTGGGAGAGATGAAGATGCGGGTGAACCTTAAACCTTTATTCTTCTAGAAAAGAATGAAGGCAGACATAGTCAACTATGTGGCCAGATGTCCAGAATGTCAGCAAGTAAAGGATGAACATAGACATCCAACAGGATTACTACAGCCACATGCTATTCCATAATCGAAATGGGAGGTTATTTTGATGGATTTTATTGTTGGATTTCCACTGACGGCAAGGAGACACGACTCAATTTTCGTAGTAATCGACACTCTGACGAAGAGTACTTATTTTATTCCTGTGCGTACGACGTATCATTCACTTGACATAGATAGAGTTTTCATCAGTGAGATTGTGAGGCTACATGGCATGCCTAAGAGGATTATATATGATTGAGGATCGGTGTTTACTCAACGATTTTGGACTAGTTTCCAAAATGCCTTGGGAACCCAACTTAACTTTAGTACTGTGTATCACCTGGAGACTGACAGGAAGACCGAATGAATGAATCAGACCTTGGAAGACATGTTGTGCATGTACATGATGGACAAAAAAAAGAGTTGGGAAGAATTATTTCCGCTGGTAGAATTCGCTTATAACATTAGCTACCAAAGCACCATTAAGATGGTGCCTTTCGAATTTCTTTACGAGCGACCATGTCAGATGCCTTTAAGTTGGAATCAGCTTGAGGATAGGGTCCTGGTGGGATCAAAAGATATCCAAGAAATGCAAGAGAAGATGTAAACAATAAGATGAAGGATCAAATAAGCACAAGATTGGTAGAAGAGTTATGTCGATGCTCACCGTGTTGATCGTAGTTACGAAGTAGGCAATCAAATCTTGTTGTTGGTAAAACCGTATAAGAGTTCGATCAGGTTTGGAAAGGGAGCTAAACTCTATCCTAGGATCGCAGGGACTTTTGAGATTGTGGAGAGAAAGGGGCTCGTGGCCTATCGACTAGCCTTGCCTGATTCTTTGAGGTGTATGCACGATGTTTTTCATGTATCTTTTTTGAGAAATTATATCAGTGATCCTACACATGTTATTTACGTGAGTTCCTTGTAGGTATCGGATGAGGGGGAAATTATGGCTAAGATGATCCGCATCCTGGATCATCACATTCGATATCTACGATGCCAAACAATAGATCAGGTCAAGTTCTAGTTGGACAACTATAGTCCATTGGCGGTGACCTGGGAGGATGCATATGATATGTGATAGCAATTTCCATTTTTGTTTGATACATAGACTAATGATACCGTCATTCACATTATTTCAGAACTTATATATTGTGAAACATCGGGACAAAGTTTAGACCAAGAGGGGGTGTATGTAACATCCCACTCTTGTGCACACTGAGAAAACTTATCCCTTGAGGACACTTGCTATCATACTATTATTATACTATTGGGAATTTGAATATGATTATGAGGCATTATGGATTGATGACATGTTATTTTGATTTATTTCCATAGACATGTGCTATTGATTCGGTTTTCCTGAGTGTGTAGGATTTTGGACCTCGAGGATGCAAAGGCATCGATGAAACCCCTTGGAATATGGATCCAGTCGGGGAGTGGACTATTGGGGGTTTGATTGTTGTATATATGACATGTGTGCATCTGATTATATGATATGATTATGGATATTATTTCTGACATGATTCATTGATGATGCAGGCAGATGATAGCTTGTCGACCAGACTCACATGTTGAGTAGAGGGGTCATGCATGATAACCAAAGACGTTGAGGGAGAGGTGTGGACAGTAGCCCTGACACAACCTACTAGCACTCCCATTGTGGCTCAAACTGTAGGTTAACTATTACCTAGTTCGAGAAGACCCACAATATCACGAGGACCTACTGCAACAGTCACTCACAATGATTCTAAAGGGAGCGGAATAAGGCAGGGGCATTATTCCTTAGAGGCCCTTAGTCTCCCACAGGATCACCTAGTGGAGTATTGACTCCAGGGGTTTTTTATGTCTATGAAGTCAGTCAAGAGGCGAGTGGCACCCTTGGAGCACGTACTGTGTCCTGAAGGGCACATCTCACAAGGGAAACAGAATGAGGCGAGTGGCACCCTTGGAGCACCTAGTGTGTCCTGAAGGGCATGTCGCGTTGTTAAATAATAAATGAATAAACATATATGACCTTAGAACGAATAATGTGATGAGAAAGATTAAAACAATTTCCCTAATAAATTGTCGCCCAACCTATGAAAATAAAATCTAGGTCTAAGTGATACTTTTGATAATATATATATATATATAGAAAAATAAAAATAAAAATAAATAAACAATAATAATAATCATCATTAATCATGTGATGAAAAGGGGGAAAAGGGGGAATTAACTGTTTTGTTACTTATGCTAATTAAAAATTTATTAATTAAAAAGAAAAAGGGGAAAAAGTTAATTTTCTACACTTGTCAATTTGAGTTTTAAATGAAAAGGGAAAGAGGGAAATTTAAAAGAATTGGTAAACTAGGAAAAAAAGTGGGAAATATAAAGAGAAAGGGAAACATAAGGGGAAAAATTAGAGTAGAAAGACTAACTTAGTAAGGTATCTTGCATTTAAGAACTTTCTAAATTGAACTCAACTACTGAATTGGTAAGGGGGTAAGGCATTAAAATGTGTAATGGAATATGAGGACACCTATGAGCGATTCTAGGAATGCTTTTAGGTGGGTGAGGGAAATATGAGTATTAATTAATTAATGAAATTAATTTGTGATGCAATGAAGGGGATGGGTGACACATGTATAGGGAGTATTTTTATGAATTAAATTATTGAACAATAAATTAAATGGGAATTTGGGAAAGAAAATGACTTAGAAACACTATATAAAGGAGGGAGGAGGAGGAGGATGAATATCTTCTGTGATGCATAACATTACGCTGCAAAAATTTAGACTTAATTAACTTATCTTGTCGAAGTTGGGATACCTAGCTCAGTGGGGAGTGGTAGCTTGGCCTTGCGAGGCGAGTTGGGAGCTATTTGTTCTCTGTTTTGGTGTTTGTGGCCCCTTTGCAACTCGGGGGACTAAGGGACAAGAAGAGTACCCCGAGCGTTGACTGTGAGGTACCAATCAAGTCTCATCAGTCGACAAGCGAGAGATGCATGGAGCATGCGGGACAACGACTTAGAGTAGACGACTTGGGATATGATACGCTTACTTGATTCTACATGGTAGATTCTTATTATACCTTACGCTTTCATTTCTGTATTTTTAATTGGGTAAATAAAATGTTTGACTTAGAATTTCAACCGAGAAATTAAATTTCCCCATAGCCTTAAGCTCGTTGCTTGAATTGATTCCCTTGACATTCGATCCCTTCATGTTGTGACTGTCTTTTAGTTTTGTTGATTTTTGTTAAGAGATGTGTTTTTCATCCTCATCCCTAGTTCATCAATCCACACCTGAGTAGTCGGCCAGTAGTGGAATCAATGTTCGTCACTTGGGTGCACAACTACCTATAGATTCTAAAGCCCTGCTTTTCTATGCTTGGATTATGAGCGAAGGATATGTTTTCCCAGCTATTTACCCCTTATTATCTCTGCATTGATCTCTTCCTTACCTCGGTCTCTACATGTTATATCACCTCTGTGTCTTAATTGTTCTCAACAATTAGAAAATTGTTTTTGGTATTCTCTTCATTTCAACACCCTCAACCACGAAAATTTAACTCCGTGTTTTTATATATTGCTGGATGAATTTAACTATGCGTTTTTATGCCTTTTCGATGAATTTACTATGTGGATTTTATACTTCTAGTATGCCCTTTTTTTTCTCTGTGACTTTACCTCTGCACATTAATTTATGATGAAATTATCTTGTGTAATCGCCCACTTGAATGACAGTCAATAAATTATTCTAGACTGCGTTTTTTGGGGGGGTGTTTAGCTGGAGATATTACTTTGGATACTCAACAATCTTCATTTTTTACTGCTAACATTACCCTATTGAGTGAAAATTTGAGTCGTTTTGTTTTCACTATTGGGACTGTGTTTTTTATTAACAACTCAGCTTTAGAATTGCGATTTCCTTACCCTATTGATTGCAATAGAGCTCAACAATGAATGGGACAATGAATTTGTAATACGTTTTTTCATACAATTTATAGATGTATATTCTCATTCTGCGTTCACAATTCGATGTAGATTTTCATGATAGATATATTGTCCGTCTGCGCTAATATTCAGTAGATAATCGTTTGTCTGCATTACATTTAGATGTAGATAGGATACGTTTTTATTTCCTTTGAGTATGAATCGTTACCATAACATCAATCTTTCAATTTTTATTTAGTTTCAATACCATTGAATAATAATTACTGTGGAGTAATAATAGCATATGGTTGTGCCTAGAAGCGAGCGCATTAATTGAGACATCGATATACTATTTGGAGGGCAAATGTAAATCTGCGTTTTTATTTTTGATTGCCATCATTTTGCCCAACGATTTTGGACTGCGTGTATCACATTTTGACTGAGTTTTTCCTTTAACTGACAGTAAGGATGTGCCTTGAGACACAACGAGAATTTTTCCTTGAGTGCATCATTCTTGTTACTCCTGAACCCGTACGAAATTTTTCCCTGGATTGCATGGTGATTTTGCCAGTTGTTAAGCTTGTGTTTGCCATTGTTACCTGACAATTTTTCCAGTTGTTAAGCTTGCATCTTCCATTGTTACCTGGTGATTTTGCCAGTTGTTAAGCCTACATTTTCCATTTGTTACCTAGAGATTTTGCCACTTATTAAGACTGGGATTTTGCTTGTTACCTAGCGATGTTACCCTCTTTAGGTATGCATTCGCATTTAATCATCACATGCGTTTGAATGTGTTTTCATTAATTATCTAGTGCATGTTTGATTGGAGGTAATTCATATGTTTTAAATGGTAGTTACCTCTTAACGATGTTTTACTTCAATTCATAGTGAATTATATCAATGATAGATATGAATTTATAGCTGACTGTATGCACAATTAATAGCAAATTTATTAGTTGGTAGGTGTAAAGGGATAGCATTTAATTCCCAGCAATTTGCATTTTAATGGCAAGTGCGTGTACCTTTAATAGCTAACTGTGTGCATTTTTATTAGCAATTTAATAACTGGAAGGTGTAAATGGATGGCGTTATTACACAACAAAATTATTATCATTTTTATAGACAACCTCTTCATTTGAACATGCAACTTTAATTCCTTTAAGTCCTTTAACAGACAATGATTGTGACAACCAAAATTAATAGCCAACTCGTGAATAGACAACCTTTAAATTCACTAGACATCCTTTAATTTAAATTAGACCAGACTTGTCATTTAGTTTAATATTGATTAAACTAGACTGTCAAATTAGATTGTAATTATTGTTTATAGTTTTAGTGTTAAATTAGAGGGTGCATTAATTACTAATTTGTAATTTATACTTTCTCATTTAGATTGGTAATCAATGTTAAAATAGATTGTAATTATTGACTAGTTTAGAATTGATGAATGGCCGAGTCGTTGGCGAAGTCGTTTTTTAGCTTGCACTTCCTTCGAACGATGTCATCTTGCGTCTTGTTAACCGATTCCTTGGGGTGTGGGTATAGTCTTCTTGTTAGTTGTTTTGGCTCCTAGCACGCTAGTTTTTTCTTGAGTCCTTGGTCTGGTTAGGTTATGTTGTGCCAAGGTTATTTACGCATCTATCACCTAGGGAGGACATAATTCCTGATGAGGGGATCATGGTGCGCCCTATTGGATAGTGGAAAATGATAACTTGGCTGGAGTCGGTGCCTTCCGTATGAGGGTTATTGAGCATTGTATGTTTTCTTTGGCACATGAGTTGAATGCCTTCATGTGTTTGGTTCGCACACCTTGAGGTTCTAGTCATTTGTCATTGTGTCAAGAGGGGGATGTTGTCCCTTATTTGTAGGCGTGGTCATGTTTGTGTCGGACGGGTAGTCGTTTCTCCTAGGTGTTTTACACATGTTTCGCCCAGTTGCTCTTGTGACAGTCTGTGGAGTCGTATTTGCCTGTTTTCAGATTTGCGGGCGTGGTGCTCGTCGTCAGATATGTTGTTTAGTTGTAATCGTTGTTGTCATCCTATTTTAGATAAAATAAAAATAAAAAAAAATTAGCAGTTTATGCTTCGCTTGTAGTCATAACAATGGGGTCGTTACAAATTCACAAATCTCCATATTAAGTCATTCTTCCAATGAAATACTTATCTCCTTGTGGATAAAGTCCCAAATCCTTCAGGTGAAATTCTCCTTGTGGATAAGGTCCCAAATTCTTCAGAAATTCTCATCCTAGGTGATGTTATTTGATCATATTTACACATCAATAAAATACTAATCTCCTCAACAGTAAAATACTTCTCTCTTCTTCTGCAGTGGTCATATAATCAAATTCCACGATGCCCTTTCAAACTAAAGGACACATAAATCTCCATATTAACTAATTCTTACAAAAACCTACTTATTATCTAAAAACGTTCACAAATCTCCATTTTAAAAACCATTCTTCCAAAAAATACTTATCTCCTCTTTCTGCGGTGGAACAGATGTTCTCATATAATCTTGCATGTACCTGAAGGAAACACAAATATGCACATGTATATTAAGGCATTCTTCAAAAACCATTTAAATGGGATGTATTCATATTAGATATAATGAAATGCTCTTTGAAATTATGTGTGAGCTAGCTCACATATACAGTATGTGTTAGCTCACATATTCAATATGTATGAGCTAGCTCGCATATACAATATGTGTGAGGTAGCTCACATATACAATATGTGTAAGATTATTTGTAAATCTAATTGAATGTTGGTTTTTGTGATTAGTAAACAATATAGTTAAGAGTTTGACAATTCCCTAACAAGAAGGAATTCACTTTGTTGTATGTAGAAAACACAAATTTTTCCATACTATGCCATTCTTGGACAAGAAAGCAAGGAATGCAATCGAGGAAAATTTAAAAACTTTCTATTTGCTGATGTGGGATAGAGTCTGTTCTCAAATATTCAAATATTGAAGTTCAAAATTAGGTCTTCATCATGATATAACCTTAAATAAGTTTGAATGTACCCCATTTAAGACCACAATAAACTTATCTAGGGGTTCTATATATTTTAAAATAATTGATCAAAGCGTTGAATAGGAAAGGATAAACTAAAAATTTGAGAAAACAAAAATTTGATAAAAGTCAAAAACATACATTTATAAATCATCCTGAATAGACACATCCTTCCCAAATCTGGATGCTTCCTCCGCTTCCTCCTCAATCCCAATATCCCTCCCAAGCACATTCTCAGGTACTATTCTCTCCACATTAGCCTATATAACACATTTCAAATTTGAAAATTTGAAAAAATAAATTTAAATTATTATAACACATTAAATTTAAATGATTTTAAGACATTAAATGATACCTGTGAACTCCCACCCACTTCAAACTCTCCCAATGAGAATTAATGTCTTAAAATCATTTAAATTATAAATGTATCATTTAATGTCTTAATGTCTTATAGGAGATGGAATAGGGATCTGTGAACAACACAACTAAGAACTAAATCTAGGATTCAATGTGTTCACAATTATAAAAAATTATAAATGTTGTTGATCTCTTATTCAAAATAGTGGATATTGAACAACTATTAGAAAACACATACCTGATTCAACCCATCCAAATTTAAACTTGTGGAATAAAGTCTCATACTTACTGGAGATTTATTTAACATATATCGAAACTGCAATTAATGGCAATAAAAAATCGATTATTTATATAGATACAATGATATCTAAATGTAGAATTAGAAGTAAACTATCATAAAATGCATAAAAAAATTCCTAACTAGAACAAATACCAATCTTTGGTTCGGGTCATCATTCTGAATGACCTTCTTCCAACCATCCTGACCAAATTTTGCATACTCCAAAACATCTTTTGCTGACATGGTATCTAACCTAGCATCTGTTTTATAAACAAATGTATCCTGGTAATTGGCTTCTGCTCACTAACAGTTCATGCCAACATCAACACCATAAAAAATCGCTTCCAAATTTTCCTCGATTGTAGTCCTAGCCTCTTTTCCAACCTATGATGTAGCCTGCAACTCTGAATGTGAAGAAAATTCCCATGTTGGGCGAGGTACTAAAGGTTTTGGAGGCCTGGGAAATGTCACACTTTGATATGTCCCTTTACGATCGTATGTACGTCCTTTACCAGTCCCATGATATTTGGATGATAGAGTAGTATAATTAGGGTGCATGTGCAATGAAAACTCTGCAAAAAAGTGTCTTGAAAAATAGTGTGGAACCTCATCATTCCAAAAAAAAATCCCATATGCCACTAAAAATGTGTTATATAGATGTCCTGCAATGTCAGGGTGCTTAAAATATTGCACCTTCAACATCTTCCGCTTTGGGCCCTCTTTAAAATTGAACATCGAAATGGTGTCTTCTTTTGAAACTCTATTTTTTACTTCCTCCCATTTATCAGAGTCCATCACCTCTGACTTTCACCGCCTCATTAGATCAACAAAATTGTCAGTGGTTGGCCCCATCTTCTGATATGCGTCCATAAAGTTATCCAATGAATGCAAAACAATTTTCAAGATTTGTTTACTCTCCTCAGGGAGGTCCAAGACCACCAAATCATTTTCCAACCTTCTTTTAAAGCCTGAGCATCGCTCAAGCATCATTTCTTCAATAATCCCTTCCCAAGGAAGTTCATCACCAACATATGAAGGATAGGTGGACGTAGACGTGTAATATTTTGTTTCTTGATAACGTGACCTCCTAAATCCACCTTCATCCTCTGCACCAGCATTTGAATCTTTGTGAAACCACTCTCTCTTTCATTGTTGTCCCTTGCTCTAAACTGATTGTCTACACACACATTTGAAAGTAACTAAAATATTTAACTTCACATAAATTTAAATACAACAAAAATTAAAAAAATCAAATAAAATTACCATAAATATTCTTTTATCCAGAGGTATTCCCTACATTCTAAGGTGTATGAGTATCAATACGCAACCTAACTAAAAATGTTGCATCCATAGCACTTGCTTGAGAAGCTTTTGTAGTTGATCTATTCACAGACTCATTTGAAAATCTCCTCTGATGAGATTGTTGTTGGTCACTGGGAGTCTCAGTCGAAAGAGTTCTTGTTCTTCCTTCTTTGGAGAACCTAGAGCGTTTGTGAGGAATGTTTGAAGAATCTTGTGTCGACATCTCTCCTCAATATATATCCACAATGCAGAGTTTATCAATAAAAATGTAGAGATGTACCCAAGTTCAAGAAATTAAAAACGCAGACAGAAATCAAAGTTTTAATCAATCAATCTGCAAATGTACTCATTCATAAGAAGGCACAAAGACTAAACATTCAGCCATGAATCAATCAACTAAAATATAATTAAGGGATAGATCGCAGGGCAAATTTTTATCCTTCATTCATCATCCATGCACAGAAAAGAAGGGTATTTGAATCTATAGGTCTTTAAACAATGAAGCAACGACCGTCGATTCATCTCATGTCTGACTGCTTAGACATGGACTGATGACTAAAGGGATAAGGGATAGAAGATAAAACCAAAATATTTTCATAATAATCAATAAAACCCACACAAAGAAGTCATTGAAATCAAAAGTTGGGTTCGTCAAGGGATTGTCATTCAACTCATAGGTTTATCATTCACAATGCAGAGTTTATCAATAAAAATGCAGAGATGTACCCAAGTGCAAGGAATTAAAAATGTAGAAAGAAATCAAAGTTTTAATCAATCAAGTCGCATAGTTACTCGTTCAGAAGAAGGCACAAAGACTAAACATTCAACCATGAATCAATCAACTCAAAGATAAGTAAAGGGATATACAAAAGGGAAAATTATTATCCTTCACTCATCATCCATGCACAGAAAAGAAGGGCATTTGAATATATAGATATTTAAACATCGAAGTGACGATCACTGATTCGGCTCCTAGCCAACTGCTCAGCCATGGATTGATGACTAAAATGATAAGTTACAGAAGATAAAACCACAATATTTTCATAATAATCAATAAAACCCACACATCGAAGTCATTGAAATCAAAAGTTGGGTTTGCTAAGGGAAATCAATTCAGTAAATGAAAAAGCAAGGGGATTACAGATACAAGTTAATAATTTATTAATGGTAGGAATGAGTGATATATATTTTGAAGAAGATACAATTGAGTGATTCTTAATTGTCACAAAATTTATGGTGTTAATGAAGCCTATTTCTACAAATAGTAATGTGAGTTTTAATGGCATATATATTTTGTAGAAGATGCAATTGAGTGAGTCTTAATTGTCACAAAATTAATGGTTACAAATGGTAATGTCTACAATGATGCTAATGGAGTATTTTAGGTGATATTGTTATATTATCTTTGTGATCTATAAAATGCTTTTCTAGGATGTTTTGTTTTGAAATTAGATCATTCAATATATTTTCCATATTTTCCATATTTTCCAACATGCATAGTTTACTTGTTATAGTGTATAATATATTATGGTTGGTTGAGATACTGCATAGGATCTTCTCGATAAATATGATAAATATTTGAGTGAGTTAAAGTTTAAATATTTAATAATAATATTGTTTTTATATAAAGCAGGTCATTATTTCTAATTCTAAGACTTTGCAAAACTGGTGATATTTTATAAGGGGCATACAAAGAAGCTAAAAATAATGGTAGAAGTGCACTATTAAGGGTATTACTACTATGATCAAAGCAAGTAGAACATGAATACAACAAGTATGTATGTGAGACACGATACACCTTATTAGAATAAGAGATAGTATTGAGTGCAAGTAAGGTAATATTGCATATTCGTACTAACCAATTAGCATGCTATGTTATCAGTGACTCTTAATCAATTGATTACGTAAAGAGTTGTTGTTATACTAGTAATGAACAGACCATTGCAAGGATACATCATATCTATAATAAGTATGATGTAAGGTTAATGAAGCTTAGTAACAAGATTAAGAATAGTGATTAACAAGACTGTACTCAAAGCAATATGAGCTTGCTTAGTTAGCTTGAATAAGCTATAAGTGATACCACTAAGAGTTATGGATTCCAAGTTGTTACAGTCTAGTCATTGTGTTTAGTTTAAGAATTTGTATTACACTAATATGAGCTCTATAACATAGCTTTTATTCAAGAAAGTATGGCCAAAGGGTAATCATACTAGTATCATTACATTTAATGAAGGGTCCATGTTTCTTCTATCATTACTTAGGTAATAATCGTGATGTTATAACTCATATCGGATTAGAGATCTAGTCATATCTTACACTTTAATCAAGTCTAATATATGTCCATATAAGCTTACAACCTATTGGATATAGGAGTATGTATTTTCATAATCGATTACACATAGCTAATACTGGTAAAATAGTATGTGTTTCCTTTATTGAATGGGCTATGCCATATCTTACAATGGTTGAAACATGGGTAATAAGCATAATCAATACATCTGTGTAAACAACTTAGGTATTATCTTAGCTTTAGCTATGTATAGTTTATTGGAATAATTTTATCATTCTATACATTAAATAGTATTGGTTTCATCACCATTAGTTACATGGACTAGCATAGTGATACACATTGAATACTTAAATCTATGTAATATGAGTAGTATTGATTACTAATATTAACTACACAATGGGGTTATGACTCTGTGTTGAATACACTGTAATACCTTGTTTGTAAATATGGTTAACGTATGTGTTTGATTACATATCTACTTAGTAAGATCTATACAAACCTATGTTACTTTGATTATGTATTACTTACATCATTCATTTACAGGGATAATCTCAATACCAAGTTGTTACCTATCACTAATATTGAAGCTCATATCCATTGCTTGTATTGGATAGTGTAAGTAGTGAACTCATAGGTTACATATGCCTTTTGTTATGATTTACTACTAGTCCAACCTAAGATATTAGTAAGCCCATACTTATCTAAACAATGTTTTTATTACACATACTAATAAGATCCATATTGAAGATTAGTACTAACTCCATAGATTATTGATATGCCTATTCCTATGTATAAGATGGGCTATTGATTTCCCATAATTCCTATCGTATCCATACTCATACGGTAAATACACACCTTCTTATAGGAAAAACATTCTTATATGGTAGCATTGGGCTTAGTCACAAGTAAGTAGCTTGAATAGATTAGTACTAAGCCCAATGCTTATGTAAGTTGAATGATAACTAAGATCACATGGGGTATATACACACTACAATAGTAATAAGGAGGATTCCATAACAAATATGACTAAGCTTACGATATAAGTAAAGGTTCGGGTCTATGTGTATAAGGATTACAATACTAAGCTTAATCTAGTGTAACTATGATGGGTTTCATTACTATACCAATACATCGTGCTAGTATGATCGAATCGTAATCAGATAAGTATAATTCCCATTAGAGTGATACATGTTATAACTATGTGTAATAGACGTAATATATCAATACTGATACTAGGTTCAATGGGCAACAACATGGTAACATAAGAGATATGGAAACTATGATTACTAGTAATACAGGTGTTGTAATGAACAACATCATTTATCACTTACTCTGATTAATGGAATTACTACTATATCTACCTAATGATCTCGTATTCAGTGCAAGATGTTAGTGTTTTCCTATGGGAATTAAGTAACATAGATGTGTTGTAATAGGTAATGGTAGAATAGAAACAACAAGTAGGACATCAGCTCTAGTCTCTTGTATAGGGGAAATGACTAGAACCATTATCATTACTTAAGCTAGTATCACTTCTATTACTCACATGGTCATACAAGCTCACTATGCTAGCTTTTTTATATGGGATATGACCTCAAGTGTTATGCTTAAGCTCTGCCTTATATTACCATAACTATGATGAGGTTTGTACGTATGATAGTTATGTATTTTCTATAAAGGTTAGTGAATCATTACAACTTAGTTTAGTTTGGTTTATATATATAAATCGACTAATAGTATTACGTGTGTGATATTATGTTACAAGTACAGTATAACCATAATCACTAAAGAAGTGGAATTTGTTATCATAGATATTACAGATAACAAGGACATTTAACCTGTAATGATGATTGCGAACCCATTTGATCTATGTATTACTAATATACAATATCACATATTACACATAACTAGTATTATTGCACTATGAGGTTAGTCTCATTCCCATTAATCTATGCAATCAAATCAACAAAAGTAGCTTGTATCATGCTTATTAGTTACAGTCTATACTTACCATTATTTTATGGCATTACTATTGATTGATCTAAGTATTAAGAACATAAGTATCTATAGTTAGCTTTGTGTTCATAAATGTAACAACCCTCCTCGTCACGACAACAATGCTGAAAACAGGTGAATTTTTTTTTTTTTTTTTTTNGGGGGGGGGGTTTTAAAAGTGTGTGCGCGCGTGTGGGAAGGGAAACAGACACACTGGACTCTACGTCGCCACCCGACGACTGACAAGATGCAACCACGACGATCACAACAAGAGGACGCAAGGCGCATAACAAGAAGCTATAAGCAGAAAACCACACAAGGTGTTACGTACAACACAGTCACGGATGGGAGAATCCATAGTAGCGGAGTTTACTATTACTGCACAGAAAAATAGGGAATTTAATCTTAGTCCTCTGCTCCGGAGAGAGAGAAGCTCAGATAGGCTCCTGGCTGACTTCTCAAGCATAAACTAGTAAGCCCCTCAGGTGTGTCGCAAGAGTGGAAACCCTGCCTTTAAAGGGCCCGAGACTCTTGATACGGCACTGGATTCTTGACGCAGAAAAACACACAGACATATATACCAAGGCTTACCAGGAGGTGTCTAGATCATTCCCGACACAAGCAGAGCAACAAGGGATTGATTACATCCAAGTACAATAAGGGTTAAAGAACAACAATCCACATAGGAAGCATAAGCTAAATACAACCTCGTCAACTACCTGACCAGTATTCCTGGCTAAAGGCCAATATCTAAGATCTAATAGGAAGAAAAATACTTATCACTGAACCGGTCTGTTTTAAATGTAGTTTTACATCCTGAAGGCGGGTCATAAACCCAATTGTCGATTACAACCTTAGGTCAGTATTGAGAGCATTTAAAACTCAATAAGTCGATATGTACACCTTTAATTAGCATTTATAATCGATCAACATTAAGGGTTTAACAACTTGAAGAACAAGATACAGGTCATAATAATTTAACAAATATTGGCATTGCAATAGACCTTATCATTAACCTTCAAATTAAACTAATAATAACCTTGCAGCTTAGACATCATCCCGA
>ML781221.1:494974-527220 GCA_009831015.1 Picea engelmannii | reverse complement strand
GGTTCTACCGATGCCTCTGCATCCTCAAGGTCAAAAACCCTGCACACTCAATAAAACTGAGTCAATAGCACCTGTCTACATCCCGTAGTAACACATCATGTCATCTGTCAATCGCATCATAATCAAATATAAATGGTCTAACATCATAAAAGTCCAGATCACTTGCGAGCAAGTGTCCTCAAATAATAAGTGTTCTCAGTGCGCCAGAGCGGGATGTTACAATAAAGGTTAGATATGTCTATGATTACCATTACTAAGCTATAACATGTACAAAATGTGATATAAGTGATATGTATAGGGTCAACTACTTACACATAAGCTCTAAGCTGAGCCACTTACAACCTGTATAAATATGAAGTAATATGCAAATACTGATGATTACACTCTTCATGCTATAACTAGTAATCAATACTAATTAAATGAATGGAATGATAGAGATCGGTGAATACAGTAATTTGAATATGAATTATTACAACCACTTTAATCATAGTATCCATGTATCATAAGCTGATTGATTTCCATTGCTTGTAGGTTGTGTTTCAATTAAGCTGGGAATCACACCGGTCTCATAGTAAGATTCTACTTGTTCATACTATATTAGCATATCAAATATGAATAAACAATATTCCATCTTTCCCTTATTAGTGACTATTGATTTAATGGTAATTAGACTCCATCATAACTAGAGTAATTGAATACAAAGCTTGTACATGCTTATACAAGCTGATTTTATTACGGTAATAAGGCAGTGTTACTATGAATGGTATAAGGCTTATCATAGAGCCTAGCCTATCAGTAAAGCTGAGATAAAATATACAAGAAACATACACCCTAATAAGTAAGGTAATCAGAGTATAATTACAGCTAAGTTAAGTATGATCAATGGATATTATCAACTAGTTTCAAACTAGTATGATTGATCCAATCTATTACATGGGTTCAGTGTATGAATGAGTCATATAAGGTAAAACAAGGAGAGTAGTATCCTATATGTTACATATTATGTAAATACTGTAATATCATGAAGCTTGATCATTACACATAGGTCTAAGAGTTCTACTACAAACTAATGGTGTTGCCATGGGGCTGGGTCACTACGGCCAAGTCACAGTCCACTGGACTGTGACTTGGCCGTAGAGGCCAGTCCTGTGGCCAAGTTGTGAGCATGCCAACGTCTTAGAGAAAGAGATTCTTGGACTATGACTTGGTCACACGGGCCCAAACCTATGGCCATGTTGTTGGTGTGCCCACGACTTGGGTACATGGGCCAAATATTAACATAATTTAAATTAAAAAAAAAATTAAAACAAAATCTAAAATATCAGTGTGAATTTTGAGCTGAATTTTGAGCTTACCTGAAGCTTGGCCCGCCTGCTCGAAGGATCACCCACCAACATGACATCACAACCTCCTGAAGGAGTGCCCACCAACACCAACATGACATCACATCCGTGGCAAAACCACGTCTGTGCCCACGGCTTGGCTACAAAGGCCGAAATATAAATTAAAATTAAAATTAAAAAATAAAATTAAAAGAAAATGAAAAACTAAAATATCACTAGAAAGTTTGAGCTTACTTGAAGCTCGGCCTGCCCACCTGAAGGAGCACCCACCAACATGACAACACAACTTCCTAAATGATCACCCACCAACAACAACACTCAGTCCCTCACACAACATAGTCTGTGCCAACACTCAGTCCCTCACACAACATAGTCTGCGCCAACACTTAATCCCTCACACATCATAGTCCATGCCAACACTCAGTCCCTCACACAACAAATTCCATGCCAACACTCAATCCCTCACACAACACAGTGAGTCACAGTTACATTCGAGAAAAATGTTGGATTTTTTATGTCTGGTTAATATATAAGTAGTTTTTCGGTCAAAAGAAGTTTTCGGCCGAAAGAATAGTTCGAATGAAAGAATAGTTTGGCCGAAAGAATATTTTTTCCAAACGATGTTTTCGACTTTAATATCTTTCGACTGAAAATATATTGTTGGATGGAAAAAATCCATCCGACTAAATTTCTACACGGAAATCAAGGGAATTGTCATTGTACCGTTCAATTTGACATTCCATAGTTCGACCGAAAATTAGTTCGGCCGAAACAAATAGCTTTTGGCCAAAAGAATGTTTTTTGGAATTTTGGGGATGAGATTGTCACGAAAGTGTTACCTAGCTCTGTGAATTTACCCCTCTACCCAATGATGTCTCATTTTCATAGTGTGATTTTATATTATATTTTTATATAATTTCCTTCTAAAATTTATACTTCAATGTTTTCCCATAATTCTAAAAGCGCTCAAAGAAAAATCAGTAGCATAAGTTACACAGAACCAAAAAATTAAAAAAAAATGTGTGTGCACTCTATAGATATTTCCTATTCAAAAAATTATTTAGGGTTTTTCATTTTAAGTAAATAGGAGAAAAAAAAGGTTGGGAAAAGAGTTATCACTTAAGCTACAATATGATAACATAAGTCATATCCCATAGTTATATTCATGTGGGGTGATAAGGCATGCTTTCTTGGTTTCCCAAATAAGCCAATTTTTATAATCTTCTTTTAAAAACCCACTCAATATGATCTTCTTTCTTTCACCAAAAACCACCTTTCTATCCCACCAATAGTAGACATTCCTAATCTCTAGGAATTATTACTCAGTGAGTATTTATTGAATGCTTTACTCTCCATAATGTTGGAAAAAAAAAAACACTTGTTAGAATATTCTAAAATTTAGAAGAAAAAAGATTTAATTAAATACAAAATTGACACAAAAATTGAAACTAATATATTTTGAAAACACAATATCCTACATTTTTTTTCACTCCACATCAACATTCACAAGGAATATATGAGTTTTGAGGGATTCAATTTAAAAAATATGCAAAATTTTGATATTTCATTTCCACATTTTACTAAAAAGTGGAACACATATTCATGGATTCATCCAAAACAAAATCATAGATCTGCAATCCCACATGTGAATGTTAAATTTTTTATCGAAAATGCCTAGGACCTTTTCTTGGCTTATAACCACAAGTGTACAAATGAGTTAGTTGGAGGTTTCATGTGAAGACAAAGAGAAAATGTGTAATATTGGATATCTAATTAAGGAATATCGCCATCATACCATGGAGGGTAAGAATAGAAACTATATTTAATGATGGAAATCCAAATATGAGACGATATGAAAGAGGTTTAGTAAGACAAAGCATTTGTAATCTATAAGGCCACAAATTAATGAACTAAAAGGCTGAGAGACATTGGAAATTTATAAGTAAACCATTAAAGTCATGTAGAAGGTTGTATTTTTTCATTTTAATATATTTTCATATGTTCATAAGAGACATTGTTAGCTTGTGTTCTTATTCTCTTGCAGGTTGTGTGGAAATTTATTCTAAAACTGACTTTTATGCAAAGTAGAAATTTTACCTCTTAACAAGAGGTTTCCTAGATCCTAACCCTATGAATTTTTATCCTTAGGGATGTTATGAAATATAATTTTTTTTTAACAACAATAGACAATATTCCACGTCTTAACAACCCTAATCATTAAGGTAATCCAAGAGAATAAATATTAATGTTCTCCAATAAGTTTTAACCCTCCAAGGAAATATTATCATGCATATAAGAGATCACTCGTGACAGTTTTGAAACAAAAACAAAGTCCACCATTATGTTTATCAAATTACAACTTTAAATAAAATATATGCATTTTACACAGTATTGGACACCCAAAAACTTAATTTCTATGTATAAAAATTTAGTGCATTTACATACCAGAGCCTTTTCACGAGTCTATTACAATCCACTATCTTTGCAAAATTTTAACTATGGAAAACCATTATCTCAACCAAGGAGATCCAACAAGAATGAATAACTCAAACATGCCCTCAAAGGTAAGATGTCTCCTCTTCTTCTTCTCTTCATCAAGTACAACCTAGGGCTTCATCTCAAAACCCTAATATCCAACTCTCCAAATCTCCAAGGGATGTTCAATTCTAACCCTAGGGTTCAAGATGCTCCAACAAGCTCAAGAAACCTTAAAAAATACAATCGACAGAAATATCAAGTATATAATAATATCCAAGAGAGAGAGAGAGAGGAAGGCATGTGTGCCCCTCTTGGCACATCTCAAAACAAGACTGAACAAGAAAGATGAATGGTCATCACCAATGTCTCATTCACAATAATGAACGATGTATCTCATGAGGATCAAGATCCCAACAAATATTTCCTCTCTATATTTCATAACTCCTCCTAGGGATTTGCTATGAACCCTAGCTAATTCCTACAAGAAGACAAGTACAAATACAAGAGGAAAATGATGTATAATTATATACCTTCAAATGTTTCGAGAAAAAGTTTTATGACTTCCACGAGATTTTCATAATACATATTTCAATTTGACATATATATATATATATATATATATATATATATATATATATATATATATATATATTATCTATACTTCTGTGCACAGATATCTAGATAAGAAAAACCTCCATGAAAAAATCCTCAATCGTAACTTATCCACTATCTGATCCAGACCTATTTATGTATGCGACTTCTCAAAACACCGGACTGAACTTGGCCTACTCTTCCCGACAATATTTCTTTTTAAACAATGTTTTGAATATTTAGAAAAAAAATATATCTCCAATAAGATTTACCTTACCTCTTAAACTTCTAAAAAACATTTATTTTTCTTTCAAAATATATTTTTTCTCCACAAAAAATAAAGGGGTGGACTTTTATTTTTAAATCAATTTTTTCTTTTAAATAAAATTTTAACCTTCAGTGTTTCCAATCTTTGTGGTTCTTCCACCAAAAATTGGGTGGCTCTTTAAATATCAATCCAAACGGACAAACCTCTACTAGATTATTCCTCCTGTCTCTGTTAATGGGCATGATCTACCTCATCTTAGCCCTATTCTCCCTTTCCTCGTCCCTTTTCTCCCTCTGTGCTTCACAACTTGACCTCTTCCTTTCCTTTGGATTTTGACTGACCCAGGAAACCAATGCCCAAGATATGATAGACTTATCAATCACCTCCTTAACCTTCACTCAAAATTTGATAGACTTCTCAATCACCTCCTTCACCTTCGCTTTAATACCACTTGTTGAGATTTCAAAGAGAAAAATATCTAAAACATAAAATGAGAAGTTAACTAAGAACACATTTATAAGACATAGAGATTTTACATGTTAAAACCATGGCACTTAGTTAAGGAAACGTCCACGGGGAAAGGTATTGGTAACTTATTATTCAAATAGGTTTACAAGTTACAAATGCATCTTGGGGCTTAATGGGTATATGAACTACCAAATATTTACTATAAGTAAATTTGTATTATTACCATAGCTTCTTATAATTGTTGTCATAATTCTAACAAATGAATCTTTTGTTTCCACAAATCCAACCAGTAGTGTAAGTACTACTCAGACTATATCCACTCCATCATCTTCTTCTACATCGACTCCATCATCTTCTTTAACTTCAAGTCCTGCTTCAAGTCCAAGTCCTCCTCGAAAAAATGTAAATTCCTTAAATGAAATTTATGGATATTCTAACTTTTCTTTAATGTCTCAGATTGAAGCAGAGCCAAGATTATTTGAAGATGTAGTAAAACATGAAGCATGGTGCAAGGCAATTGATGAAGAGATTTCAACCATTAAAAGGAATGAAAGATAGGAGATTGTGGATCCTCCTACTGAAAAATAAGTGATTGGGCTAAAATGGTTGTGCAAAACAAAGTATGCAGTTGATGGGTCCATACAAAATCCCAAAGCAAGGTTAGTGGAAAAGGGGTTTTCTCAACAACCATGTATAGACTATGATGAAACATATGCTTATGTTGCAAGACTGAATACAATAAGAACTTCTTTACCATTAGAATCACAATATAAATGGTTGGTTTATTAATTTGATGTGAAATTAAACTTTCTAAATGGTGTTTCAAAACAAGATGTTTATGTTCAACATCCCCAAGGATACAAAGTTAAAGAAAATGAACATAATTTTACAAATTAAAAGGTTCTTTAAGGGCTTAAACAAGCTCCAAACGCATGTTATAGCAGGATAGATAATTATTTTCTGAAAAAGGGATTTGACATAAGTGAAAGTGAACCCACATTATATATCAAGGAAAATGGTACAAATGATCTAATTATTGTTTTCTTATATGTAGATGAATTTCTATATATATCCTTAAGTATTTTTTTAGTGGAAGAGTTCATACAAGCTACGATAACTAAATTTGAAATGACTCATTAGGGCTTGATGCATTAATTTCTTGGCATAGAAGTGAAACAAATGAATGATGGTATTTTTATTTTACAAGAAAAATATGCTACAAATTTTCTTCGCAAATGTAAAATGGAAAATTGTAAATCCATGAGCACACATATCAATACAAATGAACTTTTTTTTGTATAAGATGGAGAAAAAAGGGTAGATGGGTAAGTGCACGAAGTTCATGGCCAAAAAAGTCGCAATCCATGCAACTGGAATGCGCACTCGCAGGAATGCATGCACATTCTTAGGAACGTGCATGCATTACTAAACCTTTAGGTTTGTAGGTGGCCAAACCTCCACGAGGATTTCCACATAGTTTTAGTGGCAAGAATGTGTGTGCATTCTTAGGAACACGTTTGTTTTCTTAAGAACACATGCATGCTCCTGCTGATAAAATTTCTAAAGAGGTTATGAGAAAGATTTGTGGTCATTGTGCACAAAATGCGCTTGTGTTTCTACTCTCATTGAGCGAATAGAGGAGCTAGGGAGGAAGGATATTTTCATGGTGTCCAGGTATGTTTGATTTATCTTATTTTTAACCCAATTTAGTCAATTTCCATTTTAGTCATTTTCTTCCAAGAATGTAAATTAAAAAAAAAATTGTAATTTTGTATTTTAATTAAAAAACCAACCTAATTTAGATGCCATGGATTTTAAATTGCAGTATATATAATAAAATGAAACCTTGAGACAATCAAAACCGCTTAGAATAAAACCAAGGATATCAAAACCACAACCCACCACAACCACCCAATGTTAACACTCAAATTGATGAGGGGTTGTTTATATTAAGAACCATTGAGGAACAATTAAGGGACACTAGAGATCCTAGCAGAGTCTCCTTGGCCACTTCTTTAGACATCATTTTGAAGTCCATTGCAAGTTCCCAAGGTAAGTTAACCTCTATTTTTTATTATAGGGGAAGAATGTATGAGTACTACAATACTAGTTTGAACAGAAACCATGTCAAAGACCTGGGCATTTCAAAACCACAATTATTGTTTATTTTTAAGGATCCTAGAATTGGACAAGAACTACCATTGAACAAGAAACACATCTCCATTGACTCCAAGCTAGTGCTCCATCTATCAGTGAATCTCCATCAAGGCACGATATATTCACGATGATATAATACATTGATGATAATTTGATATGTTTCATGAATTTGATTTTACGCATATTTCTTTATTTTTCAAGACACCGGAGTCGTGGAGGAGGGTAACATGCTCACGATCAACAATAGCATATGTGGTGATTTTTGTTAGGTTAAATTACAAAGTATCATTTTCTATGTTTATTAATTCATTGAGAAAAAACACTTATAACATTTTTTATTCTTTGTGCAATCTCGAGAGTGTTGAAGAATGCCCAGGCCTAGAACCTCTCGAGGTTCTTCCTCTAGAAAGAGAAAAATTGAATACCAACATGTGAGTCCACTAAATCAACAAAGAGTACTACATTCATGCTAGTTATTCAAAATTAATTAAATATTCATTGAACATGGTTATATGAGATATGGGGCATGATAATAATGCGGTGAAATAGCTGATTGGTAATACTCCAATTGGGATAATTCAACAATTATATGTTGGCCAATGGGGATTTATACATCATAGCATCTATCAACCCAATATGTGGATTCAAAATCATCCCATTCACTACTACTACATGTACCACATAAGCAAGAAGCTTTCATCATCTATATTGTAACTATAGAAATGTTTGATGATTGAACTATATGAATTCCATGAATGCTCTTGATTTCTTTTCATTCATATGTATGTGGTTAATTTACATTGACCACCTCCCAAAAATATCTTTGCACATGTCCTTTCCTTGTTTATTTTTATTACCGTCTTCTTTTTCCCTTTGCTATTACTCAAGAACATCATTCAACAATAAATCTTGTGTCCGAGGTGAGGGGATTTGTCATAAACTTCAATTCTTGCATGTGTAACATAGTTTTGATGCATGTGTGAGATGTCCTTTCATTGTTGATTGGTCTTATCACCTTCTTGTTCCCTTTTCCATTACTGAAGAACACCATTGAACGATACATTTTGTGTGTGAAACGAGGGAATTTGTTGTAAAATTCAATTCTTGCATGTTATACCCCCAAGTTGAATTCCATTTTGTAAATGTACATATGTTTTTATAGGTTGGTGAGATAGTATGGTTTTTGGGCCATAGTGCCTATGTCATAGTAGGTCAACATTCATGTATGCTAAAAGATCGATGAGCCTGGCATTGTAAATTGTAATCACACTTGGATATATTAATAATATACATCACTAGTATAGAGCAAGTCACATGAGACAGTATCGGGGGATAGGAATACACAAGTGGGAAAGGGGGCTGAGGGATCAGGAAAGGGGCTTAAGCCAAGGGGGCTAAGTAAAATATTAAATTAATCATAAGTCATAGCCTAAGTCTTATTCATATGTTTTTTATCCAAAGTTCTCTAGTGGGAGAATGAGTTTCCAAGTCAAGTGCCACTTTGTGAACCATGTGAATCCTAGGTGGATTTGGGTATACAAAGGAAAAATGAAAGAGACAAGGGGGAGAGAGAAGGGGATGACCTAGAGGATGATGAGGAAATTCCAAGGTGGCCAAGAGGACAGCATGTCATCACGTCAGGTGGCCAAGAGGACAGCATGTCATCGTCAGGGTGCCAATTGGACCTAGGATGCCACATCAAAAGACATGTTAGCAAGGGTACCACATAGGTAAAAGTTGCATATGGTTTAAAAAAATGAATGAAGTCCCGAGAAAAAATCTTCTTTTGGCCATATCACATTCAGAATTAGATGAAAATTTCCAGATTTGTCCAAAATGTGAGGGGATATTGAAGTATCAGAGAGGGCCACTAGCCCATTATTCTATGATTTGCTAAAATCACAAATTATAAGTTTTTGAAGAAGAAAGTCATGATCAGTAAAGGGATTGGTTAAATTCCAACGAAGTTGAAATGAACTGGAGTGAATTGATAGTTTTTTGCCAACCACTTATTTTTTATATATTAAATTCAAAACAAATTAGTATAAACCTATCGAATAACTTATTTTTTATATATTAAATTTAAATAAAATTGGCATAAGGCTGTTGAGACAAATTTGGAACAACTTATTTTTTGTATATTAAATTTAAACCAAATTAATATAAACCTGTTTTATATATTAAATTCAAACCAAATTGATCTAAACTTGTTCAAGACAAATTTGAAGCGGAGATTCTCTTATTTGTTTTAACCTATAGAACATTAAGTCAACGTATCATAGTTTCTTTCTGTTCCTGTTTTAAGTTTTACTTTCTGACCTTTGGATTGTAAGTTGGTTGGAGTAAACACTACTTGAAGTCTTACAACAAACTCCATTGAATATAATGTAGTTCAAAGATGACTTCATATACTTGCAGCGGAAGAAAGGCAAAAGGGCAAGAATCAAACAAATCTATATATGCAGAGATATTATTTTCTGGTCGATTAGGTAACAACGTGTGAAGCTAAAACATATCCCGGCAGAAAAATCAGAGTAATTAGGAAGGCCTTTCTATAAAATAATGAAGATATCGTAGTCACAATTTTGTTTGAAACGATCCTCTTTTTCTGCATTTCTTCAAAATCTTTCTCGTTACGTCATTTGGTTTGTCATTATGCTGCGGAAGAATGATGAGCGGCCTCCTCCGAAGATTCGAATTTACCAACCCGACCATCCCACTTCCACCGTTTTACGCAACACATGACAATACATTAAGGCGCCGCCTTTGTAAGCCTGGCTATATATATTCAAACACTGGGCTGCAAGCACCAGAAGGAAACAGTAATTTTTCCGAAGTAAAGCATAGAGGCACTTACGAAGCTGATCATGGGACGCGTACCTTGTTGTGGTGATCATGAAGGACTGAAGAGCGGACCCTGGACTGCCGAAGAGGACCAGAAGCTCATCGATCATGTTCAGCGCCATGGACTTGGCAATTGGCGCACCCTTCCTAAACTTGCAGGTATTCTGTCGTTTTGTACTGTATTATTATTATTTATATTAAACATTAAAATGCACGGTATGGTTTTAGCAAGGTTTCCTAGAAGTTGTTTAAATTTTTTAAATAAGAAAATTTAAATGGAAAATTGAATTAGTATAAAATTAAAAAAAAATATTTAAATATTTAAATGGAAAATTGAATTAGTATAAAATTAAAAAAAAATTAAAAACATTATTATATATAAAAAAAGTTTTAATCGAATTCAAAACTTGAATGAACAAATCGCTTCAACATTGTTCCCTATGAAAAGAACTCAATCATAGCGAAATCTAAATCATGTTTAAAATTTCTGTCAAATTTATAAAAACAATTATTTTTCCTGCCTAAGTAGGTTAAACTTTTGAGAAAGTACGGACGACCTGATAAGAGATGCTTTCTTTGGTGTGGGGTGCAGGACTATCGAGATGTGGGAAAAGCTGTAGGCTGAGATGGGAAAACTATTTGCTACCTGACATGCGTGGAACCTTCTCCATGCAAGAAGATCGCACCGTCATTCATCTCCATTCTGTACTTGGAAATAAGTAATTCCTTAAACTAATAAGTAATTCCTTAAACTTCTACTGCCTAGTGATAAATTGAGAAGCAGAGAATACAGATAAAGAGCATAGGAGAAAATAGTATTCAGTATATTGAGTATGTGAGAAAAGAGTGCTATGAGAAAAGGGAAAAGAGTCGAGCTAAATAGGCTCAAGCAAATCAAGAAATGAAAGTACAGCTATGAAGAACAACTGGCAGTGTACAGTCACTGTTGAGGTTACATTATATTTAACACTCCCTCTTAAACTCAACAATTCCAATCCTCAGCACTGATAATGCCCAAGTGTTGTCTCTGAAAATCAAAAACAGATTTTCCCAGTGGCTTTGTGAAGATATCTGTGAGCTGATCTCGAGAGCCACAGAATTGAAGTGCTATGTCACCATTATTGACTAGCTCACGGATGAAGTGAAAGCTAGTGTCAATATGCTTGTTTTTCTTGTCAATTTATCATGGTATCAGAGCTTCAGACATAAGCCTCTTCACACAGTGTAGAGAGCATCCAATCCTAAGTAGCGAAGAATTTAAACTGTCAACGACAACTCAGGGTGCGAGATTCTTCACAGAGTTCGGAGAACAATGCGCAGTCCTCTATCCGCTCAAAAGATCCTTGCAAAAAGCAAACACGAGGAAGCAGAGCACAATACGCTCAAAAATTTGAGGAAACAAAGCTGCAAAAGGAAAAGAATCGCAAAATTCGTAAAATATTGAGGAAACAGAGCTGCAGAAGGCAAAGAATTGTGAAATCCGTAAAAGATTGAGGAAACAGAGTTGCAGAAGAGTAAAACTTCATAAGTTCTTTAAAGAATTCGTGAAATTCCTTCTTACGGAGAGAATTCTGCAAAGAGTGCCAAAGGACAAGCCAAAGCAGTAAAGGAAAAATAGAACAGCCGTAAGATCAACCCTGCAAACAGATCTAAGCAATCGATCGAGCTCAAAAAGGATGAGGAGCACGTAGAAAAGGAAAAAGTTTTTCAGTCGTCAGATCTAGCGCAGAGGACCGATAATCATCGGATCCAAGAGAAAATGCATGAGGCTTAGTCTTCTGGGGTGCACAAGCGAAAAGGCGACTTGCAAAGTCACGAAATCTCGAAATCGTTGGGACCGTCCATCAAGGAGAACATGTGGCGAGATCTCATCATTTCGCTAACTCACAAGGAGTAAAGGTCAGAGAACACTGCGGTGATAATTCGTGAATCACGAAATCACGACTCGATCTGAGTCGTTGGATCGAGAAAGATCGTGAGCCGTTGCTCTGACGCAATTGGGAATCGGGAGGACAGAGGTGCAAGTCGTTCCACTTTGCGAAACACGAAATCCCGACGAAATCTAGATCATTAGATCCAGAGGAGCGTGAACTGTTGATTTCGGAGGCTCCAAAATTTCGGCATTTTGGTGTTCTAGGTTTGGAGAACATCGTGACGAGATTTCAATGGTCTCGAAATACCGATCCGTGAAATCCCGAAAGGATCTCGAACATCAGATCATAGGAGGATCTGGACCGTCGATCTGCAACAGAGGATAGATCGTAGTTTCGGATTTTGGGATTCCATGGAGGAAAGGTTGGAGTTGCATCGCAACTTCGCTAATCGCAAAATCATGAAAAGTGGACCATGGTCATAGCGCCATGGTCGTGTGGAGGAAGGATACGATAGGAGTTGAGGGCTCGTTAAGCCCCTTTCAGGGTTCGGGAGTTGGAGAGTCAGAAGTGGCTCACACACCTATACTCTCGAGGTCGCAAAACGCAACGCGCTCTTTGTGAGCTAATCCAGTGGTCACGAGTAGTGGTCACATGAGGAAGGAGCTCATGCTCAGTTCTTATTCGCGCGGGGCTGAGTTCACATTTGGATCGATTCCGCCATTACATTTGCTATAGTTGAAAAATAACAGAGCTCAGAGCCATGAATCAGTAGATCTTTCACTTGGATAGTCAGATCCAGCCAGATCGAAGTCAAATAAGTAGTCTACACCGCGTATTTCAGTTTGAAGTCACTTCAAGAAATTCGAAGACATGATTTTCTCGCAGGAAGCAGGTAAATACGAAATTTTCTATCAATTCTTTTTCTGCTGTGTTAATTTTTTTTTTCTTGGCCACGTCCAACAATTTGGGACTAACTCAAGGATCGATTCTTCTTGGAAAGAATTATGAGTTTTGGTCTCTTCGACTAAGATCCTTCTTGCAAGCACAAGAGTGTTGAGATCCATTGGATCTTGGATATGTGGAACCAGATCCAGCAGACCTTGCTTCCATGACCAACCAACAGAGAACTACTGAGGCAACACAGAGGAACAGAGAGAATAAAGCCAAATTGTAGATTCAAAATTCAGTTGATGACTCGATTTTTTCAAAAATCACAGGCATTGTTACTTAAAAATAGGCCTGGGACATCCTTAAATCAGCCTACCAAGGAAATAATAGGGTCAAAACAGTCAAACTGCAGACCTTGCAGATGTAATTCGAGACTTTAAGAATGATAGAGTCTGAAAATGTTGATCAGTTTATGACTAGAGTCATGGGAATTGTGAACCAGATCAGATTGACTAGTGAAGCCATCCCTGATCAACGCATTGTTGAGAAAGTCCTCAAAAGTTTAACAAAGAAATTTGAAATGGTCGTTACAGCAATCCTTGAATCCAAGGATCTGTCACGTTTTTTAAGAGATGAACTAATTGGTTCCTTGTTGACACATGAGACTAGACTGCATCTCAGAGATGAGTCAATCGCCAATGCATTCAAAACTCAATTCTCTTTCAGCAGAGGTAGAGGCAGAGGTCACCAAGGAAGAGGGAGTAGACCGAGTAACCCTCACTCAAGCGGAGGACACAGACAACAGAACTCGAATAAAAATTTCCAAGGTCACAGACAACATAATCAGAATTAGAGTTTTCAAACTCAAAGAGGCAGAGGGAGAAGATCAAATGACAAATCAAGCATACAATGCTATTACTGCAACAATTTTGGACACTATGAATCTGAATGCCAGAAGAACCAAGCAGATCAACTCTCAGGCATAGCACATGCCTCAAATCATACAGGAGAAACCTCAGAAGGTATGTTTCTCTCATGCCACAAGACTGAAGAACAACCTAAAGATCTTTGGTTGCTGGACAGTGGATGCAACAATCACATGACAGGTAACAAAGATTTATTTTCATGCATTGATTCTTCAATTTCCTCTGATATTACACTTGGAAATGACTCTTTAGTCAAAGTTCAAGGAAAATGAACTATACCTATTCTTACTAAACAAAATGTAAAGAAAGACATAAACAATGTCTAGCATGTTCCAGATCCGAAACATAATCTGTTAAGTGTAGGACAACTCATTTTACATGGCTATAAGGTACTTTTTGAGGGAGCATCATGCAAGATATATGATAAAATCCCTAGCAGAAAATTGATTTCTGAAATCCACATGACTCAGAATAGGATGTTTCCCCTGACCCTCAGAACTGCAAATCTAATCCAAACATATGCACAAAGTGCATCCACCGCAAATGAAACTATGGTTTGGCATACAATATTTGGGCATCTACCCTTTCAGAGTCTAAGTCTTCTACAGAATCACTCCATGGTCAAAGGTCTCCCTATCTTCAAAGAGCGAAATTCCCCATGTGAGTCTTGCATACTTGGAAAACATAAGAGGACTAGTTTTCCACAGTCCTCCACTCAATCCAAACAACATCTCGAACTTGTTCACACTGACCTATTTGGACAAATGCAAACAAAGTCAATAGGTTGTAGCTTTTATTTTCTAACATTTATTGATGACTTTAGCAGAAAAATATGGATCTATTTTCTCAAACACAAGTCTGAAACTTTTGCAAAATTCAAAGCAGAAGCTGAAAAACAAAGTGGGAAATATATTAAATCTCTCAGGTCGGATAGAGGAGGAGAATACAACTCCAATGAATTTGAAAATTTCTGCAAATCACAAGGCGTCATCATGCAAACTACAACCAGGTATACTCCACAATAAAATGGAGTGGTTGAAAGGAAAAACCAGACAATAATGAACATGGCAAGAAGCCTACTCAAAGAGAAATGTTTGTCAAATACTTTTTGGGCTGAAGCAGTAGCATGCTCATCTTATCTCTTGAATAGATCTCCAACCACCAGTCTAAAGATGAAAGTCCCTCAAGAAGCACGGAGTGGGACAAAGCTAAATGTTGCTCATCTAAGGACATTCAGATGCATAGCATATGCTCGCATCCCTTCCGAATTAAGGAAGAAACTTGATGATAGAAGTGAGAAATGCATCTTTAATCGATACAGTGAAACATCTAAAGCTTACAGGCTTTACAATCCAATCTCAAAGAAACTAATTCTCAGCAGAGATGTAAAATTTCTAGAAAATCAACTCCGGAACGAATCTGAAAATCAGCAAATGGATAGTCAAAATCCATTACTGCCCAGTGCTGAAAACGCAGAAAAATCAGGACAGCCAATACCCCAACCTGCTCTTCCAAGATTGCAGGTACAAGGACAACTTGAAAATTCTCAAGATAACTCAACTTCAAGCAGAGACTCATCCTATGAACTTCAAAATTAGAGAACTTGAAGTTTGAAAGAAATCCATCAGCAGTTGGATGGCATTGAACAACACAATCCTTTTGCATTAATGTCATGTCAACTTACATCTTCTAAAGAAGCAGCTAAGGAGCCACATTGGGTTCAAGCCATGAACCAAGAGATTGACTCCATTGAGAAGAAAAAGACATGGGATCTTGTTGATTTGCCCAAACACAAAAAGAGTATTGGTGTCAAGTGGATTTACAAAACTAAACTCAATGAAAAAGGGCAGCTTGAAAAACACAAGGCAAGACTTGTTGCCAAAGGATTCTCACAACAACCAGCTACTGATTATGGTGAAACTTTTTCTCTAGTAGCAAGATTAGACACTGTAAGGACTCTCTTAGCCATATCATCTCAACACAAATGAAAAGTATACCATATGGATGTCAAGTCAGCTTTCCTGAATGGTTTCTTAGAAGAAGAAGTTTATGTCGATCAACCACCTGGATTTGAAGTCCAAGATAAGCCAGCCAAAGTATATCGGCTGAAGAAAGCCTTGTATGTCTTAAACCAAGCTCCAAGAGCTTGGTACAGCAGAATTGACACTTACCTGATCAAAAGTGGTTTCAGTAGAAGCCAAAATGAGCCAACTCTTTACACCAAAATAGATCAACACGGTAAAATTATGATTGTATGTTTATATGTTGATGGCATGATATATATTGGAAATCTTGAGTTAACCAGTTTTAAACATGCCATGCAATCTAAGTTTGAGATGACAAATCTTGGCATAATGAAATATTTTTTGGGAATTGGGGTTGACTAATCAACCAAAGGCATTTTTTTCTGTCAGCAAACGTATGCAGCAGACATCATCAAAAGATTTTGCATGGAAGACTGCAATCCATCAAAAACTCCTATACCCCTAGGCACAAAATTGAGAAAGAAAGATGAAGGCCCTACAGTGGACCCTACCCTGTACAAAAGTTTAGTGGGCAGTTTGTTGCATCTTACAACAACTAGGCCTGATATTATGTATGCAGTCAGCCTTGTTTCCAGGTTTATGGAATCCCCCAAAGATTCTCACTAGAAAATGGTGAAATGGATTCTCAGATATGTTGTAGGCACTCTCAATTTTGGCTTATGGTACACTTAGTCTGTTGATAATCATTTCTCTGATTACACAGACAATGATTTTGGAAGAAGCCTAGATGACAGAAAAAGCACCTCAGCACATGCTTTTCACCTGGGCATGAACCTGATTTCATGGGCATCAAAGAAGCAATCCATTGTATCAACATCTTCTGCAGAGGTAGAGTATGTCACTACTACCTCATCTTCCATTCAAGTTGTGTGGCTGAGAGGAATATTGAATGATATGTCACATACAGAAAAGGATCCAACTCCTATCTTCTGTGACAACACCTCAGCAATTGCTCTATCCAAAAATCATGTGTTTCACAAGAAAATCAAGCATATTGACACTCGCTTTCACTTCATCCACGAGCTAGTCAATAATGGTGACATAACACTTCAATTCTGTGGCTCTCGAGATCAGCTCGTACATATCTTCACAAAGCCACTGGGAAAATCCGTTTTTTTTTTTTTAGAGACAACACTTGGGCAATATTAGTGTTGATGATTGTAACTATTGAGTTGAAGAGGGAGTGTTAAATATAATGTAACCTCAACAGTTTGACTGTACACTGCCAGTTGTTCTGGACAACAGTACTTTTGTTTCTTGATTTTCTTGATCCTATTTAGCTCAACTCTTTTCCCTTTTCTCAAAGCACTCTTTTCTCACATACTCAATATACTGAATACTATTTTCTTCTCTGCTCTTTATCTGTATTCTCTTCTTCTCAATTTATCATGGTATCAGAGATTCAGATGTAAGCCTCTTCACACAGTCTGGAGAGCAACCCGATCCTAAGTAGCGAACAATTTAAACTATCAACGACAACTCAAGACGCGAGATTCTTCACAGAGTTTGGAGAACAACGCGTAGTCCGCTCTTCGCTGAAAAGATCGTTGCAGAAAGCAAACGCAAGGGAGCAGAGTGCAATACGCTCAAAATATTGAGGAAAGAGAGTTGCAAAAGGCAAATAATCTTGAAATTTGTAAAAGATTGAGGAAACAGAGCTGCAAAAGGCAAAGAATCATGAAATCCATAAAAGCTTGAGGTAACAGAGCTGGAGAAGAGAAAAACTTCGTAAGTTCTTTAAAGAATTCGTGAAATTCCTTCTTACGAAGAGAATTCTGCAAAGAATGTCAAAGAACAAGCCAAAGCAGCAAAGGACAAACAGAACAGCCGTAAGATCAATGCTACAAATAGATCTAAGCAATCGATTGAGCTCAGAAAGAATGAGGAGCGCGCAGAAAAAGAAAAAGTTTTTCAGCCGTTAGATCTAGCGCAGAGGACCGATAGCCGTCGGATCCGAGAGAAAATGCAAGAGACTTAGTCCTCTGGAGTGCACAGGAGAAAATACGACTTGCGAAGTCACAAAATCCCGAAATCGTTGGGATCATCCATCAAGAAGGACACATGGCGAGATCTCAGCATTTCGCTGACTCGCAGGGAGTAAAGGTCAGAGAACACTGCGGTGATAATTCGCGAATCACGAAATCACGACTCGATTTGAGCCATTGGATCAAGAAATATCGTGAGTCGTCGATCTAATGCAATCGAGAAATCGGGAATCGAGAGGACAGAGGTGCAAGTCGTTTGACTTCGAGAAACACGAAATCCCAAAAAAATCTGGACCGTTAGATCCAAAGGAGTGTGAACCGTTGATTTGGGAGGCTCAAAAATTTCAACATTTTGGAGTTCGAGGTTTGGATAACATCATGATGAGAGTTCAAAGGTCGTGAAATACCAATCCAAGAAATCACAAAAGGATCTGGACCGTCAGATCATAGGAGGATCTGGACCGTCGATCCGCAACAGAGGATAGATCAGAGTTTCGGATTTCGGGATTCCAAGGAGGAAAGGTTGGAGTTGCATCGCAACTTCGCTAACCGTGAAATATTGAAAAGTGGACTGTGGTCATAGCGTCGTGGTCATGTGGAGGAAGGATATGAGAGGAGTTGAGGGATTGTTAAGCCCCTTTCAGGGTTTGGGAGTTGGAGAGTCAGGAGTGGCTCACACACCTATACTCTCGAGGTCGCGAAACACGACGCACTCTTTGTGAGCTAATCCAGTGGTCACGGGTAGTGGTCACGTGAGGAAGGATCTTGTGATCAGTTCTTACTCGCGTGGGGATGAGTTCGCATTTGGATCAATTCCGCCATTACAGTTGCTATAGTTGCAAAATAACAGAGCTCAGAGCCCTGAATCAGTATATCTTTCACTCGAATAGTCAGATCCAGCCAGATGGAAGTCAAATAAGTAGTCTACACTGCGTATTTTGGTTTGAAGTCACTTCAGGAAATTTGAAGACCCAATTTTCACGTAGGAAACAGGCAAACACGAAATTTTCTATCAATTATTTTTCTGTTGCATTAATTTTTTTTTTAAAGATGGCCACGTCTAGAAATTTAGGACCAACTCAAGGACCAATTCTTCTTGGAAAGAATTATGAGTTTTGGTCTCTTCGAATGAGATCCTTCTTGCAAGCACAAGAGTGTTGGGATCTAGTGGATCTTGGATATGTGGAACAAGATCCAACAGACCTTGCTGCCATGACCAACCAACAGAGAACTGCTCAGGTAACATAGAGGAATAGAGAGAATAAAGACAAATTCTCGATTCAAAATTCAGTGGATGACTCAATTTTCTCAAAAATCACAGGCGTTGTTACTTCAAAACAGGCTTGGGACATCCTTAAATCAACCTACCAAGTAAATGATAGGGTCAAAACAATCAAACTGCAGAACTTGCGGGCGCAATTCGAGACTTTAAGAATGACAGAGTCTGAAAATGTTGATCAGTTTATGACTAGAGTCATGGGAATCGTGAACTAGATCATATTGACTGGTGAAGCCATCCCTGATCAACACATTGTTGAGAAAGTCCTCAGAAGTTTAACAAAGAAATTCGAAATGGTCGTTACAACAATCCTTGAATCCAAGGATCTGTCACGTTTTTCAATAGATGAACTAATTGGTTCCTTGTTGACACACGAGACCAGACTGCATCTCACAAATGAGTCAATTACCAATGCCTTCAAAATTTAATTCTCTTTCAGCAGAGGGAGAGGCATAGGTCACCAAGGAAGAGGGAGCAGTCCAACTAACCCTCACTCAAGTGGAGGACACAAACAACATAACTCGAATCAAAAATTCCAAGATCACAGAAAACAGAATCAGAATCAGAGTTTCCAACCTCAAAGAGGCAGAGGAAGAAGATCAAATGAAAAATCAAGCATACAATGCTATTACTGCAACAATTTTGGACACTATGAATCTGAGTGCTGGAAGAAGCAAGTAGATCAGATCTCAGGCATAGCACATGTCTCAAATCATATAGCAGAAACCTCAGAAGGTATGTTTCTCTCATGCCACAAGACTGAAGAACAACCTAAACACCTCTCGTTACTGGACAGTGGATGCAACAATCACATTACATGTAACAAAGATTTACTTTCATGCATTGATTCTTCAATTTCCTCTGATATTACACTTGGAAATGTCTCTTTAGTCAAATTTCAAAGAAAAGGAATTGTACCTATTCTTACTAAACAAAATGTAAAGAAAGACATAAACAATGTCTACCATGTTCCAGATCTGAAACATAATCTGTTAAGTGTAGGATAGTTCATTGAACATGGCTATAAGTTACTTTTTGAGGGAGCATCATGCAATATATATAATAAAACCCCCAGCAGAAAATTGATTTCTCAAATCCACATGACTCAGAATAGGATGTTTCCCCTGACCCTCAGAACTGCAAATTTGATCCAAACATATGCACAAAGTGCATCCACCCCCAATGAAACTATGGTTTGGCATACAAGATTTGGACATATACCCTTTCAGAGTCTAAGTCTTCTATAGAATCCCCCATGTGAGTCTTCAAAGAGAAAAATCCCCCATGTGAGTCTTGCATACTTGGAAAACATAAGAGAACTAGTTTTCCACAGTCCTCCACTCAAGCCAAACAACATCTCAAACTTGTTCACACTGACTTAGGTGGACCAATGCAAACAAAGTCAATAGGTGGTAGCCTTTATTTTCTAACATTTATTGATGACTTTAGCAGGAAAATCTAGATCTATTTTCTTAGACACAAGTCTGAAACTTTTGCAAAATTCAAAGAATTCAAAGTAGAAGCTGAAAAACAGAGTGGAAAATATATAAAATTTCTCAGGTCAGATGGAGGAGGAGAATACAACTCTAATGAATTTGCAAATTTGTGCAAATCACAAGGCATCATTATGCAAACTACAACCAGGTATACTCCACAACAGAATGGAGTGGCTGAAAGGAAAAACCAGACAATAATGAACATGGCAAGAAGCCTACTCAAAGAGAAATGTTTGTCAAATACTTTTTGGGCTGAATCAGTAGCATGCTCAACTTATCTATTGAATAGATCTCCAACCACTAGTCTAAAGATGAAAGTCCCTCAAGAAGCATGGAGTGGGACAAAGCTAAATGTTGCTCATTTAAGGGCATTCAGATGCATAGCATACGCTCACATCCCTTCCGAATTAAGGAAGAAACTTGATGATAAAAGTGAGAAATGCATCTTTACTGGATATAGTGAAACATCTGAAGCTTATAGGCTTTACAATCCAATCTCAAAGAAATTAATTCTCAGCAGAGATGTAAAATTTCTAGAAAATCAACTCTGGAATGAATCTGAAAATTAGCAAATGGACAGTCAAAATCCCTTGCTACCCACTGCTGAAAACGCAGAAAATTCAAGACAGCTAATACAACAACCTGGTCTTCCACAATTGCAAGTACAAGGACAATCTGAAAATTCTCAAGATAACTCAAATTCAAGCAGAGACTCATCCTCGAAACTTCAAAATCAAAGAGCTCGAAGTTTGAGAGAAATCCATCAGCAGTTGGATGACATTGAACAACACAATCTTTTTGCATTAATGTCATGTCAACCTACATCTTTTAAAGAAGCAACTAAGCAACCACATTGGGTTCAAGCCATGAACCAAGAGATTGACTCCATTGAGAAGAACAAGACATGGGATCTTGTTGATTTGCCCAGACACAAGAAGAGTATTGGTGTCAAGTGGGTTTACAAAACTAAACTCAATCAAAAAGGGTAGATTGAAAAACACAAATAACAAGTATACGAGATGGATGTCAAGTCAGCTTTCCTAAATGTTTTCTTAGAAGAAGAATTTTATTTCAATCAGCCACCTAGATTTGAAGTCCAAGAGCAGTCAACCAAAGTATATGGGTTGAAGAAAGTCGTGTATGGCTTAAAGCAAGCTCCAAGAGCTTAGTACAATAGAATTGACACTTACTTGATCAAAAGTGTTTTCAGCAGAAGCCAAAATGAGCCAACTCTTTACATTAAAACAAATCAGCACGGTAAAATTCTGATTGTATGTTTATATGTTGATGACATGATATATACTGGAAATATTGAGTTAACCAGTTTTAAACATGCCATGCTATCTGAGTTTGAGATGATAGATCTTGGCATAATGAAATATTTTTTGGGAATTGAGGTTGATCAATCAACCAAAGGAATTTTTGTTTGTCAGCAAAAGTATGCAGCAAACATCATCAAAAGATTCTGCATGGAAGATTGCAATCCAGCAGAAAATGTTATACCCCTAGGCAGAAAATTGAGCAAGAAAGATGAAGGCCCTACAGTGGACCCTACCCTGTACAAACGTTTAGTAGGCAGTTTCTTGTATCTTACAGCAACTAGGCCTGATATTATGTATGCAGCCAACCTTGTTTCTAGGTTTATGGAATCCCCCAAAGATTCTCACTGGAAAATGGCGAAATGGATTATGAGATATGTTGCAGGCACTCTCAATTTTGGCTTATGGTACACTCAGTCTGATGATAATCATCGTTTTGGTTACACAGACAATGATTTTTCAGGAAGCCTAGATGACAGTAAAAGCACCTCATAACATGCTTTTCACCTAGGCATGAATCTGATTTCATGGGCATCAAAGAAGCAATCCATTGTATCAATATCTTCTGCAGAGGCATAGTATGTCGTTGTTACCTTAGCTTTCTGTCAAACTGTGTGGCTAAGAAGAATATTGAATGATATGTCACATACAGAAAAGGAGCCAACCCTTATCTTCTGTGACAACACCTCAGCAATTGCTCTATCCAAAAATCATGTGTTTCACAAGAAAAGCAAGCATATTGAAACTCGCTTTCACTTCATTCGCGAGCTAGTCAATAATGGTGACATAGCACTTCAATTTTGTGGCTCTCGAGATCAGCTCACAGATATCTTCACAAAGCCACTGGGAAAATCTGTTTTTAATTTTCAGAGACAACACCTGTGAATTATCAGTGCTGATGATTGTAACTGTTGAGTTTAAGAGGGAGTGTTAAATATAATGTAACCTCAACAGTCTGACTGTACACTGCCAGTTGTTCTGGACAACTATACTTTCGTTTCTTGATTTTCTTGAGCCTATTTAGCTCATCTCTTTTCCATTTTCTCAAAGCACTCTTTTCTCACATACTCAATATACTTAATACTATTTTTTGCTCTGCTCTTTCTCTGTATTCTCTGCTTCTCAAGAAAAAAGAAAAAAACACATGATTTTTGGATAGAGCAATTGTTAAGGTGTTGTCACAGAAGATAGGGGTTGGCTCATTTTCTATATGTGACATATCATTCAATATTCTTCTCAGCCACATAACTTGAGATGAAGCTGAGGTAGCAACGACATACTCTGCCTCTGCAAAAGATATTGATACAATGGATTGTTTCTTTGACGCCCATGAAATCAGGTTCATGCCTAGGTGAAAGGCATGTCCTGAGGTGCTTTTCCTGTCATCTAGGCTTCCTGAAAAATCATTGTCTGTGTAACCAGAGAGATGATTATCATCAGACTAAGTGTACCATAAGACAAAATTGAGAGTGCCTGAAACATATCTTAAAATCCGTTCCGCCATTTTCCAGTGAGAATCTTTGGGGGATTCCATAAACCTAAAAACAAGGCTGGCTGCATACATAATATCAGGCCTAGTTGTTGTAAGATAAAACAAACTGTCTACTAAAATTTTGTACAGGGTAGGGTCCACTATAGGGCCTTCATCTTTCTTTCTCAATTTTGTGCCTAGGGGTATAAGATTTTCTATTGGATTGCAGTCTTCCATGCAGAATCTTTTGATAATGTCTACTGCATACTTTTTTTGACAGACAAAAATGCCTTTGGTTGATTGATCAACCTCAATTCCCAAAAACTATTTCATTATGCCGACATCTGTCATCTCAAACTCAGATTGCATAGCATGTTTAAAACTGGTTAACTCAAGATTTCCAATATATATCATGTCATCAACATATAAACATACAATCAGAATTTTACCACGCTGATCTATTTTGGTGTAAAGAGTTGGCTCATCTTGGCTTCTGCTGAAACCACTTTTGATCAGGTAAGTGTCAATTATGTTGTAGAAATCTCTTGGAGCTTGCTTTAAGCCATACAAGGCTTTCTTCAACCGATATACTTTGGTTGGCTTCTCTTGGACTTCAAATCCAGGTGGTTGATCGACATAAACTTCTTCTTCTAAGAAACTATTCAGGAAAGTTAACTTGACATCCATCTGGTATACTTGTCATTTGTGTTGAGCTGATATGGCTAAGAGAGTCCTTATAGTGTCTAATCTTGCTATTGGAGAAAAAAATTCACCATAATCAGTACCTGGTTATTGTGAGAATCCTTTGGCAACAAGTCTTGCCTTGTGTTTTTCAATCTGCCCTTTTTCATTGAGTTTAGTTTTGTAAACCCACTTGAGACCAATACTCTTCTTATGTCTGAGAAAATCAATAGATCACATGTCTTGTTCTTCTCAATGGAATCAATATCTTGGTTAATGGCTTGAACCCAATGTGGCTCCTTAGATTCTTCTTTAAAAGATGTAGGTTGACATGACATTAATGAAAAAAGATTGTGATGTTCAATGTCATCCAACTGTTGATGGATTTCTCTCAAACTTCGAGTTCTCTGATTTTGAAGTTCAAAGGATGAGTCTCTGCTTGAAGTTGAGTTATCTTGAGAATTTTCAGGTTGTCCTTGTACCTGCAATCTTGGAAGAGCAGGTTGAGGTATTGGTTGTCCTAAATTTTCTTCGTTTTCAGCACTGGGTAGCAATGGATTTTGACTCTCCATTTGCTGATTTTCAGATTCATTCTAGAGTTGATTTTCTAGAAATTTTACATCTATGCTGGGAATTAGTTTCTTTGAGATTGGATTGTAAAGCCTGTAAGCTTTAGATGTTTCACTGTATCTAGTAAAGATGCATTTCTCACTTCTATCATCAAGTTTCTTCCTTAATTCGGAAGGGATGTGAGTGTATGCTAGGCATCCGAATGTCCTTAGATGAGCAACATTTAGCTTTGTCCCACTCCATGCTTCTTGAGGGACTTTCATCTTTAGACTGGTGGTTGGAGATCTATTCAAGAGATAAGCTGAGCATGCTACTGCTTCATCCCAAAAATTATTTGACAAACATTTCTCTTTGACTAGGCTTCTTGCCATGTTTATTATTGTCTCGGTTTTCCTTTAAGCCACTCCATTCTACTGTGGAGTATACCTGGTTGTAGTTTGCATGATGATGCCTTGTCATTTGCAGAAATTTTCAAATTCGTTAGAGTTTTATTCTCCACCTCCATCTGATCTGAGAGCTTTTATATATTGTCCACTCTATTTTTCAGCTTATGCTTTGAATTCTTTGAATTTTCCAAAAGTTTTAGACTTGTGTCTGAGAAAATAGATCCATATTTTCCGGCTAAAGTCATCAATAAACGTTAGAAAATAAAGGCTACCACCTATTGACTTTGTTTTCATTGGTCCACATAGGTTAGTGTGAACAAGTTCGAGATGTTGTTTGGCTTGAGTGGAGGACTGTGGAAAACTAGCTCTCTTATGTTTTCCAAGTACGCAAGACTCACATGGGGGATTTTTCTCTTTTAAGATAGGGAGACCTTTGACCATGGAGTGTTTCTATAGATAACTTAGACTCTAAAAGGGTAGATGTCCAAATCTTGTATGCCAAATCATAGTTTCATTGGGGGTGGATGCACTTTGTGCATATGTTTGGATCAGATTTTCATTTCTGAGGGTCAGGGGAAACATCCTATTCTGAGTCATGTGGATTTCAGAAATCAATTTTCTGTTGGGGGTTTTATCGTATATCCTGCATGATGCTCCCTCAAAAATCACCTTATAGCCATGTTCAATGAGCTTTCCAACACTTAACAGATTATGTTTCAGATCTGGAACATGGTAGACATTGTTTATGTCTTTCTTTACATTTTGTTTAGTAAGAATAGGTACAGTTCATTTTCCTTGAACTTTGACTAAATAATCATTTCCAAGTGTCATATCAGAGGAAATTGAAGAATCAATGCATGAAAGTAAATCTTTGTTACCTGTCATGTGATTGTTGCAATCACTGTCAAGCAACCAGAGATCTTTAGGTTGTTCTTCAATCTTGTGGCATGAGAGAAACATACCTTTTGAGGTTTCTCCTGTATGATTTGAGACATGTGCTCTACCTGAGAGCTGATCTGCTTACTTCTTCCGGCATTCAGATTTATAGTGTCCAAAATTGTTGCAGTAATAGCATTGTATGCTTGATTTGTCATTTGATTTTCTCCCTCTGCCTCTTTCAAGTTGCAAAGTATGATTCTTATTCTGTTGTCTGTGACCTTGGAAATTTTGATTCGGGTTCTGTTGTCTGTGTCATCCACTTGTGTGAGGGTTACTTGCACTGCTCCCTCTTCCTTGGTGACCTCTAACTCTACCATTGTCTCTCCCTCTGCTAAAAGATAATTGAGTTTTGAAGGCATTGGTGATTGACTCATCTGTGAGATGCAGTCTGGTCTCGTGTGTCAACAAGGAACCAATTAGTTCATCTGTTGAAAAACATGACAGATCCTTGGATTCAAGGATTGCTATAACAACCATTTATGCTTTTCTTTGTTAAACTTATAAGGACTTTCTCAACAATGCGTTGATCAGGGATGGATTCACTAGTCAATCTGATCTGGTTCACAATTCCCATGACTTTGTTCATAAACTGATCAACATTTTCAGACTATGTCATTCTTAAAGTCTCAAATTGCATCTGCAAGGTCTACAGTTTGACTATTTTGACCCTATCATTTCCTTGGTAGGTTGATTTAAGGATGTCCCGGGCCTGTTTTGAAGTAACACCACCTGTGATTTTTGAGAAAATCGAGTCAACCTCTAAATTTTGAATCCAGAATTTGGCTTTATTCTCTTTTTTCCTCTGTGTTGCCTGAGCAGTGCTCTGTTGGTTGGTCATGGCAGCAAGGTCTGCTGGATCTGGTTCCACATATCCAAGATCCACTGGATCCCAGTACTCTTGTTCTTGCAAGAAGGATCTCATTCTAAGAGACCAAAACTCATAATTCTTTCCAAGAAGAATCGGTCCTTGGGTTGGTCCTAGATTGCTAGACGTGGCCATCTTTTAAAAAAAAATTAACACAACAGAAAAAGAATTGATAGAAAATTTTGTGTTTACTATTTCCTGCATGAAAATCGGGTCTTCGAATTTCTTGAAGTGACTTCAGACCAAAATACATGGTGTAGACTACTTATTTGACTTCGATCTGGATGGATCTGACTATTCGAGAGAAAGATCTACTGATTCAGGGCTCTGAGCTCTATTATTTTGCAACTGTAGCAACTGTAATCGCGAAATCGATCCAAATGCGAACTCAGCCCAACGCGAATAATAACTGAGCATCAGCTCCTTCCTCACGTGATCACTACCCACGACCACTAGATTAGCTCACAAAGAGTGCGTCACATTTCGCGATCTCGACAATATAGGTGTGTGAGCCACTCGTGACTCTCCAACTCCTGAACCCCGAAAGGGGCTTAACGAGCCCTCAACTCCTCTCGTATCCTTCCTCCACACGACCACGGCGCTATGACCATGGTCCAATTTTCGGGATTTCGTGGTTAGAGAAGTTGCGATGCAACTCCAACCTTTCCTCCTTGGAGTCCCGAAATCTGAAAATCCGATCTATCCTCTGTTGTGGATCAACGGTCTAGATCCTCCTATGATCTGATGGTCCAAATCCTTTTGGGATTTCGCGGATCAGTATTTTGTGACCTTTGAACTCTCGTCACGATGTTCTCCAAACCCCGAACTCCGAAATGCCGAAATTTTGGAGCCTCCCAAATCAACAGTTCACGCTCCTCTAGATCTAACGGTCCAGATTTGGTCAGGATTTCGTGTTTCGCAAAGTCGAACGACTTGCACCTCTGTCCTCCCAATTTCTAATTTCCCGATTGCGTCAGATCAATGGCTCACGATCTTTCTCCATCCAACGGCTCAGATTGAGTCATGATTTTGCACTTTGCAAATTATCACCGCAGTGTTCTCTAACATTTACTCCTTGCGAGTCAGCGAAATGTCAAGATCTCGCCACATGTCCTCCTTGATGGATGGTCCCAATGATTTTGGAATTTCGTGACTTCGCAAGTCGACTTTTCTCCTGTGCGCTCCAGAGGACTAAGCCTCGTGCATTTTCTCCCAGATCCGACGGGGCTATCGGTCCTTTGCACTAGATCTGACAGCTGAAAAACTTTTTCCTTTTTTGCGTGCTCCTTGTCCTTTCTGAGCTTGATCGATTGCTCAGATCTGTTCACAGGGCCGATCTTATGGCTGTTTTGTTTGTCCTTTGCTGCTTTGGCTTGTTCTTTGGCACTCTTTGCAGAATTCTCTCTGTAAGAAGGAATTTCACGAATTCTTTAAAGAACTTACGAAGTTTTGCTCTTCTACAGCTCTGTTTCCTCAAGATTTTACGGATTTCACGATTCTTTGCCTTCGGCAGCTTTGTTTCCTCAATCTTTTATGAATTTCACGATTCTTTGCATTTTGCAGCTCTATTTCCTCAATCTTTTGAGCGCATTGCACTCTACTTCCTCACGTTTTCTTTCTGCAACAATCTTTTGAGCGGATAGTGGGCTGCATGTTGTTCTCCAAACTCTGTGAAGAATCTCGTGACAGTTTAAATTCTTTGCTACTTAGGATCGGGCTTCTCTCTAGACTGTGTGAAGAGGCTTACCTCTGAAGTTTTGATACCATGATAAATTGAGAAGCAAAGAATACAGAGAAAGAGCAGAGCACAAAATAGTATTCAGTATATTGAGTATGTGAAAAAAGAGTGCTATGAAAAAAGAGAAAAGAGCTGAGCTAAATAGACTCAAGCAAATCAAGAAACGAAGGTACAACTGTCCACAACAACCGGCAGTGTACAATCATATTGTTGAGGTTACATTATATTTAACACCTAGCCTCTTATAAGATTTTACAGATTTTACTGTTTTACACTTTCCATGCATAGGAATTGAAATGGTTCATTCACAAGATTGCATGTGCTTTTCTTCTCCCAAAAAATACTCATGTCCTGTATTTTTTCTTCATGTTTAGATGGTCGGCTATAGCCTCGCATCTTCCTGGAAGAACGGATAACGAGATCAAGAATCACTGGAACACTAAACTGAAAAAGCGATTGCGTTTACTGGGAATCGATCCAGTGACCCACATGTCATTGCCTACAACAGATATGCTGTCATCTTTCATGGCGTCGTCTTCGACTGCCATAGCTGCGCGATTGAATAGTGCATTGGTTGAAGCTCAATTAGGACGACTGGCCAGAAACTATATGAACATTACTCGTCATGTTTCTGCTAGCAGTGCTGATCAGTACTCGTGGCAGCTATCCCAAATTCTGAAGCTCTTGGGCACGCATAACAGCCCGGTGTGGGCACATCCATCGGGACCACTGTCTTCCATTTCAACGGATCAATTCCTCCAACCCGATGCATTGAGATCGCTTCATGGCTCCCAGAACCAGATCTATCATGGATTTGTTTCAGGACCGAAGGATGATTCTACCGAGTATAATGCGTTTTCACAAGAATCTTTACAATTTTCCGACCTGGAAAAGAAATCACAACAAAGGACTTACCCGTCAGTGCTGATCACAAAAATAAGCATAGGAACGCATCGTCCTTGATAGAGGACCAGCCCTCAGCCTTTGACACAGAAATTACTGATTGGAATTCAATGCCCATTCTAATGCCATCTAGCAACCCTGATAAGAATGATCATCTGTACTACAGCGATAAGAGATCTCCATCTACAACATCTACAAATTCCTACAACGGAGGATCAAATATTCTAGAAAATACCATTCAATATCAGCAGCACGACCGGTTCGGATCACTGATAAGCACCTCAGAAGTCGTGTCGCTGCCAGCAGCAAGGACGGATCTACAGGAAGACGAAAGTAACTACTGGGTTAACTTGTTAAATCCAATTGAGGACAGCACTCCCGACCTTAAATATATAAGCTTACCACTCCGTAGTCAGTAACAACTATGTATTGTGGGAATCCTTTTGCAGGGTGGTTATGTTCCAGAGCATTGGACAGCCTGCATGTGACCTGTGTCATCATTTCAAGTTGATTAAAGGCACATAACAATTGTTTGCGCGTTGATTCATTGTACTTATTTATTAATTGATATTTAGATGAAAGAGCAACTGGAGATGAAGGTTCTGTAGTCTTGGCGTTGTTCTGTTGTTTAGAACCATAGAGGGTGAGTACATATTGTACATACAAGCCACCGTTGACCTTTTACATCCCTGCTTTTTATTTCGGATTGATGTATTTGTTTGGTTCACAAGTTACCAGAAAAGTTGAGAAGAGACCATAAACGTCGACCACTTAACTTTGCTGCCATTTTTTGCCTTTGTTCAGAGCATCCTGTAATGAATTACCCTTGTGACATCTTGCAGTCTTTCTTATTTCATTACACCATTCAATCTTGACAGATCTTGTTGACTCATTGAATTTTCGTTTCTAGGTTTGTCATTTCATACTGAAAATTTATTGTTGACTCCTTGAGTTTTGGCTTCTAGGTTTGTCATTTCATACTGAAAATTTATTAAAAACTAACAACCAACTGTATTATTTTATATTTTAAAAAATTGAAGTAGGTGTCATTCAAATGTAAATCCAGAAAATGGCTATATCTTAAAATAGAATTGCATATATATTATTATTAGGAACAACCACTTTATAAAAGTGGTAGATATAAGTAGATCAGTTTGGAAAGGGGAAAGGTGAAAAATGATGTGGATGGATGTATATTAACCACTTTTATAAAGTGGTATTTGCTAATTAACCACAGACCTGTCTAAGGAACAACCATTAATATATAATTACATAATTAATCTATTAGTTAAATTTTACATTATATATTTAAGTATTAATGTATTATTAATTAATGCCTTAATGTAATGTATAAATTAAAATATCAATACCTTAATGTATAATGTAATGTATTAATGATACAATAATTTAATTAACAAATATCTTATTAATGTATTATATTAATTAATTGATTGTTAAATTATAAATACATTAATAAAGTCTTAACAATAAGTTAATAAAGTAAAAAATACATTAAACATACAATAATATATTAAAATAATAAAGTAAAATACATTTATAATGTATTAAAGTATTATATTATTATATTAAGATATTAATATAATAAAACATTATTAATATATTAATAAAATATTAAAACATTAATAAAGTAATAAAATTTTAATATATTGATGAGATAATACATTAATGTATTAAAATGTTAATGTATTAATTAAATAATACAATGATATACAAAATAATATATAAAATAGTAAATACACATTTTAAATGTATTAAAAAATTAATGTAATTTATAAATTAAAATATTAAAACATCAATGTATAAATTATTGTATGAATGTAATGTATTAAATGATTAATAATAATGTAAAGTATATAATTTAATAATTTAATTAATATCATATATAAATTAAATTGTTTATACATTCATAATATAATATATTAATGAAATTAAAAATATTTTAATTTATAAAACTAAATAATATATGATTAAACTCTTAATATTATAATAAAATAAAAATACACTAAAATTATTTTAAAATATTATTATATAAATATAAAAATATTAATATATTAATTTTTACATTAAAGTATCAATTTATTAACACTATAGTCATGTATACATTATTTCAACTAATACAATAATCCTTAATGCATTAACACAATTTACTATATTATATTATTAAAGTAATATATTAAAATTACATTAATAAATTATTAATATATTAAATTTACACTATATTAAATTAATTAATAGTAATTATGAAAATGAATGTATTAACATTTAAATTTAAATATTACATTCAATTGCATTATTATTAAATAAATTATAAAGTAATACATTAGTAATGCAAATATATATTAATAGTGTATAAATAAATTAATGTAATATTATATAAATGAATTAATATATTAATAATTTATTAATTAATTAATGTATGAATACTTAAATAAATTAACATATTGAAGTATTAATGTATAGATGAATTAATACTTTAATGTATTAATAAGTAAAAATTAAAGTATCAATACATTAATGTAAGAGGCTAATTAATAAATAAAGTAATACATTAGTAATATAAAAATATATTCCCCGCATGGGGTGACAGCTGGAGAAGGAGTGACATTTGGCTTCCACTTGAGCCGAGGTTTAAATGAGAGAGCCCATCCATTTAACACCAACCCTACGGATGCAGGGTAGCCATTATCGTTCTGCGATGGGAGGTCTCGTCG
>ML781221.1:473358-493431 GCA_009831015.1 Picea engelmannii | reverse complement strand
ATATATATATAAAAATATATTAAGAATGTATAAATAAATTAATGTGATATTATATAAATGAATTAATATATTAATGATTTATTTGTTAACTAATGTTTTAATACTTAAATTAATATATTGAAGTATTAATGTATTGATTAATTAATACCTTCATGTAAAGTAAAAATTAAAGTATCAATACATTAATGTAAGAAGTTAATTAATAAATAAAATAATACATTAATAATGAAAAAATATATTAATAATGTATAAATAAATTAATGTGATATTATGTAAATGAATTAATATATTAATGATTTATTAATTAATTAATGTATTAATATTTAAATAAATTAATATATTGAAATATTAATGCATTGATTAATTAATACCTTAATGTAATGTAAAAAGTAAAATATCAAATTTAATGTAAAATGTTAATTAATAAATAGTTAAATAAAATATTATATTAATTAATTAATATATTATTACACTATAAATACATTAATACTTTAATAAAGTCTTACAAATAAAAATATATTTATAATCGTGACAAGAGCCGAGATATTCGTTGTTGAGAGTCATTTATGAAGCCATGCCCACACAGACGTGCCCTTGACCGAGGCTTCAAAAACTCGATGATTCACGAGATTCAACAATTCACTTCACTATTATATTATTATATTGAAATGTTAATACAATAAATCATTATTTGTATATGAATAAAATATTAAAAAAATAAAATATTAATAATCTATTAATATATTGATTGGATAATACAATAATATATCAAACTAATATATTAATTAAATAATATATTAATGATATATTGTTAATGTATAAGATAGTGATTACAAGTATTAAAGGTATTATAAAATAAAAAATTAAAAAAATAAAATAAAATATTTATATATTAAAAAAGTATTAAAAAATTAATAAAATAATAAAATATTAATAATTCATTAGTATAGTGATTATATAATACAATAATGTACCAACTTAATGTATTAATTAAATACTATATTAATGATATATTCTTAATGTATAAGATATAATTACAATGATATATTCTTAATGTATAAGATATAGTTACAAGTATTAACTATAAAGGCATTATAAAATAAAAAAATAAATGTAATTTAAAAATTAAAATATTAATGTATAATATATATTAATTGATTAATAATAATGTAAAGTATATGATTTAATTAGTATAATGTATAAACTAAATTTTTTATACATTAATATATATTAATGCAATGTATTAATTAAATTATTAAATAAGTTAATACAATACTAAATAATACATCATTAAATTATTAATATAAATAATGCATTATTAAACTATTAATATAATAATAAAGTAAAAATATTTTAAAACTACTTTACAATATTATTATATAAATAAAAAACATTTATGTATTACATTTTTACATTAAAATATCAATTCATTAATATAATATACACTCATATATTAAAACAATTAATACAATAATCATTAATACATTAACACAATATTCTACATTAAAAATACATTAATAAATTAAAAATATATTAATAAATTAAAAATATATTAAGAAAGTATTAATCCATTAAATTTACATTTTATTTTTATATTTTATTAAGTTAATTATTAATATTTAATATTTATTAATGTATTAGCACTTAAATTGAAACATTACATTACATTATTATATTAAAGTATTTATACAATAAAACATTATTTATATATTAATAAAGTATTAAAATATTAATAAAATAATTAAACATTAATAAGATAATTAAATATTAATAATGTATTAATATATAGATGGGATAATACATTAATGTACTAATGTATTAATGTCTTAATAAAATAATACATCAATGTTATATAAATTAATCTATAAAATAATAATTACAAGAATTAAATTTATTAAATAATTGAAAAATTAACGTAATTTATAAATTAAAGTAGTAAAACATCAATGTATAATTTATTGTATGAATGTGATGTTGGGCTATGTTTGTCATTAGAATGATGGGCTATTTATGCCATATTGCGACATTAGGTTCTATGCACCACATAGCAACAAGGGGTTATGTCTGTCACATTGCGACGTATGGAAATGTTTGTGACATTGTGACATCAGGATATGCATGTATACCACATTGTGGTGCTATGGTTTATTACATAGTGATGACGGGTCTATGTGCGTAACATTGCAACATTAGAAAGTTCTGCACATTGTGACAAAGGAAAGAGTTTTGTAACATAATGAGGTATGAGCATGAATGCCAGATATTGACGTTGCAATGTTCATCACATTGCAACGTGAGGAAATGTTCATTTCATTGCAATGTAGGGTTATGTTTATCATATTGCGACAGTGTGTTATACACATTACCTTGTGATAAGGGGTTATATTCGTCACATTGCGACATTTGAAAATATTTGTCGCATTGCAACATTGGGTTCTATATATCACATTGTGACAAGGGGTTGCATTCATCACATGCAACATATGGAAATGTTTTTCATAATGCCATATTGGTTTCTGTACATCACATTGCGACAAGGGGTTATGTTCATCACATTGCGATGTCTGGAAATAATTGTCACATTGTGACAATAGGATATGTGTGTAACATTGTGTCGTGAGGATATGTTCGTTAAAATGAAACGACAAGGCTATGTCTGTCACATTGCGACATCTATTTATGATAATCACATTGCGATGTTACTATGTTTTTGAGATTGAAATGTTACTATTGCCATAACATTGGGACATTACAATGTAGGGATTTGTGCTTCCTATTGCAATGTAGTATTTTTGTATTAAGAGATTAATAAAATAATTAAAGTATTAAGAGATTAATGTATAACTTATTGTATGAATGTAATGTATTAATTAATTAACAATAATGTAAAGTACATGATTTAATTAATGTAATTTATAAATTGAATTATTTATAATGTATTAATAAAATTAATAAATATGTTAATACAATATTAAATAATGCATTATTAAAGTATTAATATGTTAATAAAATAAAAATACATTAAAACTAATTTATAACATTATTACATAAATACAAAACATTAATGTATTACAATTTTACATTAAAGCATCCATTCATTAACTCAATATTCATGAGTACATTAATTCAATTAATACAATAATCATTAATGCATTAATATGATATGTTACATTAATAAAGTAATGCACTCAAAATACATTAATAAATTGATAATATATTAAGAAAGTATCATTACATTAAATGTTTGTCACATTGTAATGATATGGCTATGTTCATCACATTGTAATGACAAAGCTAGGTTCATCACATTGCGACGTACAACATATGTTTGTCACATTCCAACATTACTATGTTTGACAAATTGCGACATCCATTTATGTTCATCACTTTGCGATGATAGGGCTGTGTTCATCACATTGCGACGTCTGCATATGTTCGTCACATTGTGACATGACTATGTTTGTAATGATAGGGTTGTGCTCGCCACATTGCAATGACAAGGCTATGTTCGTCACGTTGTGACACCTGTGTATGTTACGCACATTATGATGGCAAGGCTATGTTCATCACATTACACCATCCATATATGTTCATCACATTATGACGTTACTATGGTCATTAAGTTGTCAAATCCATTTATTCTCGTCACATTGCGACGAAAGTTCTATTTTAATCAGATTGTGACATATGCATATGTTTGTCACATTGTGACATTACTATCTTTATGATGATAGGTCTATGTTCATCACATTGGGATGATAAGGCTATGTTTGTAGAAATATGATGTTCTTTTATGTTCATCACATTGCGAGGACATAGCTATGTTCACCACATTGCGACAATCGGTATATGTGCATCAAATTGCAACGTCAAGAAATGTTCTTCACATTGCAATAAAAAGGTGATCTGCGACACATTTCGACATTTATTTATGTTCGACAAATTAACACATGTTCGTCCCATGACAAAATTCGTTTATGTTCGACACGTTATGAAAATGATGTTTTGGTGAAGCTTTAAAAAAATAATCTAAGTGTTTCCTTTGTGAAAAACATATGAATTTTGAAGTGATGCGATATATTACATAAAAGGAATCTTAAAATTATATTTGTTCTGAGCACTTTCATAACATATGATCTTAAATTTAAATTAATTTAAAAGAATACATATAAACTTTATACATATTCTATAATTTTAAAATATTAAGAAAAATATTTTAAATAATATATTTAATATTCTATGGTATATATATTATATATAATTATTTAAGTCCATGATATAGAACATGAATTTCATATATTCTATAATATATATTATATATAATCATTAAAGTCTATAATATACAACATGAATTTCATAAAATTCAGAAAGAATTAATATAAAATGACAACCCCAAATTTATTGAGATTCAATGAATTTGTTATAAGGTTTGATTTAATTATCCAAAGATTGCATTATGCAATTAACATAGTAAATGTTTTAGTGGTGACATACACCTAAACAACAAATAGACACATCATTTATTAATATATTTATTATTAAACATATTTATTAACATCTTTATTACTAAACTTAAGCATAACAATAACTAAAGTTTCATTAGGATTCATGGTGGAAACCCTAACACTCTAACGAAACTAATCTACACACTAGGCTGCATGAATGGATCGACATGTTGTGCAATCTACCACCTGCTACAATCTAACACAGACAAATCTTGGGTCTGATCCGTCAAAATGAATCTGGAAGAGGGGGGGAAACCCCCCTCATATAGACAAAAATGACCACCAATCGAGTCGCCATTGTAGTTGTGTGATCATCTCCTTACCAGAGAACAAGGACTCAAGAAGGAAATGGATGTGGAAGCCAACACATCCCATCCAAAATCATCTTACGGGTGGGATCCTGGCAAGTGCATTCCGCAAATGGACAAACCACTAAGATATCTCATAAGTTCAACAAGAGTGGGTGAACACACACAGTTCATGAGACAACATGCCCTCATTAGTAAGTTTATGGGACTGTGGTCATCTGAACGTGACCTAAACCGCTGGATAAAACACTGGTGGAACTCTAAAGGGGACTACGAGGTTCATCTCATCTCTAGGGGTTTTTTCACAATCATCTTGTACAACCGAGAAGACAGGGACTGAATCTTTGAGAATGGGCCATACTTCTACAACTCGGTAGGCTTATTCTTGCACTTATGGATGGAGAGATTCAACCCAGACAAGGAGGACTTCACAATGGCTCCAATCTGGATCCAATTATACTCCTTTCCGCAAGAGTTCTGGCTAGAGGAAATCCTTATGGGAATATGGAACACAGTGGGTCACTACGTCAAAACATCGGAAGCAACAAAGAAAAGGAAATACACTTCATACACTTGAATCTGTGTATACATGAACATCTCTAAGGCTCTACCGGGATCGGTAACTCTGGAATATCAGGATGAGGATTAGTAACAAACGTTGGACTATGAACATATCCCTTTCCGCTAAAGGAAATGCCATGAACACGACCACCTCTTCAGAGTTTTCCCTCTAAATATCCAAACTTCCAAGGCCAGTGATATCAAACAGAAATATGACTTCACCACTGTCACAGGCAGGAAAAAAAACCCTCCAAGAAAGCAGAATCCAGACCCCAAACCCAAGATCTCGACAAAAAACTCTTATGAGATTCTGAATCAGCTACCGTAAGATGAAGAAATCCAAGATCCACACAAACCGCAACAACGAGGAAAAGGAAAGAACCAAGCCCCTTCCTCCTCCATCCCAAATCACGAAATCAAATCAGAAGAGAGGGGAGGCATAGATGGAGACACCTTGATGCAGCTAGATGATTGAGATCTCGCAGGTATTGACCTAGAAAGACTTGAGGAAGCCCTCAATCAAAAGGATCGGCATGCCCTCCCTGAAGAGAAACTCTGAAAGGTACATAAGGTCTTTATTGACTCCACTACATGATCCATAGCATGCCTAGGTTTAGTCACAGATTCAAGCTCAGATTCAAAGAGGATACCACGAGAGAACAAAAGAAGGGGACAAAAATCAGAACATCAACTCATCAAGGAGGTAGGCAATCTCATGCTCAATTCAGGGTAGATTCAAAATATTTCGGAGGGATACCTCCACCCAACACCACCCTCATTATGATGAAGATCATCACCTGGAACATTAGAGGACCTAATGGCCGATCTAAATAAAGGATCCTTCGAGACTGCATCAAAGCAGAAAATCCAGATATCCTAATGTTACAAGAGACAAAATGTGTTGGGGCAAAGGTCGAAACCATCTTCCAGTGCATTTGGAGGGGCTTTGATTTCGTACTTATAGATTCCACAGGAGCTTCAGGGGGTCTGGCCATACTATGGAACCCTTGCCACATCACTCTAAGAAGACCTTTTTCCACTATAAGCACAGTAATTGCCCACTTCGATGTCACAAGTTTGACGGAGGAGGGGGCTATTACAAACATATATGGACCCCAAAGCCAGCAGGAAAAAGAAAAACTCTTGGAGTGGCTAACCCATATCAAAACACTATTGACCATGCCCAACTGGATCCTAGGTGAAGAAATCAATATGATCCTATCACTAGAAGAAAAAACAGGAGGGAACAAAATACTTGAGTAGGACAGTGGTAAGTTCAAAACCCTCATTGATCAATTAAGGCTAGTAGACATTGAAAATAACAATGGCACCTTCACCTACTCCAACTGTAGGTCAGGGCACCAGCATGTTGCTTGTCGTCTAGATCGATTCCTTGTGGCTGAAGAATTAATCGAAGTAGACACAAATATGGAAAGTCTTATTCTCCCAAAAGAGGGGTCGGACCACCGGCAAGTAGCCTTCTTCCTAGAAATTAGGGCAACACCCAAATACAAACCCTTTCAGTTCGAGAAATTCTGGCTTTCACACCCTGACTTTCATCATCTTGCGAAATTCGAGTGGGCTCAGGCATAAATAGATCATGGTACATGCATGTACAAATTCCAGCAGCTCCTCAAAAACTTCAAGAAATCGCCAAAGCACTGGAACAAACATACCTTTGGAAATATATTCCAAAGCATGCAGGACATACAGAACAAACTAGCAGAGATACAAAAAACTTTCATTTCAAGAACCCAAACTGTTGATCTAATGAAAGAGGAGGAGAAGCTTCAAGCACAACTAGAGGAAAGGAGAAAGCAAGAGGAAATTATGTGGAGGCATAAATCTAGGGTACAAATTCTCAAAGAGGCGGAAAAGAACACAAATTTCTTCCACAGAGCTATGGTGCATCGTGGGTACATAAACAAAATTACTCATATGGAGGATGCCCAAGGAAACCCAATAAGGTAAGACACCCAAATAGAAGCAGATCTCAACAACTACTACAGAGACCTCCTAACAGAAACAAGGGAGGATAGAACTGCAACAATCAGGTGCGTAACCAGTCACATCTCCTCTCTAGTGACTCCTGAACAGAATGCAGCATTGATGAGACCTATCACTCAAGAAGAAGTGGACCAAGCAGTAAACTAAATTCCCTCAGGAAAGGCCCTAGGCCCAGATGGATTCACCACTGACTTATTCCACCACTGTTGGGACTTAATTAGGGAAAAGGTTTGGAAGGTAGTGGAGGAATCTAGAACTTCAGGGCAAGTCCTCTCTACCCTCAACGCTACCTTTCTCACCCTTATTCCTAAAGAGGAGTGAGTCACTAACCCCAAACAGTTCAGACCAATTTCTCTTTGCAATGTTATCTATAAAAGCATTACAAAGGTGATTCCAAAATGCCTCAAGCCAATTCTTCCATTTGTCATTTCCAAGGAACAAGCAGGTTATGTAGAAGGAAGAAAAATTAAGGACATCGTCATACTAACTCACGAGGTCATCCACTCTCTCAAGATGACAAAATCACCACGTATGCTCATCAAACTAGATCTTTCAAAAGCTTTTGAAAGAGTCATCTGGCAGTACCTTCACTCCATTCTAGAATCCTTTGGCTTCGATCATCAATGGGTAAATTGGATCTTAAACCTTACCTCCTTAGCCTTCTTTTCCATTCTAGTCAATGGGGTTCCGTCCCAACCATTCTCTCCATCCAGAGGCATCGGACAAGGTGACCCCCTTTTTCCATTTTTGTTTGTGCTCATGGTAGAAGGCATGGGACGTTATATCAAGTTAGCGGTCCTGGAAGGATCCCTCAAAGGCTTTCCCTTGCACAATATCCAACCGGCACCCTCACATATTCAATTTATTGATGACACCCTCCTCATGAACACCCCAACTGCAAGAGAGGCAAACAAACTCAATTCCATCCTCTCTAATTTTACATAGGCCTCATGCATGGCTCTTAACCTAGACAAATCCAAACTCTACTTCTTCAACACACCAAGAGCAGTCCAAACTCATATCTCCAGACTCCTGGGAATACCCAAGAGCTCCCTTCCATACAACTATCTAGGCATTCCCCTAACCGGTGCGGCAGAAAGATCTGTTTCCTGGGACAACCTACTTCTTTCCATCTCCAACAGGCTGAGCAAATGGACCTTCAGACCCCTCAACATTGCAGCCAGATTGGTCCTACTCAAATCTGTCCTACAAACCCTGCCTGCCTACCTTTTCACAGCCTTGGAAGCCCCCAAGTAGGTCATCAAAGCAATAAGGAACCTTCAACACAACTCCCTTTGGAATGGGAACCAACTAACAAGAAATGGGGGCTAGTAGGATGGGACAAGATCTTCACACCCAAAAGTATGGGAGGGCTACGACTTCATGATCCAGGGAAACTCAACAAATTTATGGGAGACAAAATGTGGTGGAGATGGTTAAAGATAACAAATGATTCATGGGCGCAAATATGGAAGCATAAGTATGCTCCTCTCACACAAGAAAACCAACTCATTAGACACAATGACCAAATACAGGGATCCAACATTTGGAACACATCCTGGAAAAACAGAAACCTGGTACAAAAACATGCCTTTCGGGAGATCTGAAATGGAGAAAGTGCTTTGTTCTGGCAGAACTCATCGCAACAACTCAAACCTTTAAGTGACCTGGAAGAACTTAACCCCCTCAGACAAGCTCTAATCCAGGACATATTTCTAAAGGTGAAGGATCTTTGGAAACCTGTCGATCAGAGACTGCAATGGCATCATTGGAAAACCTCTACTCAGGAGCTAATGGTCCTAGAGGACTTAGACCTACAGGCCTGGAAACACTATGCAAGTCACCGAAAAATATCCAACCGAGAAGGACCAGACATTCTTAGATGGGGGCACTCCACCACTGGCAATTTCTCAGTCAAAGAGGCCTACTACCTATAGGGAAATTACCAGAATCATGATAGAGGGAACATATGGAACAAGGTCGGGAGTCTGGTACTTTGGCCCAAGGTGTCCACCTTTCTTTGGCTTATTGTGTACAACCGTGTCCTAACCTGGGACAACCTTAGAAAAATAGGCTTCATTAGACCCTCAATATGCACCTTATGTCAACAACAAGAGGAAACCAAGGAGAATTTATTCAACAGGTGTCCCTTCAGTCAGTGGATTTGGGATCAAGGAGCTCAAGAAATGCACCAATCTAATCAAGATAGGAGCAACATCAGCGATACTCTTGAAAACTAGGACTCACTCACCTACAACAATCCTCTGCTGGCATACATTTGGCAACTCCTCCTAGGATTTATTCTTTGGAAAATTTGGAAAGAAAGAAAAACAAGAATCTTTCACTCCAAAGCCTCCAAACCAGCCCTAACTTGGGAGAAAATTGTCACGCTCATCAAGGAAACTATTAGAAGAAAACCCTAGAAACCAAAGGACCTAAACTGAAACCCGGAGGAGCAATTCATACTCCACAGCTGGCAGCCTAATCTGACTAATCAAATTGCGGTAAATGCACCTAAGCATCAGCATAGCAGCCCAACCATCCTGGTCCCCCCCCTCCAACAGATTTCATAAGGATCAACTTCGATGGGGCCTCCAAAGGGAACTAGGGACTGGCGAGATATGGTGTTATTCTCAGAAACTCCAATGGAGAGATCCTTTGTCTGGTAGTAGGATACTTGGGGGAAACCAAAAACAATGTGGCAAAGCTCATGGGCCTCTTGCAAGGTCTGCAAGCATCAATTGATAAAAAATTACACAAGCTCATCGTAGAAGGGGACTCACAAATTTTCATCCAACTAATCACCAAAATCATCCATGGGGAAAGCCCGATGAAAATCCTACCCAGCTAGTGACTCTCATGGTTGCTAGGGGATTTTGAATCCCTCCTTAGAACTAACTTCAACATTATCCCCTCTCATGTAAAAAGAGACACAAACAAGGTAGTGGACTGCCTTGCAAATTAAGGGGTAGCAAAGGAGACAGAACACATCTACTGGGAGGCACACATCTCGTGAAACTCAGATATCTCAGACCGATGTCATTCTCTTGCCAACAAGGATTTCCAATCCCCAAATGGGGTGACACGCAGAATAGGCTGGACATGCGGTGATGAGTTGTGTAGGGCCATAATACTGGACACTGGCTCCCATCTGCTCATCATTAAGATGGGAGTGAGCCCAAGCAGCCAAAACTAGAGGACGAGACCTCTCACATGAGTGAAGAGGATGGAGGGCCATAGCACTAAGAGCATAGCCTTAATGACCAAGTATTTCACGGTCACCTTCATTCTTATCAGCCACTCTGATAGATACACAATGCATTTTGGGGTTGATCGGCCCAAGTCTGAACCTTTGGAGGGATAGTGCAGAGATACTTACCCATTTGGCATTCTGGTTATAGTACTGCTTATCTACATGCTGAGGGAAAGAGGTCGGCCTCGCAGAGGAGTTGTATGGTATGCATTTGACTCCCGCAGAAAGTGGTAGCAGAAGTTTTAAAGGGCGCTAGCCATGGCATGCACACAAAGATCCTGAAAAACTAGGAAGCCTTGGACGCCTCCCATGGCATATGTGGAGGAGGTTGTTTTGGAAGAACCCATCCAGGTTCCTCCAGAACATCTCCTCTTCATTATTTCAGAAAATTGGGATCCCCCAACCTGTTTTATGGACAAGGCCAAGCCTCAGGATCTTGGAACGACGCACAATAACAAGGAAGGGGACCTAGTATGGGAATCTACCACTTGCTACATTAAGGAAGAACTCCCGAGCAGTACAGAAGAAAAAGAGAATTCAACAGTTAGTGAATTTTCAGAGGAAGCGGTTCAGCAGGAAGAGCAACAAGGACAACAAGGCAGCCGTGTGAATGAATAAATGGAGGGTAGTAGAGTCTAGAAGACAATTCCCCTCTCCTTCTCTCTGGGAGAATGGCATGACCAACCTCCACTCCTCCACTCGGAGCATTTGGAATTGATCTTTGAAACGCGCAGCATGGTGGACAACCAAATCCATAGAGCCCTCCAAATCAGTCAATGCCTCGACATGATGTATGCTACCTATTCCAACACATCACCAAGACAACAATGCCCTACTTGCGCTTAGCCCTTCGCGCTTCCATCCATATCGGGAAAGAATGACAAAGATGATGAAGTCATCAGGTAACTGCAACTGTGAATGTTCATAGTTAGAAGTTTTCTTTTGATTATAACTAGAGCTCTAGCTCAATTAGACTATCATTATGATGCCAGAAGTAAGCTTTGGAACAATTTAAAACTAATGGCGGCCATACATCCTAGTTTCCTTTGGGAAGGACAGATAGTAGCCTGGTTTCTTTTTTTTTGTGAAAACAAGTGGCATGGGAGGCCACCTATCTCGGTTTCCTTTTCTGGTGAGACAACTGGCACTCCAAAAGCCTTTGTAAGCCTTAACTTTTAATATAACAGGATCCTCCCCTTTTTTACTTAAAAAAAAAAAAACATCTTTATTACTAAACATCATTTATTAATATATTTATTATTAAAAACATCATTTTCATTTTATTAGAGATTAAAAAAAAAAAAAACTTAAAATCCCTTTATTCAAACTTGAAAATCTCTTTATACAAGCTTTATTCATGAGAGTTTTACATTTATTGGTGAATAAGAAGTACTATGAATTTTGCCTTGAATGTTGAAGAAGAGCCATGAGACCATTTAACTATGTTCAAACCCACCAGCTTATTATTTAATGTTAGCACTTCATTCAATTCAATTAACAAGATATTTATTTTTTTATCAAACCATTACTAACTATTTATGTTGTTTATTTATTCTATAACTTTTCTATATAACATATACATTAATTTTTTTTAAATATATAATATACATAGTATGGAATATTTGTTTAAAAAAATATTTTAATTATTTTGTTTTAAAATAAATTTTATAATAAAATAATTATACATTTTGTTTTACTTTGAAATATATTAGAATTAATTTAATTTTAATAATTTATTATTTTATTTTTTAAATAAATTTTATAATAAATTAGTATGACAATTCTATTTTAATTATAAATATATGAAAATTATTTTTACTCAGCTAAGGCCCCTAAATGATCGCTCAATGATGAAGGAAGTATGAGTGCAAAGACAACCAGGAGGTTTGCCTAGAAGCAGGCAACCTTGAAAGAGTGCATAATAGCTCACTGATCGAGCACTCTTGCGCCGAAGATAAACAAGACTAAGCGATATGCCAAAGCTCTGGGATGTAAAATACATCGGTAGGGGAGCGTTCTGCCTAAGAGGGAAGAACCGGTGCGAGCATGTGCAATTTTTTCTGTGTTTCTCTTTACTTCATCCCTGACAAAACGAGGGATTTTATTCAATTCTAGTCGACTTTCAATCTACCTTGACCCATTTTTATAGTTTACACACTTTCATATTACCCCTTCTTACTGTTGTATTTATGCCAATGGACTTTATAATGATCCGTAAGCAGGGTATTCCAAGTCCTTTATAGAGAGAAAAGATAGATTGAAAATAACTATTCATAACTTATCGGAATCATCTACTCTATTGATCCATCTCACATCAATAAATCGACCTCTTCCACAATTTTTATATGTCCAACCAGAAAATCCTTTCTTCTTCGAATTGTTTCATCCTCCCATCCATCCACAGTAGATTCTTAATTCTCCTCCAATCTATTCCATTTCAATTCCACCAAGTTCTTCCATTCCATATGTGAACAATCTATGGATCTTATTCAAAAACAATTTTGAATCCAACTTGAAATTCTTTTTCAGTATTTTTGGAAGAGACGGGGAAAGGAACAACGAACATTTGCGTACTTGTATTCTATGAAGAAGGACGAATAGGACCGCTCATTTGGTCCCCTCCTTGCAGTTAAGGTAATGACTTGGAGCATGGCCAGCTCCCATAGTGTGACGGGCAGTGTGTACAAGACCCAGGAACGGTGCTTCCTTTCGAATGCAGTGTCAAATGACTCAAGATGCCCCAAAAGCATCAGCTCTCCCTGAAAAGGAGGTGATCCATCCGCACCTTCCAATATGGCTACCTTATTACGACTTCACTCCAGTCACTAGCCCAGCCTTTGGCATCCCCCTCCTTACGATTAAGGTAACGACCCACCAAGCAAAACCAGTGATTTCTTGATCACAACCAGCTAAATCTATAGTTCCATTAAAGAGCATTTCCACGGGGGTATTTTTGATATTATGAAAATAATAGTACCAGATGTACATACAATATGCATGGGGATAGCTGCTTCAATGGGATCTTTCATCCTAATCGAGGGAGAAATTACTAAGCGCTTTAGGCTCGGCAATAATGATATCTCCCAACATGCCAAAACTAGGAGTAACTCCATCAGTTGTCGGAGACGTCAGAATCGATACATATAACATTTTTTTATCCTTTTGATGAATATATAACGCAGAAGCTATTTTAGACCTTGCTTTACCTTAATTGTTATTTCGACAAGGCGTTGTGGAAAGACAGGTCTTTAGATATTGCATTGTAAATTCTCCTTATCGATCATAATGTGTAAGTGATTCAACCGTGTCAATAGTTATGATTCCTAGGAAAAACTCGTAACTGAAGGCATCTAGGGGTCACAGACCGACCATATACCCACCCTGATTCGAGTAGTGGAATGCATTAGCTGTCTGCTCCGGTTGGACACGAAGGGTCGATCCCGAGGGGGGGGAATCTTAGAAAAAGCTATCCAAATATTTTTATTGCTAGGCCCATAGCTAACAAACCATAAAGTAATAGACGTGGTCTGATGACGAATACCCAATATTCGAGAGATCCTTTCTCGGAACCCATATATGCTTCTTCAGGTCAAGTTGTCCCCTTCCCTCCATAAAAATAGGGAAAAGGATGTTTCCATAATGGGCCCATCAGGCATTCCATATTCAACGTTAGAATATCCAAAAATGGAATTTCTCTGTAGAACACCACTACGAATTATCCATACCGAGGGTTCGAATCCCTCTCTCTCTGTTCGATCACTATTGCGGATAAATCCAAATCTTTCTACGGAACGGAAAAGACTCCTTAACCTAGATACATTTTTTCACTATTCTTTACGTCTCGGATTACATCCCGGATCATTCGATAGAAATCCAAAGATAAAAAGACAGCCATGAGGATTATTCGCAATAAGATATCCGCTACAATTGTGAAGGTCTTATCAATAAAATTGTCATTTCTCTGAGATCTAGGCATAGTCAATTAAGATTAGATATTTTCCTTCATTCCCCTATACAAATGATTCCATCAACGAATTTTTTTTCTAGTGCACAATACCATAAAATGGATTTCATAAAATTTAAAATCGGTGAACAATTGCATCTGGTTCATTAATATATTAAAATTATTTCGATTTTACTATACAACAGACATAGAAACTAAACTTAGCTAGAAATCGTTATGACTGCAGCTCTCTAAGTACACTATGAAGGAGAGAAAAACAATATAGTTACAATATAAAGCAAGTACTATTCAAGTTAAATTTTTGAAATAAATTTAAAAGTAAAACATAAGAAAATTTTATTTTAGTTTGATTTTAAAAAACCATTTTATTTTTTTTACATAAATTCAAAGAGTAAAGAGAAACAATTAAATAATTATGTCTTATAAATAATGTATTCAGGGAATTCGAAGATTCCATTTGCTAGAAATTTTATTAAGAAACTGTAATATTCACAGTTTGGGCGGCTCTATACATAGGCGAGGAAGGGCAACAAGCGGCTCTATACATAGGCGAGGAAGGGCAACAAAATGCTACAGTTACAGTTACAAAAATGTTATACATTTCAATAAAAAAAATTATGTACAACAAAACTAACTAAACTAACCATTTATTTAAATATCAACTAAACTAACCATTTCTTTAAATAGATATCTAAAATTATATTAACCACAGTTTAAGTGTAGAATATAATTAAAAATTGAACAATGTTTATAATAATATCTACAAGAGTTGAACAGTTAAAGTGAACAACGCTTTGGAGACTCTGCATTTAATTAGTTGCCTCATCGTTTTACTCACTGATACAACTTTCATTTACACTGGAAATATTCGAAGCAATCATAACTTAAAACGATTGGAGAAATTCTTCCTATAATGTGCCACAAAAACTCACATCGAATCACAATTTGGAGCAGTAGCGGGCAGTGGCGAAACATAAGCTAACCAATAAACCTCATCGATGAACACAAAATCATATTATCACATTCAATAAAATAAATGTGTCATTGTATAAAATAAATGTATGATACATTTCACGCACATGGAGGACAAGCCAGATTCACCCAAAAAAGTTGTGATACAACTTTTCTTCAATCATATAGTGGCTAATCAATCTTGTTTATGTCTCCCATAATTGCAGACTATTTACCTCGTCATCTAAAACAAGTGGGTTACTATATTGCGTGTCTTGACTCTCTTGGGGTGATGTGCTGTTAAACTTGGGCTCCCAACCTTGTTGATATCCTGTATTATTTGAGGGTAATTAAGATATTAGAATGTTGCACAATAATGTTATCCATATTTGCTTGTGTGAAGCCAATTGCGCTTGCACTTCTTCTATTATTTTCTGGAGATCATTGATTACTCCCACACAACCATGAATAGAATCTACAACCCTTGCTCTTTCTTCACACACCAGGCTGCTTATCTGCTCTGCTAGGAGATCCTATAATAATTGCATGGTCATATATAAGCTCATTATCCAATACTTTTTTGAAAACTTCTTCTAATTCTAAAACATTTTCCCATATTGAATGGCATCCTAATAAACCTAAACATAAACACTCCTGACATGTAAATTAATGTTCCTAATTTAAGAAGATAGAGACAGACATCTACTATCACAGCAGTAACCATATGTTTAACAAAATTATATTGAATGGCATCCTAATAAACCTAAACATAAACACTCCTGACATGTAAATTAATGTTCCTAATTTAAGAAGATAGAGACAGACATCTACTATCACAGCAGTAACCATATGTTTAACAAAATTAATGCTAACAAATTTAACGGACCAATTCTATGTTGGAATATAAGTTCTTTCAATTTGACAAAGTTAATGCTTTGTTGTGCTGCAGTAAAACCATATTAAAATTTAAACAATCCAACGAACCTGTAGTAGTTTGACGAAATGACCATTTCCAAATAATCTGTGTTTGGGATTGTTCTGTGGGGAATAGGGTGCGAGCACACATTTCTCTGAACATTTCTTTTTCTTGAACTTGCAAGAAACGCAAGCAGTTTCTACCTCTGAAACTTGGCTCATGACCTGTAAAACAGATACACTCTCGTAATTCTTCTCTTGTATCTCACCCCATTCTCAGTCATCCCGCTAATAGTAGTTGCAGGTATATGATGAGATCGCAAAAATACAATTATAACATCAAACGCCAGAAAATAAATAGAATCGTAGGCCAAACGTGGCCATGTTTCACACCCTAATAGATTCGTAGGCCAAACAGGGCAATGTTTCACACCCGACAAAAACTAACGCTAGCCACCAATATGATACGTGAAATCAGTGGCCATGCTCCTTAATCATCCAAACGTGTCAATAAAATATTTCATAGATATTAATCTTTGTTAATCATCTTAACGTGGCAATCATGCAACTTTACAGTAATGTTTTAATATGATTAGGTAAATGTGAAAAAGTAAACATGTTAACAAATGCATTCATAAATGCACAGAAGTTATTAACATTAAATCATATTCATTGATTTGAAGTGACGACAAAGAATATGCCAGCATCTTTAATTGTTGGCCATAAGATTAAAATTTGTAATTAAAAGATTGATTAAACCATCAATTCCAATAGAAAGACCTCTATCGACCTAATTATTATTTTGGGAAGATACTTCCATGATCTAATTCATTTATGTGATATTTTTTTATTTTAGGTGTTGTATTCAAGTATTTTATATTTAGAGTGTTGTATTCATGTTGGGATTGATTTTGGTTCTATAGAGGCTATTTGTCTTGTATTTTTAGGTATATTTTAACTATCTAATTTATGTGTTTATTATATTTTAAATATAAAAATTTTGATTTCAAACTCCATCTTACATGGTAGAGTGGTTAAATCTATTAAAGGTAACAGGTTTATTTACCATCTTAAAAAATACATACCATAGTGTTTAAATTTATAATTAAAAGTAAAAGGTTTATTTCCTTTCCTTCTTAGATACTCATTCTTAAAATGGTAATCGTTAGGAAATTTAAGAATTTGGAAAGAGATATATAGACAAAATTCATATGTTTTCATTAATGAAATCACCATCCTTGAGAATGTAGGTTAATATAACTTAACAATCTCTACACAATGGGAATTAAATTATTGGCATAGTTTAATATTTTATAAATTAGTGTAAATTATTAGCAAATAGTTTCACACTTTATAAATAGAACACGGTCGTCCACACCCAAGACAAAGAGTATAGAATAATAACTATTTAGTATTATGGAGAGAATGGAATCTATAATTTGGTGTTATCAGGTCCTTACACTGTGTCCAGATGAATATTACGATTGTGCACCTCTTGAGGGTGTGTGGAAACATGATGTTCTTTGCTTGGATGCTTGTAAACACCAAGGTTACTTCGTCTGGACTACACCTCTTCACCTAGAGAATACCCATACATTGTTCGAGGATATCGACAAGTCACACTTCTACTCTAGTTCAACTCTTGTATACTTAGACAATAGTTAATTGCTTTGACACTTAGTCATATTTCAGCATACATCCATGAGAAACCAATAGAATTTTGGAACAAATGAAAGACGAATACATATATAGTGTGTGCAACACAAATGGTCCCTAACACCCGACTAGGTATTTGTTATTGTGAAACAGTTGCAACATGAACACTGCCGACTTGGTTTACAACAAGCAAGGGTCAAATGACTCACCTCGCCTCACCAAGACACTCATACACAGATCATCAACAAGACCCTCCATTGCAATCATCTCCTCAACCACATATGGTGCAATTCAAATGTGCCCCCAACAACAAACTTGTTGTCTCTTCGTTTCTATAGACTATGACTCTTTGTTTCCACAAACTTCATCGATTTTGGTTCTACATCAGACATTCATTTTCCATACTTTTCCAAAATCGTCCAAAGAGAAATTCGCCCATTTATTTCCAACGAGTCCACGTGAAGGAAGAAGAATTCCTCTCAAGGGGAGTGACGTGTCTCCTTGAGGGATCTTTCCTTTTTCATATGCCTCAAAATTGAAGAGCCCTCTTGTTGTTCTTTTCTTCCAAAACTTTATTTCCTTGGTTGTGCACCCTTATTCTCTTATAGAATATCCAAAGATCACCATCACTAACCATCACGTCTTTTGGGGGTGTTCCGCCCCTTCCTTAGCCCATCTCTAAATGAATCATCATGCCCTTTCGTGAACCCATTCACCCAAACGAATCGTCATGCCACTTTGTGAACCCAATCACCTAATCAAACCCCTGCGCTTCTCAATCATCATGCCCCTTGGGAAAGGCGTGCCCAACCTTGGTGCACCCCTGATGCTAGTTTTCCCTAATCTCTTGGTTGGTTCATACTTAGGAAATCCCCTTTGTGCTTTTGCATGCCCAAGGCATCCTCTTTCCCAAATTAGGTGTCGGAGCAACCCCAAGGCTCCTCTTCTCAAGGTGTTAGTTGAAGGTTTGTACACCCATCTAGTCAAATTCCTTACACCCTCCCCCACCTCAATTCGTTTCCATCCTCAAAAACATTCAAAGAACCTACGATCTCCAAGTCTCTTCCTAAACTCGTGCCTATGTTGCAACTAATTCCACTAGAAACCCAAAATTCTTCCAAAGTGGATACCCTAAGTTTCCACAAACCAAACTATATTACACCCAACACCGCATGATCTGCTTCCTAAGTCAATAATGCCACTTCACCCAACTCCAAGGATGAAAGCCACTTGAATCTCCTACACTCTCGTGTTGCAATGGTGTTGCCTTTGTGTTGTTTGGTTTTGTTGTTTTTGTCATTGCCTACTACAACTAGCTTTTCACCACTTCACTTCAAAAAATTTCCTAAGTGTTGAAATCTTGTCATCTTGTTGCTACATAAATAATTCAACCAACTCTTCCATGTATCTGCAAACTGATATCCCAAATGACTTGGACGAATTGGGTATCCAGTCCAACCATCACGCCCAACTCAAGAGAATGCACTTCCTCGTGCCTCAAATTAATCTTTTCTATCACATATTCGTCACTTTGTCCAACTTCGAAGACTAAGGGATGTTTCCATCCTTACCTTTATGTTTTTTCCATCATTTATTCTTCATCAAGGAGATCCTCCACAATGTGTAGGTAATGCACCTTGAACCTACTAGCATGTCTCTATTCTTGACCCATTTGATATGTTATTGCTCTCAACCAAGTCGTGAACTATTTGAATGGTTAGTCCAACCGTCACACTTCTTGATTCTACACATCATCATGCAAAAACCAATCACTTACTTTCACAATTTGGTCCACCCACACAATGATCTCAGACCAAGGTAAGGTTTTCCTTCAACTTTATACACTATGAAGTCATTGTTGGGTATGTGTTATATTCTTTGCACGAGTAGTAGTGTCTTAGCGTTTGTGCCAGGCACGTAGGACGGTTAGAGGGGGGGGGGGGGGGGGGGGGG
>ML781221.1:453654-464643 GCA_009831015.1 Picea engelmannii | reverse complement strand
TAACTTTAGTTGTAGAACTTGAAATTGTGAAATAGTCAAGGAAATATTGATTACTTAATCATAACTAAATTATAATTTATTTAAAAATTAGTTACATTTAAATATGTGTAAGATGTGGAAACTTAAGTATAAAAGTATAAATTTATAAATGTTACATATTCAACCCTTCCAAATTTAAGCTTGATGAATCAATTCTCCTATTCATTGGAGATTCATATAAAAAATGACCAAACTACAATGAACGACAAAAACAACCCAATTATTTTTAAAGATACAGTGCTATGTATCTAGAACTACAAGAAAACTATCCTCAAATGCATGAAAAGTTTTACTAATTGTAACACATACCAATTCGGTATTTGGTTCATCATTTTGAATTAACTCCTTCAAACTATTACGACAATGTTTTGCATACTCTCGTATATCCTCTATGGACATGTAATCTATATCTTCATCTGATTTGTAAACAAAATTGACACGAGAATTGGCTTCAATTCTCTGATGGTTCAAACCAACATCAACACCATAAAAAATTGATTCTAAATTTTCCCCGATTGCATTCTTGGTCTCATTTCCAACATTTGATGTAGCTCGCATCTCTAAGTGTGAGGAAAATTCCCCTATTGGAAGAGATACCAAAGGTCGTGGAGGCCTATGCAATGTTACATTTTGGTATTCCCATTTTTTATCATATGTTCATCCTTTACCGGCCCCATAATAACTAGATGGTAGGATGGTATAATCAGGGTGCATGCCCATGAAAAAATCTGCATAAAAGAGTCTAGAAAAGTAATGTGGAACCTCATCATTCCACGACAACTTCCCATACGCTGCCAAAAATCTATTATAAACGTGTCATGCTAGGTTGAGGTTCTTCAAATTTTGCACCTTCAACATCTTTTGTTTTGGCCCCTCTTTCAAATTAAACATAGAAATTGCATCTTCTTTTGAAACTCTATTTTTTACTACTTCCCATTTATTGGGGCCCATCACCTTCGACTTTCATATCCTCATCAAATCAATAAAACGATCAGTCGTTGGCCCCATCTTTTGATATGCATCCATTAAGTTCTGCAATGAATCCAAAACAATCTCCAAGATTTTCTTACTCTTTCGAGGGAGATCCAAGCACCTCAAATCATTTTTCATCCTGCTTTTAACACCTGAGCATCATTCAAGGGTCATCGCTTTAGTATACCCTTCCCAAGAAAGCTCATCACCAACATATGAGGAATAGGTGAATGAAGGTGTGTAATCTTTTGTTTCTTGATAATTCCCCCTAAATCCACCTTCACCCTCTTCACCAAAATTGGAATCTTCATCATAATCACTCTCTCTTTCATTATCTTCTCTTGCAATAAACTCATCCTCTACACACACACATTTGAAACTAATTACAACATTTAGCAGAAACAAAAAACATAAATATATATAGATATAGATATAGATATAGATATAGATACAAATATAGATATAGATATAAGATAAACATAAATACACAAAAACAAAATAAAAAACAATTACCGAACAATTTTTCTTGTCGTCATGCATTCCCTGCATTCTCTGGTGTTGGAGTATTAATGTGCAATCTATCTAAGAAAGTTGCATCCATAACACTGTTTTGAGCACATTTTATGTATGATCTATTCAAAGATTCATTTGATAATCTCCTCCTTTGACTAGATTGCCTTTGGTCACTACTAGTTGCCCCTCCCAAGTTTCCATGCCTTGCTGAGATAGGGGTCTCCGATGTCCTCGGAGTCTTAGTCAAAGAAGGGTTTTCTCTTACTCCTTCATTGGATATCCTAGAGCATTTGCGAGGAATTTGTGGAGACTCTTGTCTCGACATCTCGCCTCAATCTAGATATCCTTTGAAAATCCATGAATATGGAAGTTCATAAGTTATAGAAACATAAAATGGAAATATAATTTATATAACAACTTGAAGAAATTTAAGCATGTATAACAACTTTAAAGCATCAAAGACATATAGTGGACATATAATAGGTATAACTAATTTACAAGTCCATTTCATCATGTTCAATGAGGGTCATACAATCAAGATCTCTTTGATTACCATTGTTTAGTGATTGATTCAATAAAGGTTAGTAATAGGTATAACTAATGAATATTGCACTTGATCAACTAATATGAATGGACTAGATACATGGAGAACATATAAATATAGAGATAAGGTATACATGCTTCCTAAATTGATCCTTATCATTCCTAGTTAGGTCAGTGTTTCCATCTTTCATGAAACAGGTTAAGCTTATGCTATGTATTTCACCTAATTAAGGTTTGATTAATATCCATATCTTTATGAGCAAAAGGTCACTAGTGTAATCTCAATGTTCTTTGTAGATTATATATGGTTTCATTACTCCATATACGTAATTACTGGAATACTTATATAGATAACAAGGATAAGTAGATGTATTTACCATATTAGTTAGGTTAGTATTGTTTCCATTATACTAATAAGGGTATGTTTTCCGTAATAACAAGCTTCATTGAATACACATAATATGTAACATATAGGATTGTGTTACATATAACACCAACTTAAGCAAAGATACATGATTACTTACTATCATGTAACAGTATAAGTTCATGCTTGTTCAAGCACTTAGTACTAATCAACTCCATTTGCTTAAGTTACAGTTTCCATTTTAGGTTACTATGATTACACTATCTATGAGTAGTATCATTACCTACTCTTTTTATTGGTACTACTAAGATCATCTTAGCTAACACATGTACAAATATTATGGAAATAAGGTAGATATTAATCAAAGAAAACGACTATACTACTAAGCATTTGACACCCAAGATTCATTAATAATGATTACTATGATGATTATGTGAACAAGGAGAAGTAATACCAATAGTTAACATGTTGAAATACTAAGTGTAATACATGTAATTACTGATCTAATGGGATTACAAGGGTATTTATAGAAGAGTAAGTCCATGATGTGTTGTTACTGAGTCCTTTGGTCACTATTGATATGATAGTACTGTACAATCTTATTAGCATGATGTTCTCACCAAATGATGTTGCCAGTTATTAGAAAAGAGTATATTATATACAACACAGTGAATTAAGCACAGTGATCATACCACAATTGTGAATGATTAAATTTTTTCATATTTCTAAAGATTAAATACATATTCATGGAACACTATTTGATGGTTGTTTCAAGTAATTTGGGACCTGATACAATTATAGAACCTAATTGATGGTTTAATCCCTAGAACAACTTTTATTTGTTGTTGGAACATTTCATTTCCCAAGTGCTAGTATTTAAGGGTTTGTTGATTCCCCGGTTTAACACACAGAATATTTAAATCATTTGGCATAAATATAATACACACACACTAGAGTATAATATATTTTCACTTAGAATTAAAACGATTCATATTAAAGTTGGAAACACTGACAATAACCTATATTATCCTATATGAAATCTAACGGTGTATTATCCTATATGAAATATAATGGTATATTCCCATATTTAGATGTGTAGATAGGTGAAGTAAATAAGAATCTGATTTTGTTTAATATTAAATCATTTCTAGAACTGTTTTGAATATGTAAACACTCATTGTTTTATGGATAACTAATCCCTTCACTTTCATATGCATGGTTAATATTTCACCTAAAAATCAACACTTCTTAAACTCTGCTGACAAATTTCTATTTGTTTTAAGAATTTCAATATTAATGGTATCTGGTTTCTCTTTGCATGAATCAAATTGTTGATAACCCACACACTTATAATCAATTTGTATTTGATGCTAACTTGTGATATTGGTTTTGGGAAACAAGGATACATCAATCTCTTTTCCATGCACACTAGATTTACATCAAACTTTGGCAAATAGATTTACATCCACAATTTGAATTCATTGTGCTTAATTCACTATGCTAAAAAAACACAGTGAATTAAGCCCAGTGAATTCACTTTGTTTAATTCACTTGTTAACAAGATAATTACGCTAACTAGTTTAATTACACTAATTTAGGCTAATTTAAATTACACTAAACTACAATAATTTAAAAAAATGTAACATACCTGCTATAAAAATGTCCAACAACACCAACATCACCAACAACACTAACAACGACAACACAAACAACACCAACAACACCAACAACGACAACAACACCAACAACACCAAGAGCTACAACACCACCATCACCAACAACGACAACAACACCGACAACATCAATAGCACCAACATTGACAACAACGACCAACAACACTAAAATGTCAACAACTCCAAAAGGATAGACTAATCGATGTCCAGGTAATATTAAAACCTTTTTTGACCGAAATATTTTTTCGTACGAAAGAACCTTTTGGTTGAAATATGTTACGGACGAACAATATTTCGCCCGAAATAATGTTACCAAATGAAAAAATATGTCCCACTAGTAAGTTTTTGACCAAAGGAATCTTTCAGCCAAAAACATGTTACTAGATGAAAAAATCCATCCGGATAAATTTTTACATGAAAATCGAGGGCATTTTCACGGTACCATTCAATTTGACATTGAAAGGTTCAGTTGAAACATGTTTCGGCCGAAAAAAGGTCTCTAATAATTTTGGAGACACGATTCTCACAAAAGTGTTACCCACCTTCATCATTTTTCCCATTGGTTTTACGAAAAATTGATAAACATTTTGTTTAAATTTATATGTAAATCTATTTTCTTTATCATATTTAAATTCAGAAGATCCAGCTTAAGAAACTACAGGTGTTTATGATCATTGATAAGTGTTGTGTTCTCCACACTTCAAAGCATTACACAACCATCCATTTAAAGTTTATGAGAGTACAATATGGTGCATGATATTTCCTAATTACCCTTTACAATTGGAGGCACATGTATAAATAGGAAACCAATCCTTAAGCCACACTACTTGGATTCAGAAGAAAAATCCCAAATACACATATTCCTAATAAAATACATTTTCTTTTATAAATTTTTCATATTTTAGAACAAAAAACCTGCCATATTGGAGCTTGGAGCTAACGTGATTGTGGTGAAATGTAAATCCATTCTCGAGGGATTAAGAGTTAAATAGCAATTTTTGTGATTTAAATGACTTTTTCTCTTAATAAAATATTTGTGATGAACATACTAAAGAAGTTTATGTTGATGTCTATTTGATATGGATTATTTTCGGCACGAAATGAGAGTGAAGATATAAAACAGAAATATCCAAATATATAGCAAGAGAGCCAAAAATATAACATAGCTATATCAGAGATATAACCATAAACACAAAGATACAATAATACACAACTTCTATTAATGAGTGAAATGTACAAAATTGTAGAAATACAGAGTGAAAGACTCGCTAGAATGGTGGCATATTATCTCTGAGAAGACATATGATGGATACTCACATTCAAAATAAAATGATTGTTACAATGAGGCTCCAAAGGCCTTTTTAATATAAATAAAATCCAAAACCCTAACCCTGAAAGATGAAAACCCAACAGTTTTGTGGACCTTGTTTTGGGTAGTTTGGCGTATCAATTTCCCAGGGGCTTAACTTTGGAATACGATCTCCATTTGGGGTGCATGATAGCTCGTTGGAAATTTATCGATGAGTAGATTCATTTTTGGGGATAAATAAATGCTATGAATATCATTGCAGTGCTCAATTGTGAAAAAACATTTTTATGCCCTCAAAATGGCCCTGGAAGTTCAGGAACCGAAAGACTGCTAAAAAATGTAAGTTGCCAAAAAATTGTTTTGATCTAGTTGGAATAGGTGGGTGGCCACCGATATCCACCTGGATAAATCCTCCCTCCTTAGGAATAAATGGTATCCAATGTGTTGAGTTCCTAGGGGAGAGGGGTAAGCGTTTGTTGAATCAGGACCTTGGTGAGTTGTTTTCATTTCTAGCGAAGTTGTGTTGCTTGGTTTGTGGAAAGATGTCGAGAAACGGATGAGATGAATCTATGCAGAAGGAATATTTACACTTTCCATCAATATTGTCGATATTGTTCTACTGGATAGAAGGTGATTGGACTAAGGCTGCAGTGGTTGCAATGTCCTTATCTTCACCTTTTGAACAGATTGTAAAGAAGCTGAATTTTGTATTATGAGATACTACCTTGCGGCACTGTTTAGGTGGGACTTTATGTTGATATCGAGAGGAGGGTGAATCAGTATCAAGTACAATTTAAAATATTTTTCAACTTATACTTAAACCATTCAATTATATCCAGTGAGAAATGAAAAATAGTATAAGAGTTACACCAATACACCACAATACACCATGCACAATATATGAGAAATAATCAATAGTTATTGTTCAAGGGAAGTAATGACTTCCAAAGGTAGCTACAGCTTCCAAATGTAAAGGGAGGGATAAAACTCCAAGAGGAAGATACAATCCTCCAATATTAATACAAAGTTGAACTCTCCATCCTTTCCCCTTCTTTCCACCCAAGAATATATGAGAGATAATAAAACTTCACATTAAATCATCACCATCAACCAACCATCACATAGAACCTGATAATGCTTCCCGAGACTTCTTCAATTTTTGCAATTCTTCAATTCTTGGAATACTATGATCCTATAGTTAATATTACTCAATTTATTCTCTAAAACCTCTCCAAGTTTCACTCCTTGAATCCTCCCCAAAAATAAGTTATAGAGAGAATGGTAGACCTTGTTCAATTCTGGTTTATTCAGGAGACCGAACATGTATAGAATGCCCTGCGCTCAATATTTAACATTGGATTTTGAAACTCGCAAAAAAGACACTACCTTCTATACTATTTCCAATTCAATTTGTCCCACTTCATTTGGATTCTCTATGAATAAGTTATGATTGTTTTACCCGGAACACTTGTTTATTGACTAGCTTCAGGACTAGTCAAAAATCCCATCTTCCACAGAGTGTATCTCCATAATTATAGCGAATCAAGAGATGAAACTTTTACCACATGTACCTTGATATGTCTTCTCAATACCATAGAAATTTCACCATCTGAATCATTCTATAAAAAAAAGGTATAGCGAAAATGGTAAGATGACAAGTGGTGTTTTGAAGCCTATTGTTTCATAATTTTGTCTCCTGAAAAGCAGAAAATTAGTCAAAACATGTCAGTTTCTGTTTGTAATTGTTTCTATTTTGGGAAAGGGGTTGGAGTTCAAAATGGTGAGTTGGAAATGACCTATAGTTCTATATATTTCATGGTACAATATTAGAGAAGGGTTGGACCCTTGGGGAATAAGACTTGTTTATTTCTTTGAAGTTAATGCAGAAGTTTCCTTTTTCTGAAATTTGAGATTCATCATGGTGTTTTTTTTCAATATGTAACATCCTGCTCTGGCACAGTGAGCGAACTTATTCTTTGAGGACACTTTCTCGCAAGTGATCTGGATTATTATTCTATTAAATCTCTTGATTTTTATTATGAGGCATCATGGGTTGTTGATATGTTGTTTTACTACATTGACATAGACAGGTGTTATTGACTCAGTTTTACTGAGTGTGTAGGGTTTTGGACCTTGAGGATGCAAAGGCATCGATGGAACCCCTTCGACTCCGGATTGAGTCAGTGAGTGTGCCATTGGGGTTTGATTGTTTTACTTTGATATTAGTACATCTTATTAGATGATATGATGTGGATGTGTTCTGACATGATTTGTTGATGATGCAGGTTGACGATAGCATGCCAACCAGACTGACATATGGAGTAAAGGGGTCAAAAACGACTATCATAGATTTTGAGGGAGAGGTGTGGATAGTAGTCCTACCATAGCCTACTGACACTCCTTCCATGGCTCAAACTGTAGGTTAACGATTACCTAGTTCGAGAGAACCCACGATGTCATGAGGGCAGACTGCAACAGTCGCTCACGATGATTCTAAGGGGCATGAAATAAGGCAGGGGCCTTATTCCTTAGAGGCCCTTAGTCTCCCACAAGTTCACCTGGTGGAGTGTTGACTCTAGGGGTTATTGATGTCTACCAATCCATCAAGAGGTGAGTGGCACCCTTGGAGCACGTAATGCGACTTGAAAGGCATGTCACGCAAGGGAACAAATGAGGTGAGTGGCACCCTTGGAGCACCTAGTGCATATTGAAGTGCACATTGCGTTGATGATGATAGAGGGATGAACCTAGATAGCCCTAAGATAAATAACATGTTAAGAAATTTTAAAACAATTTTCCTAATTAATTGTCGCCCAGTACAAAATCTAAAGTTTAAGTCTAAACTACGCTAATGGTAAAATTTTATTGCTCAAAAAAAGGGTATATATATATATATAACAATATTAATAATAAAAATAAATAAATAAATAAAAACCACATAATTAATAATTATAACCTTAGTTAAAATCTTGTAATAAAAAAAGGGGGAATAAGAAATTTAAGTTATTCACAAATATATATATATATATATATATATATATATCTGTGGATTAAAATTTAAAAGAAAAAGGGGAATGAATGGTTTTATTATTTGGATAATTTTAAAAATATCAATTTAAGGATAGAAAGGGAAAAAAGGGTTAAATTCCAGAACTGTCATTTTGAGATCTAATAAAAAGGGCAAGAGGGAAAATATAAAAATTAGGAAACTAGGGAAAGGACGTAACATAAAAATGGAAAGAGGGGAACTTAAGGATAAAAGTAGAAAGCCAACTTAGTAAAGAATCTACCATTAAAGAACTTTCTAATTTGAAACTGAATTAGCAATTTCATAATAGGGAAAGCCTTTAAAACCTATAAGGGAATCTAGGGACATGTAGGAGTGATTCTAAGAGTAACTCTAGGTGGGTGAGGGAAATAAAGATATTTACTTAATTAAAGAAATTAATTAATGGAGGAATGTAGGGGATGAGGGACACTTGTACGGAGAGGAATGTTTGAGAATTTATTATTAAAACTTTAATTAAATGAGATTTAGGGAAAGAAAGGAAGTTCGAAACTCTATAAAAGAAAGGGAGGAGAAGGACGAAAGGGGGATCTTTTGTTGCGTAACCTTACGCTGTAGAAATACGGACTTAACTAATTTACTTGTGGGAGTTGGGATACCTAGCTCAAAGAGGAGTGGTATCTTGGTCTTGCGAGGTGAGCTGGAAGCTAGACATAGTCTCTAGATAGTGTATGTGGCCCATTTGTGGCTCGGGGGGCTAAGAGGGAAGAACAATACCCCTAGCGTTGGCTGGGAGGTATTGGTGAAGTCTTGGCAGTCCTCAAGTGGGAGTTGCACAGAGCACGTGGACGACACTCGGAGTAGGCAACAGGCAACGATATGTTTTTTCAGTTGATTGATAGAATGTTGTAGGATGTATGTTTTAGATCTGCATCTGTATTGGGTAGGTAAACTGTTGGCTAGTTCACGACTAAAATTTTATAGCCTAGATGATTGATTGGTTGAATGATTTTCCATGACCTTTGTTTCCCGCATATCGTGACCGCCCCATGGTGTTGATTGTGTCCTTGAGGATGTTTAGCCTTCATACTTAGCTTGTCATTCCTCGCCTGAGTAGTCGGCCAGGAGCCTGATCTATGGTCATCGCCTTAGCGTTAAAAGAGCTATGGATCTAAATGCCCTTCTTTTTTGTGTGAGGATGATGAAGCGACATCGAACCTATTAACCGTCCACCTCTGTTGTTGTCCTTGGCTGAAATTTGCCTAGTGTCCTGAAGCATTTTCTTTTTCTGCAGAAATTTTGGGTGGAAAGTTTTTTTTTTTATAACTCGACATGATTTTATATCTATTGCTATCTCGTTTTACTTCGCCTTTTTATCTCACTGGACGTTCCTGCATTTTTACATTATTGACTGCATTTTTGTGCATGCCTGGAAAAATTTACTCTACTTCTAAGATTAGATGAGTAACTTAACTCTGTGATTGTTTCTTGATGACCTTTCTCTGCAAATTTTATCTCTGCACAATAATAATGGATGATTCTTGTCTTGAGTTTTTTCCCATTCGATTGATTGCCTACAATTATTGTCATCAGCGTTCTGGTTGGGTTCTATTTTTCCTTGGTTGGATCCTTATGGTTATTACACCACGATTTCATTGGTGTTTACACACTGCAATATCATATTACTCCTGTGATGGATCTGACATTTTATTTCTAATATGGAAATTGAAGAGGTAATTACAGTAATTAGAATTGAATTTCAAATACATGAATAGGGAGAATAAAACCAATAGCATTAGCTCTAGCATTTGAATTATTGTTTTTTGTTTCTACCACTGTGATCCTTATGCCTTCAGTGTTGGCTCTCCATGGCTATTTATACATGGAGGCGACATAATTTTAGTTAAACTATTACTGTGTGTTAATGCGTAGATACTATGATAAAGTGTTAATTGTAATAGCAGTGGTTTCCTTTACTTTTGGTTCGAATCTAACTTGGCCTTTTGTAAGGATTACACCTGTTCTACCCAATGATAAAACTGGTCTCCCAACATTCACCCACATCCCTTCCAATCCATACACCGATAGCAATATTTTGTGATTTAAATTCATCATTTCCTTTGCTCTGTTTTGCGTGTATTTTACTCTCCATAGGAATGCGAGCGATTACTGACGGAGGAATGCTTGTCTAGGGATGCATTGGTCGGGATGTCATGATGTTTCTTATGTTGAAGTGTCTCAAGTTTCAAGTACCCAGCTGATTCATCAGTATTCTCTGGAAACCGGGTTCACTTGGCATTGTGTTGAGGCATTGTCGTGTGTAAATTATTGATGAATTACAGTCGTAGACTAACCTGCTTCGAAACATGTGTGTCTCCTTTAAGTGGTTGTCTCAGTAAGCCTAGATGCCCATGAATTATGCCTTCATCTGAGGTATCTCAAGTTTAATTACGAGACTGCCTTCCTGTCCATAACAACTTTGGCCTTTTTAAATTTGAAATTTATATCAGATCACCCCTTTGGTTGGTTGCATCTTCTCCAATACTGTGTTGTTGGTTTTGGACTTAAT
>ML781221.1:385715-453557 GCA_009831015.1 Picea engelmannii | reverse complement strand
CTTTTAAAAAAAAAAAAAAAAAAACCTTCCTTATTCACTCATGCCAGCTAGTTAGATTTCCCTAGCTGCGTTGTAACAGTGACCCTTGACTCCTTCAACACTTAGTCATTACACGGACCGTAAATTTTGGCTATAAAAATTGATAGGGGGCCAGCTGGACAGTGACCCTCTTCTGAGACAGTCTTTAACTTGCTTTACTTAATTTTTGCCAGCAACTTATGATGCAGACTGAACCGCCTTCTACATGCTCCTAGCTATTGGTTCATCATGCCCGAGCCCTTACCTTTATTCTTATTTCCTGGAAATGAATTATATTTATGCCTCATTAATTGCCTTACTATTTTTGAATGCCATGTCATTTACCTTACATTAACACCCGGTTATTGATCTTAAAGGCCTTGTTCTTTGCTTCTTTATTTCTTATATGGTGGCATTCTAGTTAAGATGGTTGCTTTTAAATGACTAATGACTGTGAATTAAATGGTTAAATCATAATTTAGATAGTCTAGATAGCTTATAATTAATGATTATTATATGAGTTGGCCTTAGAGTACGGAAGGTATATTATCATAACAAATGTATTATTGAATGTAATCTAGAGTTAATGTATTTGATGGTTCTCGTATTATTTAAGAACAAGTTTTAAAAGAATAGTTTGTTATATAATTCTATGGTTTGTTTTGCTATTGATATAAATGAAATTGTTCTATTGTTCTATTCATAGAAACTAGATATTTTTGTATGTTCCATTTGAATGTGATTGGTCTTGTAACAATTGTTTTTCAAAAGAGATAAAAATACTTCTTAAGATCTTCTTCATTATTTCCATCATTTTTAAGTTAATATTAAGGGTTTTTACATTGTAATGCCATACACACGCTTATCAGTAGCGGTACTCAAGTTTCTTGTTGTTAGAATTTCTTCCCAATTGTAGGGCTATGAAAGTGACCTTGAAAAATGGTTCTAGATTTTCTTTTCATTGAGAGCATGCCACTTTAATAATGAAAAATCCCTCGTGCTGATTTTCTTATCTGTCACTTGATTGAAAGCTACACATATCAATAATATCGATTAGTTAGTTGGTATAGATTTTTAATTTTGTGAAATTGTCTTGGGTGTGTGGGGTTGTTAGGATGTTTGTCCTTAGCTTAGCAAGCTTAGTTCTTCTTGTGTCGGGCGGGATGTAGACGCCTCCTCGTTCCTTAGAACATTTTCCATCCCTGAGATCTTAAATGGTCAAAATCGATGGGAACCTGGGCTTGAGCATTGCCTATGTCTCTTGGAGGTCCTAACCATTGCAAGGTAACATGGGTGGGTAGTCAATCTTATTTTGTTGTCAGATGATTGTCGTTCTTTGCTTCTGGTTGCTTGATGTGCATCTTAGGTCATTACCTCATGGTCGCAGTTGCATGTGTCATGTTCATCGTTGTGTTGCAATGGAGAGTAGAATGTATTTATTACCCTTGTACACACGCGCACACATAAAAATAATTTTCACTTGTTAGGAGAGGCTTGATGTCGTGATGAACGAGAGGTCCATTACATATGGTATTAGAGCGGGTTCAACCTGTGACTTGGGACCACTATGGCTTTCATTGATATGATTGTTTATACTGTTGCTGATCGAGTTGACTTGTGTGCATGCAGGTAATCATGGTTAGAGGATGCCACAGAGGCAGATGATGGGGTGCTAGGGGAGGAGGCACGGTGCATCCAGTAGCATCCACACCTGAGGGGTCTAAACCCCAGGGAGACGAGCAGGTTCTCGGACATGAGCAGATGGCAGTTGGTGATGTAGTTGAAATGATGAGATCTTTTCAGTGCATGTCTGAGGCACTAATCAACCGTTTGGATAGAGATGAGTTCATGGCACTGGAACCCGTTGAGGTTCCACAGCACGCTCCATTCGGTACAGGTAGCATTCACCGTGAACTCAAGAAGGTCAAATTTATCAAGTTCTTTGGTGCCTCGGACGACGCAGCCGTCGAGGCATGGTTGGAGAATATGGCGATGTGCTTCGCACTTTGTAATTAAACCTCCAACATGAAGGTCTACATGGCAGTATTTGAACTGAAGGGGAGCACTCTTCTATGATGGAAGACACTCCTAGCACAACTAAACATGGTCGTCGAAGATGTTTCATGGGAACTGTTTGAGGAATGGTTCCGTGAGAGGTACCTTTCAGAGGAATTCATTGAGCGTTAGCTCAATGATTTCAATGCCTTATGACAAGGAGATCGTACGGTGCCCGAGTACGAGGCCCATTTTATGGAGCTACTCTGGTATGCTCCACACCTTAACACTAAGAAACATAAGGTCAATAGGTTCGTGTTCGGCCTTAATGACAGCCTACATGCAAAGGTTAGGATTTTGATACCCCAAACCTTGCATGATGCCATTCAGAAGGCCCTCATAGCAGAGGAGGAGCTTATCAACAGGGGTCAGACTAGGACTCCAGTGAGACCAGCAGGGCAGGTTTCATCTGGAGCACAACATCATCAGACACCAGCCAGACATACACCGGGATATCGTGGCTTCCAAATGGGATCCACTTTCATTACACCCCGATGATTGATGCCTCAGCAGCGGACACCTTATCGGGGACCACAGCATCAGCAGCAATGTCACCCGCAACAGTAGTAGTTTAGGCCTATTCAGCCGAATAGACCAGGGTTCCAGGTCGGTGGGCCGCCATCTTCTACTTCGGGTACCTGGACTACTGGGCCGAAGAAGGGGTGTTGGATGTGTGGGGAGCCACACTACCAGCACGACTGCCCTATGGAGAGGACAAGAGCATCCAAATCAGCCAGACCCACTACCGTGGGAGATATGGGTAAGGCCCACTGAATTCATTCAGTGGTGAATAACCGCCAGGAAGAGCACCAGTCGACTGTACCCAAGACGATAGGTACCGTCATTGACTAGACTCTTAGTATTTTGATAGATCCCGGTGCTACCGAGAGTTTCATTTCTGGTACAATGCTAAACATGATTAAGGTAAAGGTAGTCGAACAACATGAGTTTAGCTTCGTGGAGATGGATTTGGGAGCCAAACAAAACGTTGGAGGAAAGTTTATGGGCTGTTTCCTTAACCTGGTAAAGTATGTCACAAGGGCCAACTTGTATGTCACAATCTTAGGATCTTATGATGTCGTGATTGGTATGGACTAGTTGGAATCTCATGAGGAGATACTCAATTGTAAGATGAAACGATTGAGCTTGATCGATGATGAGGGACAAAGATGTGTGATCGTAGGATAGAACCAAGGAGTTTCCCTGAGATTCATCTCTTCCTTAGAGTTATGGAAGAGTATGCGCAAGGGGTGAAAGCTTTATATGATTCTTGCGTTAAACGAGAGGGGAGTAGTGGAAGGTCTAGAACACCTTTCGGTGGTAAGAGATTTTGCGGACGTGTTTCCAGAGGAGTTACCTGGGATGCCGCCAGAGAGGGAGTTGGAGTTTACCATAGACCTAAAACCAGGGACTGAATCGATAGCAAGAACTCCTTATCGGATGTCAACCCCAGAGTTACAAGAGTTAAAAATGCAACTGAAGGAGTTGTTGGACCTGGGACTGATACGTCCTAGTGTGTCACCATGGGGTGCACCTGTTGTTTTCATACGAAAGAAGGATGGATCGTGGAGGCTTTGCATTAACTACCATCAACTAAACAAGGCCATGATCAAGAATCAATATCCCTTGACGAGAATGATGATCTTTTCGATCAAATGAAGGGTGCGACGGTGTTCTCCAAGATTGATTTGTGATCAAGGTATCACCAGTTATGGATCAAGGAGGATGACGTCCCTAAGACTGCATTTAAGATGAGGTTTGGAAATTACGAGTTTACTATTTTACCGCTTGGACTGACAAACGCCCCAGGGGTATTTATGAGTTTTATGAACAAGGTGTTCCGCGAGTATTTGGACAAGTCCGTCCAAGTATTCATTGACAATATTTTGATCTACTCTCAGACGATGGAGGAGCATGATGAGCACTTGCGCTTGGTACTATAGTGTCTGCGAGAGCACAAATTGTATGGGAAGTTGTCCAAATGCTCATTTTATCAATCGAAGATTCACTACTTAGGGCATGTCATCTCTGGCGAAGGCATCGCCATGGATCCAGCCAAGGTCAAGGCTATTATGGAATGGCCTGTGCCGACAAATGTCCTGGAAGTGTGCAGCTTCATGGGTTTAGCAGGATACTATCGACGGTTTGTCAAGGTATTTTCGAAGATAGCAAATCCGATCAAGGAATTGTAGAAGAAGAACAAGAACTTCGTTTGGACCAAGAAATGCGTGGAAGCATTTCAGAGGCTCAAGGAGTTGCTGACATAAACACTGATACTAAAGGTCCCGGACATGGACACAAACTTCTTGGTATGCACTAACGCATCCAAGGAAGGTTTAGGCAGAGTCTTGATGCAAGATGGACGAGTGATCGCTTACGTTTAGAGGAAACTGAGAAGGCATGAGGAGAACTACGTGACGCACGATTTGGAGTTATTAGCCATTGTATAGGCCTTGAAGGTTTGGAGACACTACCTTGTTGGATGAAAATTTGAACTAAAGACTGATCATTGTGGACTACAACACATATTTACGCAAAAAGACCTGAACGCGCGACAACAACGTTGGTCGAAATTTTTTAGTGAGTACGATTTCGAGATTACTTACCTAAAAGGAACAATGAACAAAGTGGCATATGAATTGAGTCGGAGACCACACATATTTTCGGTGTTGCCTCTTCAGACTAATATACGTGAAAATATTTTAACTTTACAGCGTGACGATGACTGGTACAAAGGGGTCGAGGGTTTTTTCAGAAAAAACACTATGATGGTACCACGATTTGAGGGATTTTCATTTGATAGCGATGGTTTATTGAGGTTTAAAGGTTGGATTAACATACCTCCAAACGACGAGTTGAGGATGTTGATCCTGAGCGAGGCTCATAGAGCAGTTTACATGGCTCACCTGGGAGTCACGAAGATGAGGGCAGACCTTAAACGCGTATTCTTCTGGAAGGGAATGAAGGCAGACATAGTCAACTATGTGGTCATATGTGTAGAATGTTAGTAGGTAAAGGCTGAACATAGACACCCAGCAAAATTGCTACAACCACATGCTATTCCAGAATCGAAATGGGAGGTTATTTCAATGGATTTTATTGTTGGATTGCCACTGATGGTAAGGAGACATGAATCGATTTTCGTAGTAGTAGACACTCTAACGAAGAGTGCTCACTTTATTCCTGTGCATATGACATATCAGGAACCTGACATAGCTAGAGTTTTCCTCAGTGAGATTGTGAGGCTACATAGCATGCCTAAGAGGATTATATCTGGTCGAGGATCGATGTTTATTGGACGATTTTGGACTAGTTTCCAAGAGGCCTTGGGAACCCAACTTAACTTTAGTATTGTGTACCACCTAGAGACTGATGGGAAAATTGAACGAACAAATCAAACATTGGAGGACATGTTGCGCATGTACGTGATGGACCAACAAAAGCATTGGGAAGAATTCTTGCCACTAGTAGAGTTCACTTACAACAACAATTACCAGAGCACCATTAAGATGGCACCTTTCGAGTTTCTTTACGGGGGACCATTTCGGATGCCCTTGAGTTGGGATCGGCTTGAGGATCGGGTCCTAGTGGGACCATAAGTGATCCAAGAAATGGAAGAGAGAATGCAGACAATAAGAAAAAGAATTAAAGAAGCGCAGGATCGACAAAAGAGTTATGCCGATGCGCACCGAGTCGACTGTAGTTACGAGGTCGATGATCAAGTCTTCTTACGGGTTAAACCGCATAAGAGCTCAATCAAGTTTGGGAAGGGAGCTAAAATATCACCTAGGTTCGTGGGACCCTTTGAGATTGTGGAGAGAAAGGGCCCCGTGGCCTATCAACTAGCCTTGCCTGATTCTTTGAGGTACATGCACGATGTTTTTCATGTATCTGTTTTGAGACATTATATTAGTGATCCTACACATGTTATTGACATGATTTCCTTCCAGGTATCGGACGAGGGAGCTCTCACGGCTGAGCCGGTCTGCATCTTGGATCATCGCATTTGACATCTATGACATCGAACGATAGATCAGGTCAAGGTCTAGTGGGACAATTATAGTTCTCACTCAGTGACCTAGGAGGATGCATATGATATGTGCCAGTAGTTTCCATTTTTGTTTGATAGATAGACATATGATACTATGAAACTTCAGGACGAAGTTTAGACCAAGAGGGGGTGTATGTAACATCTCTCTCTGGCTCACTGAGCGAACTTATTCTTTGAGGACACTTGCTCGCAAGTGATCCAGATTATTATGCTATTAAAACTCTTGATTTTGATTATGAGGCATTATGGGTTGTTGATGTGTTGTTTTACTACATTGACATAGACAAGTGCTATTGACTCAGTTTTACTGAGTGTGCAGGGTTTTAGACATTGAGGATGCAGAGGCATCAATGGAACCCCTTGGACTTTGGATCAAGTCAAGGAATGTGCCATTGGGGTTTGATTGTTTTACTCTGATATTAGTGCATCTGATTAGAATATATGATGTGGATGTGTTCTGACATGATTTGTTGATGATGCAGGCTGACGATAGCTTGTCGACCAGACTCACATATGGATTAAAGGGGTCAGACATGACTACCATAGATGTTAAGGTAGAGGTGTGGAAAGAAACCCTACCACAGCCTACTAGCACTCCTGCCATGGCTCGAAATGTAGGTTAATGATTACCTAGTTCGAGGGAACCCACGATGCCATGAGGGTAGACTGTGACAGTTGCTCACGATGATTCTAAGGGGTGCGCAATAAGGTGGGGGCCTTATTCCTTAGAGTCCCTTAGTCTCCCACAAGTTCACCTGGTGAAGTGTTGACTCCAGGGGTTATTGATGTCTACCAATTAGTCAAGAGGCGAGTGACACCCTTGGAGCATGTAGTGCATCCTGAAGGGCACGTCGCGCAAGGGAACAAATGAAGCAAGTGACACCCTTGGATCACCTAGTGCGTCCTAAAGGGCACGTCACATTGATGATGATAGAGGGATGAACCTAGATGGCCCTAAGATAAATAACATGTTAAGAAATTTTAAAACAATTTTCCTAGTTAATTGTCGCCCAGTACAAAATCTAAAGTTTAAGTCTAAACTACGCTAATGGTAAAATTTTATCGCTCAAAAAAAGGGTATATATATATATATATATATATATTAATAATAATAAAAAAAAAACCACATAATTAATAATTATAACCTTAGTTAAAATCTTGTAATAAAAAAAGGGGGAATAAAAAATTTAAGTTATTCACAAATATATATATATATAAATCTGTGGATTAAAATTTAAAAGAAAAAGGGGAATGAATGGTTTTATTATTTGGATAATTTTAAAAATATTAATTTAAGGATAAAAAGGGAAAAAGGGGTTAAATTCCACAATCATCATTTTGAGCTCTAATAAAAAGGGGAAAGAGGGAAAATATAAAAATTAGGAAACTAGGGAAAGAAGGTAATATAAAAACGGAAAGAGGGGAACGTAAGGTAAAAAGCGGAAAGACAACTTAGTAAAGAATCTACCATTAAACAACTTTCTAATTTGAAACTGAATTATCAATTTCATAATAGGGAAAGCCTTTAAAACCTGTAAGGGAATCTAGGGACACCTAGGAGTGATTCTAGGAGTAAATCTAGGTGAGTGAGGGAAATAAAGATATTTACTTAATTAAAGAAATTAATTAATGGAGGAATGTAGGGGATGAGGGACACTTGTACAGAGAGGAATTTTTGAGAATTTATTATAAAAACTTTAATTAAATGAGATTTAGGGAAAGAAAGGAAGTTTGAAACTATATAAAAGAAAGGGAGGAGAAAGAAGAAAGGGGGATCTTTTGTTGCATAATATTACACTGCAGAAACATGGAATTGACTGATTTACTTGTGGGAGTTGGGATACCTAGCTCGGAGAGGAGTGGTAGCTCAGCCTTGCGAGGTGAGCTAGGAGCTAGACGTAGTCTCTGGATAGTATGTGTGGCCCCTTTGCAGATCGGGGAGCTAAGGGTGGATAAGAGTACCCCTAGCGTTGGTTGGGAGGTATCGGTGAAGTTTCAACGGTCGGCAAGTGGGATTTGCATGGAGCGCGCAAACGACACTCAGATCAAGAAACAGGCAACGGTACGCTTTTTCGGTTGATTGATAGAATGTTGTAGGATGTATGTTTTCGATCTGCAAGTGTATTGGGTAGGTAAATTGTTGGCTAGTTCATGACTGAAATTTTTTAGCCTAGTTGATTGATTGGTTGAATGATTTTCCATGACCTTTGTTTCCTACATGTCATGACCGCCCAATGGTGTTGATTGTGTCCTTGAGGTTGTTTATCCTTCGTCCTTAGCTCATCAGTCCTCGCTTGAGTAGTTGGCCAGGAGCCTGATCTACGATCATCGCCTTAGCGTTAAAAGACCTATGGATCTCAACGCCCTGCTTTTCTGTGCGAGGATGATGAAGCGACGTCGAACCTATCAGTCATCCACCTCTATTGTTTTCCTTGGATGAAAGTTTCCTTGCGTCCTAAAGCGTTTTCTTTTTCTGCAGAAATTTTTGGTGGCAAGTTTTTTTTTTATATAACTCGACATGCTTTTATATCTATTGCTATCTCGTTTTACTTCACCTTTTTATCTCGCTGGACGTTCCTGCATTTTTACATTATTGACTGTGTTTTTATGCACGCCTAGATAAATTTACTCTACGTCTAAGATTAGATGAGTAACTTAACTCTGTGATTTTTTCTTGATGGCCTTTCTCTGCAAATTTTATCTCTACACAATAATAATGGATGAATCATGTCTTGAGCTTTTTCCCATTCGATTGATTGCATACAATTATTGTGATCAGCATTCTGGTTGGGTTCTACTGTTCCTTGGTTGGATCCATATGGTTATTACACCGTGATTTCCATGGTGCTTACACACTGCAATATCATATTACTCCTACAATGGATCTGACATTTAATTTCTAATATGGCAATTGAAGTGGTAATTACAGTAATTAGAATTGAATTTCAAATACACGAATAGGGAGAATAAAACCAATAGCATTATCTCTAGCATTTGAATTACTATTTTTTGTTTCTACCACTGTGATCCTTATGCCTTCAGCGTTGGCTCTGCATGGTTGTTTATACATGGAGGCGGCATAATCGTAGTTAAACTATTATTGTGTGTTAATGCGTAGATACTATGATAAAGTGTTAATTGTAATAGTAGTGATTTCCTTTACTTTTGGTTTGAATCTAACTTGGCCTTTGGTAAGGATTACACCTGTTCTACCCAATGATAAAATAGGTCACCCAACGTTCACCCATAGCCCTTCGAATCCATACACCGATAGCGATATTTTGTGATTTAAATCCATCATCTCCTTTGCTTTGTTTTGCATGTATTTTACTCTCCTTGGAAATGTGAGTGATTATTGACGAAGGAATGCCTAGATAGGGATGGCCTGGTCGGGATGTCATGATGGTTCTTATGTTGAAGCATCACAAGTTTCAAGTACCCAGCTGATTCATCAACATTCTATGGAAACCGGGTTCACTTGAGGTTGTGTCGAAGCATTGTCATGTGTAAATTATTGATGAATTACAGTCATAAACTAACCTGCTTCAAAACCTGTGCGTCTCCTTTAAGTGGTTGTCTTGGTAAGACTAGATGCCTATGAATTTTTCCTTCGTCTGAGGTATCTCAAGTTTAATTACCAAACCGCCTTCCTGTCCAGAACAACGTTGGCCTTTTTAAATTTGAAATTTATATCAGATCACCCCTCTAGTTGGTTGTATCTTCTCCAATACTGCGTTGTTGGTTGTGGAATTAATTGGGGTCTGTGTGGATGCTATGACAATGTTGGAGCAACGAACCACTTGTTAAAAAAAAAAAAAAAACAACCTTCCTTATTCGCTCATGCCAGCTAGTTAGATTGCCCTGGTTGCGTTGTAACAGTGACCCTTGACTCCTTCGACACTTAGTCATTACACGAACCGTAAATATTGGGTGTAAAAATTGATAGGGGGCTAGTTGGACAGTGACCCTCTTCTAAGACAGTCTTTTACTTGCTTTACGTAATTTTTTCCAGCAACTGATGGTGCAGACTAAACTGCCTTCTACACGCTCCTAGCTATTGATTCATCTTGCCTTAGCCCTTACCTTTATTCTTTTTTCCTCGCAGTGAATTATAGTTATGCCTCATTAATTGCCTTACTATTTTTGAATGCCATGTCATTTACCTTACATTAACGCCCGGTTATTGATCTTAAAGGCCTTGTTCTTCGCGTCTTTATTTCTTATATGGTGTCATTCTAGTTAAGATGGTTGATTTTAAATGACTAATGACTATGAATTAAATGGTTAAATCATAATTTAGACAGTGTAGATAGCTTATAATTAATTATTATTATATGAGTTGGCCTTAGAGTACGGAAGGTATATTATTATAAAAAATGTATTATTGGATGTAATCTAGAGTTAATGTATTTTACGGTTCTCGTATTATTTAAGAACAAGTTTTAAAAGAATAGTTTTTTATATAATTCTATGGTTTGTTTTGCTATTGATATAAATGAAATTGTTTTATTGTTCTATTCATAGAAACTAGATATTTTTGTATGTTCCATTTGAATGTGATTGGTCTTGTAACAATTGTTTTTCAAAAAAGATAAAAATACTTCTTAATATCTTCTTCATTATTGCCATCATTTTTAAGTTAATATTAAGGATTTTTACATTGTAATTCCATACACACGCTTATCAGTAGCGGTACTCAAGTTTCTTGTTGTTAGAATTTCCTCCCAATTGTAGGGTTATGAACGTGACCTTAAAAAATGGTTCTAGATTTTCATTTCATTGAGAGAATTTCACTTTAATAATGAAAAACCCCTCGTGTTGATTTTCTTATGTGTCACTTGATTGAAAGCTACACATATCAAGAATATTGATAAGTTAGTTGGTATAGATTTTTAATTTTGTGAAATTGTTTGGGGTGTGTGGGGTTGTTAGGATGTTGGTCCTTAGCTTAGCAAGCTTGGTTCTGCTTATGTCGGGTAGGATGTATATGCCTCCTCATTCCTCAGAATAGTCGCCATCCCTGAGACCTTAAATGGTAAAAATCGATGGGAACCTGGGCTTGAGCGTTGCTTATGTGTCTTGGAGGTCCTAACCATTGCAGGGTAGGACGGGTGGGTAGTCAGTCTTATTTTGTTGTCGGATGATTGTCATTCTTTGCTTCCAGATGCTTGATGTGCATCTTAGTTCGTTACGTCGTGGTCCCAGTTGCATGCGTAATGTTCGTCATTCTATTGTGACATAGAGCAGAATGTATTTATTACCCTTGTACACATGCGCACACACACAAAAAAATTGCACTTATTAGGAGAGGCTTGATGTTATGACGAACGAGAGGTTCATTACACAATATGTGTTTCTTGTATATCATTTCCATGATTATGTTTTTCTTCTAGTATTTTAGTGGACTTTCTTCTCCTTTCCATATCACATTTCATATCATTTATTTGATGAGCATAGCACCTATTTTGCCTCAAATATGCATAAAGAAACCAACTAGTTGTTGACTGTAAAAACATTGAATTTCAGGACTTGACTCCATTGCCCAATGGTATATTTTCCTTATTTGTCCTTCCATCCCTTTTAAAAGCAAAAACAAACCTTTCCTATTGCAAAATATGACCTCTGTGCATTTACTAATGAATCCTTTGAGTTATTACTAGTCATTAGACATCTGAGACAACCCTCTCTTGTTGTATAGGTCATAATACAATCTAAATTTGGTTGAAACAGTTAACCCGCGGTTTCCTTTGATACATCCCAAAGAAATTCCTGAGTGTTAACATCCCGCACACAAGAAAATAATATGTCATTCTACTTCTCTTCCTAGTGTTATAATACTAGATCTAGCTTGAATATAATGTGATATATAAAAGAATAAATCATATCTAAACATCCATGCATGAAATACAAACATTCATAAGGGAAAACCAATGATATATTAATTTAAATGATAGAAGTACATAAATACTATTACCTCTTGGTGTAGATTCACTCCTTTATCTTCCTTATCTCTTCAACCAAGATAGGAAGACTGACTGCACTTGACGTAGATAGAGAAGCACCTTTAAATTTTAACAGTATGTATCTGTAAATGAATCTCCCTCCCCATGCTCAAAATTTGTCTTATTTATATACATTTTTGGAATAAGCTTGGGAGAGCTTCGATATCTTATAGATACCAATGGAGACTGAAATTATGTGAGTTTCAAGGCTCATACCATGAAGAACCAACTCATCCCTCACTTTCTTGTTCAAAAATACATGAATATAGAATATTATAGAGGGTATCGCTTGTTTTAAACTAATGACAAGCGACATGTTTCTAGTTGCACTATAGATGACCAACAACAACCCTAAAAAATTGTCTGAACTTTGAGTTAGGGTTGTGGCTTGGATTTCATCTTCTACTATCTTCCTCTCTGACCCTGTATGGTGTAAATTTAGGCTATAACAGACACCCCCTAATTTTTTAGGTCAATAAAGGAATGGATGGCTGAAAAAAATTACAATAAAATAGTATTTTGTGAGGAAACATGAGGAGAGAGAAAGGATATATAGAGGTCAAAGAGTACCTGCAATAAAACAACAACGATAAAAACATGTATAGACCATCCCTAAGGTATACATACTCAAACTTTGAAAAGTGTCAAATCTTGGCCACCAAAACAATACACTTTGGATCCATGACATGAAATGCAAGACCATGTCCATGAAAGAATACATGGTGGATCCATGTCATCAATAATATCATATCCATGAGAAAATACAATGTGGATCTATGTCAGAACATGTACATAAGGAATACAACGATCAGTAAGGAGATTTCCCCCAAAGTATTCAAAGTACTCATATATAAGTGATATATTCCATCACAACTTGGGAGGGGTGTTGTGAATGAAGGAGGTGGCCCCAAACCAAAGGTCTTCATTTGAATCCCTGATGGTATGAATCTACAACATACAACTACATGTGTAGATGTCGAGCATGGTAGAAACCATTTGATTATCGGTCAATGAGGTATACCATTTATATTATGAGGGGACCCACCAATGAGGAAGATGGATTCCAAGGTACCTAGTACAATCTAGCGAGTCTGAATAGAGGATTTGATGTTGAACACCCATATAATCAATCCATCAATATGCAATGATGAAAAACTAGTGTCGATTACAAGGAGGTCTTCCACTGAGGAATACAAGCTCCAAGGTAATAGCTAGTTTCTGGATCCCTCTCCTAGAAAATGTGTTGAAGTCAAGAGAAGATATTCGTCGAAAGAGGGTAGTAATATATCCCCCATCAATCAACATGAAACATACACCAACAGATGATGTTGAAATATATAATAACTAAGTACAAATTCCACATGGATGGTCAACTTGGAAAGTCAACAAAACAACATATGGCTAACTCAGGCTTCAACTTCACTTCAGTATATAGCACGACACAATGGTGACTTGGTAGCAAGACTCAAGATATAGACAAATACAATGCAATAATTTAGGAGGCATTGAAGCACTTTCCATCATGACTCGAAGAGTAACTAGTCATAGGAGTATCTGTGACTCATATTACTGGGAAAGCTTCTGGGAAAGCTTCTAGGAAAGCTAAAACCCAATTGTCATATGATGAGTCAAACATGTGTCATGTTCAAGGGTGACTTGACTTATGCTATCATTTCGAGATAGATCACTGGTAAAAAACTCCCCACTCTTTTTTTATTGTTTTGATTCTTGGTGTATCCATGTTTTAATGAGCACGGAAGAGAGATAAAAGTGTGCTCGATGGTGTTTTTATTGTTTATTTTTAATGAGCTCTAAAAAGAGTTAAAAGTATACATAGGATGGTGGATTTCTTCGTGTATTTTAATGAGTCTGAAAAATAGTTAATATTTTCCTCAAAAGTGTCTTTTTTGTGTCCTTTTACAAGTTCGAAGAAAGAGATAAAGTGTACTTGTCTGAAGAGAATGGGTGGCTTAACAACATGCTCATATGTTCCAAGTGCATGGAATTGACCTAAGGAAAATTAATGCAAATGGTACTTGCAAGTGATATCCACTCTTAGCAGTTATTCTCTCCATGGTTATATGGATACAAAATAGAGACCAAATAATTCCAGAGGTGGTTGGTCATGGGATACTACAAATAACAATAGCAAGGATCTAGGAAACAATAATAGCAGTGGCAGGATGAATGACACGATAAACAAATGCACAAGTGACCATAAAGAAATATAAAAAGACAAGAATCACTCGATATATGGCCAATATATAGATGAAGAGAGGAAAATGAGTCCTATCATCAAGTCAAGGTGGTGATACTAGAGGGTTTCCAAACCTACGGGAAATCAGAACATGTGCATAGTCTAAAAATGCAGGTGCAAACTAGTCCTCCCATGGAGGGTACGAACTACCGAATAAGTTATGAAGTGAAAAAATGGAGGGGCTAATGTCGCAAATCGTGGATGTAGGAAAAAACCTATACCTATATGCTAGTTTGATAGCACATATATCAAGTTCAATGGAATTCACCATTTCCATAAAAAATTCCCTATAATCCTATCAACACATATAAACTATATTCCAATGTCAAAAAATGTAGTGAAATCACAAAAAAAAAAAAAATTTTGGATTTTTTGGATATGATATATGGAAAAAAAATCTCTCACACCACACACATTTGTACAAGGCACTATGCATATTTATGATTTACACCAAGTAGAACCCATTTCTAGGCTTAGGCCAAGGATCTTCATAATCGATGAACTCATGAATCGATGTCGACATCATATGACACACCATTTTTGGGTCATGTCAAATAAGAATGAATTTATACGACCAAAGATACTCATCATGAGTGGTTTTGTGAGCTATGACAGATCCTTGATGATTCCCATCAATAAGAGGAGGAGGTATGCAACATGAATCTTCAATGGAAGGGAGAGAAAATGATTCGATGGAAAGTTCCAAAAAATAAATTTGAGTCAGTGAAGGATAAAGACTATGAGGGCTTCTGGATTCCCTAGATAATGCCCTAAGTCTTGAAACAAAACCCATCATGCTAACCCTCGTGGGTTCCAAATTAGGGAGGACAAATTCCTTATAATGATCATATTCCTTGGGATTATCTATTGAATCGATAACTTCTAGGATGGACTCTTTTGAAGGTAACTCAAAATATAGTATGTCATGTGAACTTGGAGAGTCAACAACCCATAATGGTGGAGTAGGATGATCACATTCTATTGGATATATGGGCTGACCCAGGTTATACCTATCTCTCCTACAAAACCCTTTCCACCATCGGCCCTTCTGATAAACCAGAAGGATACACCACGCACAGAGTGCACAACACAGTCTCACCCGAGATGGTTTATGGGTGACTGTAGGATGCAGGTGTCTACAGTCATGGAAGGGATTGGGGTTGTTCTTCTTATTTCTATTTATACTTAACCTTACATCCTATCATACCATTCATCAGATCTACTATTTCATCGTTCATAATATTCCTTCTGCATACATATTTCTAGTGTGTGTTGTAATTTGAACCATTCATTCATCTAACCATTTAACCATAATTTCATAAATAACAAAACATTCATACATATTGAAACACATGGTTTTACCATGGTTCAACCCCCCTAGAGATACGTCCACATAGATCTTCTTTTTATTTCTTCTTATTCATCAAAATAGCGTTGCACGCACTACATCATAGGATATGTGAATAGTAGTGAGGTGGACCAACATCACACCAATCTCCACATCTTGCGACTTTACCCTCAGTTACATCAACTCCATCTGATATCCACAACTCTCATCAAAATACAAACTCTACCAAAAGTATAATACTCTCTCTCAACAAGGACACCAAAAAAATAAAGATATGATAACTCTCTCAGATGCCTCAATCTACATTATAACTCTTTTATTTATACTAAAAAATGGGTTAAAACCCTTAAAATTTGACTCCAAAACCCTAACCCTAACATGGTTAGGTTTTTTCACATATGCGTCGAATTTCCACAAATCCTGTTACACGTTGCTTCCTTTTCCCTTTGTCATGCTAGTATTCCTTATTTTACAATTTGTTTTGTTCTCTTTGGACCACTCTTCCTATCTTTCTTCACTTACTCATGAAAATGTCTTCTCCAATAGGCCCCCAACATTAACTTGTGGCTTGTCGCAAGCCACTCAGGTCGTGTGTGCCTCCTACACTAATTTATGCAACTCCTAGAACTTCTATGCTAATTCATGTCCTTTTTCCTTCAGTTATGCATTCTTTACTATGAGGGTCTTCACAACTTTCATTGTAGCGTGCTCCTTCAACACTTGTATGTTTTCTATGTGTGCCTACTCCATGTTGGTTTTCTCTGTTTCCAACGATGTTATCATTTGTTCTACTTGCTCTTGTAGGGGATCCAATTTGAGCCTGTCTAGTCCGCCTTTCCTCCTGAATGTGCTTAAATTCTATTTGCAGGTTTTTCATTTCCTATGCATCCATTAACTTCTCCGAGATGGAAATTTTCTTCTTGCTCTGCTTCAGATCCTGGATTGTTGTATTCACATTTTCTTCTTTCTTCTTCATCTTATGGATCCTCTCATCTTTCTCTAGGCTTGTCCAAAGTCGTGTGGTCTTTTCATAAAGTTTTTTTATCTCCTTAACTTCTAGCGCAATATGAGTTATTTGTTATATGGATTGCTGCTGTCTTTCAGATGTGACCTCTAGAGGTGTGGTTGGTGTTATCTTTCCAACCAAATCTATTATTTCCTATTTATATTCCTTCATAGTCTGCGGTATCTTCTTCAGTTTTTCCTTTGCGTTGATTTATCCTACAAGTGTGTGGTCCGAAATTTCCTGGAAGACTTCTTCAAGTCTTTTCTCCAGTCTCTTTTCATGTTGTTTTTCTTTCTCTTGTTCCAATATTACCTCTATAATAATTGTCTCCAATACTTCCTTAGCTTCTGTGGTTGTCTCCAGGTATGTTGCAACCGTTCATGCCCTGCACTGTACCTCGTGCACCACACTTACCTATATTTTATATAAGGCCTTTGTTGATATCCTCAATGATAGTAAATCTAGTTGTTCAACATCCTTAAGTTATGTCTGCACCACGTCTCTATCTACTCGCAATATGTCCTTAGTAATGTTAAAATTTTCACTAGTTGTTGTTGTAATTTGTACTACTATTCCCTCGATTTGTATTGTTTGTTGTTGTGTTGTATCTTCATTTTGTGCCTTGGTCACATGTATTTTATCTAAGATATTTCTAACACCTCTCAACAAGTGCATTATTCATTCCCTTTTTTTCTTTGGCTCCTCGTATTCTTCAGCGATGCGGTATTTTAACCTCTCCACGCCTAGTTCTGCATCATCTTATGTTATCGTGTATTATGGGACTTCCTTGAGTTCTCTCATCTTCTTGCATGACCCACCTATATGTACAACCAGTATTTTTGGTTTCCTTGACTGTGTTGGTTTTGTTGTTCCTAGGGTATTTTGTATGTTCCCTCCTACCTCTCCTTCCTAGACCATTATCTTTGTGGCTAGTATTATTGTCGGTTCATTAATCTAGTTTATGATGATCCCCCTGGATCCTCTCTATGTGCCATACATCTTTTTCATTTCCTCTGCTAAGGATTTCTCCTTGGTTTGGTCATAAAGGTACTGCGTCAGTTTGTCTTCGTTGGTTAGAAGACCTATTATTTTGGCTATCAAATCAACATCAATGGATACATGTGTATATACCAACAAAATTCCTCCATTAATTACTTCTTGACGTAATTATTAACTTCCCTTCCCCTGCAAAAGTGGGGGATAACTAATAGGTTCACGATACTTGTATTGTATAACCCTTGTATCCATTTCTTAGGTTCTAGTATGGATCTTCCTATTGTGCTAACCCCTATTTTCTCTAAGTATACATGTTGCACAAATTATCAGAACTTATCTATGTCTGTGACATCATGATATGAATATCTTAGTTTGTCTACACACCCAAGTAAATATGAAACAACTGTTACTCTTGCTGGTACGCATGGTAACACAATGGTTACCTTTGTCTCCTTGCGTAGGCATCTCTGGACCTGATGTTTACCTTTGCCCTTTACCGGCACACTAGAAGGACCTGCTTCCTGATATGTGTGCTCTTATTTGTATCCCTCTCTGCTAGACTCTTTCTACATTGTAATTTTCTCAACTGATATTTGCTCCTGATGCATTTCTTTTGTGCTAAATTGAGCCCTTGCCTCATCGAACTCGTTACTCTCCTCGTCTGTTGCTTATGTCTTTTGAATTGTTTCTTGCATTAGGTTTGTCTCTACCATTGTGTTTGGTGGATTAATTTGCAGCTTTTTTTTTTCTCCTCGACCAATGTATGGATTGTCATATTTCAGGAAGGAATGTCATCGAAATCCATGACTCCTTCCATATGTGTAGGTTTTTCGGTTGCTATTGTTGGATCTGGCGACGATCTATTGTTCCTGCAGCTTCTTCTCATCATCTGGCTCAGTTCTTCAACTTTTGATGGCTCCATCGTGATGGAATCTATATGTTTTTTCATCTGAGATATCATTTTTCATCTGCTAAGTCTCATGTTTGTTTGTTCGCTTCTTGTTTCTTAACTCTGCATTCGCTCAAATTCACAATGAGGATTTTCGAAAACTATTTTTTCTTTAAAGTGTTGTCATTAATGCTCAAAGATTTTTGAGCATTCTTCATTGACTCTCATAAATGTTCCAAATATTACCAAGAACGCTTCCTCCACTGTCTAAATGTTGGTTTCACGCCTTCCTTTTTCTGGTGACCGATTTTTCATTTCCCGACTATTTTTTTTTCCGTTGTGCCATAATTTTCTACTATGTTACATCTTTGGCGCACTAGTACCTACTTTTTTTATAGTTGTCTTGCGTGCATTATTTTCATTTTCTTGTTGCACTGGATTTTTGTCTACTACGCATTGTTGTTCTCAATAATCTGTCTATCACTTATTCCTTGCACTACTTATTTTTGGATTTTTCTTCATTTTTGTCCTTTTCTCTTCATTTTTCTTCTTTTAACTCCTACTATTTACAATATGTACAAGTATAATCATTGAGTTGTAACTACTAAGGGTTAGTGGTTTAATTGTCCCTATACAAGTTCATTCAACCACCATTCACCAATCCTTGAACTTCCTTTCCTTCTAAGTCGTGTAGTCGTACAACATCTCCATATGTGACAGACTTTATCTAATATGGCCCTAGACAATTCATTCTAAGATTCCCTACATGCTACAAATACTTACTATCATAGAGGAGAACCATATATCCTTCCTTAAAATTCTTTTTCTTGATATGTCTGACATGCCATGCTTTATCCTTTTCTTTTTGTGCGTCCTGATGGAAACCTGTTATGATTCTTTCCTCTTCTATTTCCATTAGTTTATCAAATATTTCTCACACTATGCCCCCTTATGTCATATCTATAATTTCTACAATGCATAGACTTGGTATCAAATAATCTAAGGGAACTACTTCCTCCTATCCATACACCAATCTAAAGGGTTGTTAGCTTATTGCATGTAGTTATAAAATCCCAAAGTACTACTGGTACATTCAAGTCCCAATCATCTATGTTCACATTACAAATATTTGTCAAGGCATTTTCCAAACTTTTATTGAATTCTTTTGTTGTTCCATTTGCTTGAGGGTGATAAGCAGTAATATTCTGGTGATGTATCTTAAATTCTTCAATAATTGCCTCAATTGTATTGTTGATGAAGTGAATACCCTGGTCACTTATCAATATTCTTCGACATCCAAATCTTGTCACTACATGTTCAAATAAAGAGTATGATGTAGTCTCTGCACTGCAATCATTTATTGGTGCTACCTCAGCCCATATGGTCAAGTATTATGCCATTGTAATAATATATATGGCTCTTGATCTTCTTATTGGTGGATTAATTGGACCTGCAAAATCTATTTCCCATTTATTGAACACTTGTAAAGTAACCTGAGGTTGCAGTGGCATCTCATCCCTCTTGGATGGATTCCCAACTATTTGAAAAACATCACACTTTTGACAGTATTGCTTTGAATCTTTGTGAATTCTTGGCCACCATAATCCTGTGTGCAATACATTCTACACAGTGTATTTTCCTACGTAGTGTCCTCTAGGAATTCCTTCATGCACCTTTGCCAAAATAATTGGCCTTTCATGCTCCATCACACATCTTCTCAAGATGTTTTCTGCTCCTAGTTTGTATAAATGACCTGCAATCACCTAATAATTTGCAAATCTTACAACCAAAATTTTCTTCTTCAAAGTAGTAAATTCTCTTGGTGCAAAGCATGTACTCAAAAACTCAATAATGTCAGCAAAATACTCATCAACTATATGTACTGAAAACAATTGTGAATCTAGAAAGTTGTCTTCCAAGTTACTGGTTTCTTCTCCATTAGTTATCTTGGATAAGTGATCTGGTCCTCCATTCAATCTTCCAAGATTTACCACAACTTCAAAATCAAATTCTTGGAACAAAAGTAGCCATATGCATATCCTCCCCACCCAAATACTCGCTTATTGACTAAGTATCTCAGATCAGAATGATCTAAAACCATCTTGAAATGTTTCCCTAACAAGTAATGTTTGTATCTTTGCAAAGCATACACCATAACTACTCCTTCTCTTTATGTAGTGTTATAGTGATGTTCTGAATATGATAATTTTCTACTTTCAAATGCAATAGGGAGATCTATCTCACCTTCTCTTGGTTGGGTTGATATTGCTCCTAGTGCTATTGCATATGCATCCACATGCACATGGAATTATTTTTCCCAGTATAGAAATACTAGAATCATCGTAGTAACCATCGTAGAAATACCTAGTGTCCTTATTAAACAACTTATGGATTGGCGCAATAATCTATGCATATCCCCTTATGAACTTCCTGTAATACCTTGTATGGACCAATGTACTCTTCAACTAGCGCACTGAATTTGGTGGTGGTAAGTTAACTATGACATCAATTTTAGTAGGATTAACTAATAGACCCTATTTCCACACCACATTTCCTAAAAAAATCCCAAAAGGTGCGCTGAAAATACATTTCTTAATATTTAAAGATATTTGACATTGTCTGTATCTGTCCAAAATCATCCTTAATAATTCCACATGATCCTTCAATAAGATGAACATTGTCCAATCATCCCAGTAAACCTCCAAAACTTATGAATAAAGTCCTTAAAATTTTCTACTACTACCCTTGAAAAAATGGTTGGTGCATTCTTCAATCCAAATGGCATAATTGTATATTGAAATGATCCCCACTCTGTAGAAAATGTAGTCTTGTGTCTATCTTCAAGTGCAATCCTTATCTGATGATATCAAGAGAATCCATCTGTGAATGAATAAGCTTCTTGACCTCAAAAAATTTCGAGTACTTCGTCAGTAAATGGGGAAGGAAAAGGATCATGTAGGAAAACATCATTCAATTTTCTCAAATCTACACAAATTATGATCCCTCCTTGCTTCGTTTCTTGCACCACCATAGGACTGATCCATTCTGACTCTTGTGAATTTTTTATTTCACCTTCTCTTTGTGTATTAGATTCAATCTGTAAGGTCTTTGTCTGATAGATCTTTCTTATGGCTTCAATGAGATCTTCATATCTCTTAGCACTCTTTCTAACCCCTTCATCTCTAAGAATGTTGTTGGCAATAAGTCATTGTATTCGCGTAGTAACTTTGTGATCCTTTCTACTGTTTGATTATCCCAATAATCTCCAATAATTTCCATCTTTGGGTTTTATGCGGTTCCAATGTTGACCTTATTGATCCTTAATGGTACAAAATAATCTTTTGAATCTAGCTTGGGACCTTCCACTTCCCTTTCACCTTCCACTTCTCAGATTTGTATATTGTGTGGATTATCTTATGTTGGATATTCTTCTTCTACGATGTGATAATAGTGTAGCAATGGTTTAACTGTATGTCTAGCCTACTTTTGATATGTTGGGATTATTTCAAACTATGGTTCTTCAAATATTTTGTGTCTTACCACTTTCAACATTGTATCAATCTTTGGGATGTCATACTCAAATAGAAATGTAACTATCAAATTTTGTTGTATCTCTTCCCATTTCTTAGTTTCTCTACGATGTTCATGTTTTGTGTATCATTTCTTCGAAATTCATTCTAATGTGTGAATAAAATGGCGTGGCCAAGATTCTGGTGGTACTAATATCAATTTCAATATGAAATTATCTACATGTTCTTGAGGTTGTCCAAATCCCTCATATTTTTCTGCATATATATTCTCCTGATCTAGGTTGAATCTGATGCGTAGTTACCTTTTGCATTGAAACCAATTGTTGATATTTTCCTTGTGTGTACCCCACCATATTGTAGGTGTAGATTTTAACACAATATCTAACGTTGATAATATATGATTTTCTATAACCTCTACCTCAAATTTAATTAAAAAGTCTTCTAAATCATTCAATCCATAAAAAGTAGGAGGTTCTCATACCTATGTACCAACCCATATTAGCACACGCATCATTCTAGCGCGTATCCTGGTAGATAATTCATATAGTCATTGTTTCTAGTTCTCTAGTCATGTGTCAGAGTCTAAAGAACAAGAACTAATAATCCTCCAAGTGAGCACGCCATTTGCAATTGGGTTGATATAATATTCTTCGCACGTGGTAGGATTCACATCTTCTATAGGGATATTTTCTATCATAGGTTCCACATACCTTCCTCCATCTTAGGGGTCCAATGGTGCAATAACTCTGTGTTCAAATTGATAATGTATTGGTTATCAAAATCCCAATCTATACCCAACAGTGTTCGATATGGTGAATTATTTTCCACTATTTCAATGACTTCAAAATCAGCCATGGTGCGCACACCATCTAAATATACTGGAATCGCATCTACTAGCTTTGTTCCTGAAGTGGACGTAATGTTTTCCATCAATATCTCATGTCTAGCTTCCTTGAATATCTCTTTCTCTTTGCACACATTAAACTTTTGTATAGGTGCTATATTCTTCCTAACCCATTAGTACTAGTCCTGATCCTTCTTGGATGCATCTTCTTCTGTCTTAGCTCCACCTCTGGTAAGTATGTTAATATTATTCCCATCCTCTTCTCTATTTTCCACCCCGATACACTGTACATTCTAATTAGTCTGGTTCCTATTTCCATGCATATTTATCAAAAGTGTGGGACAATCTTCTGTTTCATGGTCTGTTGCGTGAAAATACATACATGTCACAGGTGGCTATGGGATGTCTCTTGCATAGTACCCTGTTTTCTGACAGTTATGAAAAACAACTGGTCCTCAATCTCCTCAAAAGCCTCTTCCTCCACAAACTCCTCCTCTGAAGCCACCTCTTTTTCCTTGATTATCTTTGCACGGTGTGTTATATTGAAGTCCCTGATTATACTATGGTTGCAGTTTATTGTACCATGGTAGTGGTGTGCACTGTTGTGTAGGATTATATTGTAGTTTCCCTTGAAACCACAACTCATTATATTGTGGTTGTGTTGCAAACTAATGTGCGGGATTATATTGTGGTTGTTTTGCATTGTTATACTATAGCTACTGCATAGGTTGTCCTTATACATGTTCATCCTGCACCCTATATGTATCTATAATGATTTATTTCATCATCTCCAAGATTCTACAGTCCTTCTCTTCATGTCCAACTAACTTACAAAAGTTACAAAATGTACTCTTTGATATTTTCTGGTACTTCTGCATCATGGAGAAATGATAAGGATCATGCCCATGTGTTTTTCAAATCTCACACCATGGTCCTCTTGAAGCTAAAGGGTTTGGAACACCCACTCCAATATAATTCGCAAATAACGAACACTCAGTCTTGTGATGGCATTCTATCATGCACATTGTACACCACACATCTTCTCTTTTCTCCTTTCCTTTGTTCTGATTCAAATGGAATGTTAATTTCTTCAGATCTTTTTCCATCTCTTTCACAACTGGATCTATATTCTTGTACTGGTTTTCCTCTAGTTGTAAGGTTTCCTGCAGAGCCTCACCCTGACTTTTGAATTTATGTTATCTCAAAGGATACTTCAAGTGTGGCAAAAAATAATTAACAAATAAATGCCTATGATGTGTATCAGTAATAATATACTTTAACTTACCTTTTATCCTCTTGAACTTCTGGTCCACTTACTAGACCAATTCTTTTGGTTTTCTCTTGATCTCTATCATTTCATTCATAAACTGGTATTTCATTCATTTCTGAAATTCATTGATTAATTACCTCTTCACATATGCTACAGTGGTAGGTGTTCCCGTTGGATTATTTGTTTAGAGAACCATGTACCAATCTAATGCGCAGTCTCTAAATGTGATTTCCAACTGTGTGACTTTTCATCCTCGTCTGTAATGTGTTTTTTTTCCAATATCTTCTCACAGATGAACTAATTATTTTCTTGATCATCTGACCCATCAACTCCGAACTCTAGTAACATAATAGTTGGATATTTTCTTTCCATTGTGAAGTTATTTGAAATACCACCTTCATTCAGTGTAGATACTTGAATACTACTCATTGAACTTACACTTATGCTACTTGACCCACGTCCTGAACAAATTCTTCTACCACTAATCACTTGTTGTTTAACTGGTTTTTCTCCTTCAATTTTCTTATTCACACATGGGGTTGTGGGTTCCACACTAATTCATATCTGGACCCATGAAATTTGGTTTTATTCTTATATGTGGTGCATAAGATATCATCAATCTGCCCCGTGGCATGGATATCCTCTACCTCTTCCCCGTCACTTTCCAAGCCCTATCGCTTGACTACTGCCCTCTTTTTTCCATGCATTTTATATTGTTACGGTTGTCTGTTGCACATCACACCTATTGTCCTTATGATTTTCCTAGTCTATTCATAATTCATCATGATGGAGTCCATTTCCTCCTTCTTCTGGCTACTCTCTCAAGCCTTCTCCATTTCTTATATCTTCCTTAGTGCTTCCCCCAACTCACCCATTCACGTAGAGTGATTTAGTTGTTTGATTCCATGGTTATCATGCCTTTATCATGTAGTAATATCTTGTTTGATGTGTAGAGTGACCTGATGTACCTCCCTCTAGGTACCTTCAAGAATTCCTTCTTTGCAACAGTATATGACTTCATTGTCTCTACTACAAACTCAGTGATAAACCCCACAATAATGTTATCTAGCCATAGATATGTTGTGCATGTGAATTTATCATTAAACATTTCCAACCGCGTAATATTTTCAGCAGTCCTCTCTACTGTCCTAATCCGATTAGTCAAATGGGTATCTTTCAACCTCAATATCCTCTCATGTAATAACTTTGGAAAATAACAGAAATATTATTCATGTAAATCAGTAAACAGATACCTCTACACGTGCTGGCACGATGTGTACCTGGAACCCTTATTATCTTTCTATGTGAACTCCAACTACTTTGTCTCTAACCATCTTTCAATCTCTTTCTTCGTAGGATTCCATGGCCTGAAAATCCCTTTTTACCACTGCATATTCTTCACCAAACCCCTTCCTAGATCTCCTTATGATTTCTAGTCAGCAAAAAGACCATTTCTTGGATATATGGGATGAAATTGGTTCTCTAACAAAACCATTTCCACCATCGGCCCTTTTGGTAAACTAGAAGGCTAGAGTGCACACATAGCACACATCATAGTCTCACCCGAGATGGTTTATGGCTGACTGCAGGGTGCATGTGTCTTCAGTCATGGAAGGGATTGGGGTTGTTCTTCTTACTTCTATTTCTACTTAACCTTGCATCCTATCATACCATTCATCATATATACTATTTCATTCATTCATAATATTCATTATGCATACATATTTCTAGTGTGGATTGTAATTTGAACCATTCATTCATCTAACCATTTAACCATAATTGCAGAAATAACAAAACATTTAGACATATTGCAACACAGGGTTTTACCATGGTTCACCCCCTTAGGGATACTATGTCCACAAAGATCTTATTTTATTTCTTCTTCTTCATCAAAATAGCGTTGCACACATCACACCATAGGATATGTGAATAGTAGTGAGGCAAACCATCATTGCACCAAACTCCACAAATTACAACTTTCCCTTAGTTACATCAACTCCATCCACACTTTACAGCTCTCATCAAAATATAGACTCTACCAAAAGTATAATACTCTCTCTCAACAAGGACACCAAAAATAAAAAGATATGACGACTCTCCAAGATGCCTCAATATACCTTATACCTCTTCTATTTATAATACAAAACAGGTTAAAACCCTTACGATTTGACTCCAAAACCCTAACCCTAAAATGGCTAGGTTTGTCCACATGTGCATCGGATTTCCAAAAATATTGTCGCGTGCTGCTTCCTTCTCCTTCTGTTGCACTAGTATTTCTTATTTTACAATGTGCATTGTTCTCTTTGGCCCACTCTTCCTCTCTGGATGTGCTTACTCCCAAAAATTCCTTCTCCAAGACACTCCATATGAGGATGGATGTGCTTACCCATATCATGAGATGTTTATGCGATTTCTAGATTGACAATATCTACCACAATGACCAGTATGGTATCTTTGTGTGATTCAATTTTATTTAGATGATGTACCAACCAAGGATTGGAAGATCCAACGGATGCACTAGTAAAAGAAGAAATCATATTGATTGGAGGAATGTTCATAGTGGGAGGTTCTGGTTAAAAATGGAATGTTCCCATATGTGAAGATTCTTTGAACATCCCCGAAACACCACTCATGTAGGATCTTCCTATTGATCCTAGATAGACAATGGGATAGAATTCTATGGATTTCCTCTAGAAACAAGCAAATGGATTCATATTTAAACTAAGAAATGGTGCAATGGCATGCCTTTCCTGAAGTTTTTCATTCATATGTCCTAGCTATTATAGTGCTAAATTTCCATATCTATATCTTCCAACTTGCTTCTTGCACACAAGATACAAAAGGGATATCCTCCTCATCATGGAAAGTTTCTCCAAATGGATGTGACCTCACATATCGACATGTTAACCTACATGAAATTAAACCCTCCCTACACATTAATACCCCATAATTGACTAGGGATATCCCTAAAAAAAATAGGAAAGTTCCATACAAAAGGTAAACCAACACTCGACAATGTCAAGGCACTCATAGGAATGGTGAATGTTGAAGGAACTCCACCCACCATTCTAAAACCAAGGCTCTCCCCCCCGATGGAAAAATATCTATCTATGGGAATCAAAACAGATGGGATGGATGTGGGAATGCTCGGTAGAATAGTGGATGAAAAATAGGACATGGTGGGTGCTCCCCGGATAGAGGGACCCATAGAAATTGGCATAGATGGTGTAGGTCCAAGGGCTCTCTGGGATGGTAAAGTGGATATCACTGGGATGCCCCCATTCCCACTCATTGATGGGTTTGTTGGATCAAACACATTGGATGAAGTAATTGGGCCCAACATGGTTAGAGGATATCTAAACAAATAAAAAGGTTCACTTAGAAGTTCCCTCACCTAGATAAGTATAGGTGCTTCAAGATTAGTCAAAGAAGGGTTAAAGTTTTGTGTTGGAATTTCATCACCAACTTCCACTTCAACCAAACCGACCTCCTTAGACAAAGGATAGGACTCTTCAAAGTCACGATCACCCATCTATTGGCAGCCACCAATTCTTTCAAATTTTATCACATTTAAAAATCATCACAAAGAGAGGAAACCTTTCTATAGTTGCCTTCTCCTTACATTTATAAAAGTTTCTATCTTTTGGCTTTGAGACTATGTATTGGGCTAAAATTATCTTACGATTTTTTCATTTAAATTTTCATTTGTTTTGTTTAAAATTCATGACTGCAAGCATGGAATTTAAACAAAAACTTGTCTTGGGTAATGATTCTGTAATTTTGTATTTTCTACTTTAAGAGATTACACTTTAAAGGTACCTATATGTTACTAAATTGAAGTTTTACAAGCTCAATGATTAATTGATTGTCACATTTTTATATATTATGAGATTTTCTATAGTTGATTGTGTGGTTTGATTATTCATCCATAATCACACTGCAACCGTGGGTTAACAATCGATACATGATTTTTGGTATATCAGTCATATCACATTCATGGCACTTGGTACAGGTTTGATGTACCCATGACTACACCTCACCCTGCTATCCTGTACATTAATGAACCCCATTCATTGTTTGAATTGGCATTCAATAGTGATTGAGGGTTTGATATTAATTATGTGTAATGGCTCATATTTATGTGCACCCTCTGGTTGTCTATCTCTCCAAACTTAAGTTATCAAAAATGACAGTCTCCAAACTTCATAGGTATCGGGCCATTGTGGTTTTTACAGACCTCTCCTTGCTACTCATTTATTGGAATTCGAAGCCTCCCTCCCATGATATCTATTGTGTATATTTCGCAGTGACCATGGCCCATGTGGTTCGAATCAAACCGAATGGTTTTCAAGCCCTTCTTGCCCACGATGATGCCATAGATGATTTGCAAGCTCACGGTTGGGATACCTTCATCCGTAAATTCGAAGGATACAACCTTGCGGTTGTACAGGCCTTTTCAAAAATGTTTGATGGGTTCAGATCCAAGGTCAGGGATGTGCAATTGGAGTTCATAGAGGACTCTATAGATCGGGCGATAGGACTCCCACATCAAGGCAAAAAGTGGTTCAAAAATGCCAAGATGGAAGATGTTCCATGGAGCTTGTTCATGGTCTCTCGCAAATCTACCTATTGCCCTAAAGGTATTCCTATTACCCTCCTGAAACCTCAATGGCACGACCTTATTTTTTTATTCTGAAACAGTTTATAACATGCGAGGGAAGGTATGCTTTGGTATTATTATACCATGTCTAACTGTTGATGTTCTTCATAAGGTTTAAACTGAACATGACGTTCTACTTGTTAATGAGCCTATATAAAATGTCAAAATGATATAAGAGACAGAACATGAACCCTCTGTCGAGCCTCTTTCATCATGAGCTTAGAATAATCATGTTGCTATCGCACCTATAACAAATCAGGGACAGTTGGGAAAGCTTCTTGAGTCAGAATAATTTTGTCCAACCCGAAAGCAAAGTGAACCCGCCTTTAAATGAAAACCCTAATTCTGATGACCCCATGATCGAGAATCAAGGTTTCAATTCACATGAAGGATGTGAACTTAATGAACCGAATCCTGTTGATATGAAAAACCCCTTGGGTAAGAAACCACAAGGTATTTTTTCTCCCAGGAAGTTGCTAGAACAAGTAGTGGATGTGTTGAAATAAAGGATTTATCCTACCCCTGGTATCGACCTGAATCAGGGCCATAGTGACAAACCTACTATAAAGAAAATTCATAAGGGTAAGAAACAAGAAAGCTCAGATTTTAATTTTATGAATAAGAGATATGGTTGATTAATATATATGAGTTTAATGAATCAAAAAAAGATCATTTGATCTCAATATCTATGATTGAGGTTAGTGATCATTGCTCAGACGATGAGATCAATGATTTCCTTGCACTAGAAGATCCAGATAATCAGTGTCTAGGGAACAAAACCACTGGTCAAACTGAGCAATATGAATTTGTCTCTATACTACCCCCATTTCTAAAAGGCCAAGAGGGATTTACTGGCATTAGCCATGACTTGAAACAAGCCAAAGGGAAGCATGAAATACCCATTGTTGAATACATTCCACCTCGGCCTACTATAGCACCGGTGCGTTGTGGCAGTTGTTTGGATTAGGTAGAACGCTATTACAGGGACATACCATTGTTATGGGAACAGGTAAAAAATATGGTTTCTTGCAATTCTATACTTGAATGAGAAAACCAAGAGTTGAAAGCATGCGTAGAACAAGCAAATAAAAGACCCAAAAGATCTGGTAATATAATTATAAAAAATGCAGCCAATTTCAATGCCATCATTAATTCAAAATTGTCTGACCCTTCACTATCTAATTTCTAATGGTAAAAGTTTTTTTTTTTGCATTTCTTTTTGTTATGAAAGTCAAAATAGAAATATTTAGTTTTGATTTTTTTGGTTAATATAAGACTAGCTACAGAATCTTTGATTCTGTAGCCAATCTATTTATGAATATTAGTTAGCATTATTTTCTGAATATCAATTTCATTTTGTTATCTACAGGAAAATGATGAATGTGTTGCTATTTACATGGAGAAACTATCTTGGATCATGCACCATATAGTTATGTAGATTCTTTCTTTTATTTCCATAAAACTTTGTTATTATGTAATAAATTTTGACAAACCAACTCCTACAGGAATGGTTTCATGTTTTACTATTTTTGCAAATACAATCTATTTTTGGGGGATTGCACTCTATCTTGCATGATAAGATTTTGTCAATCCAAAACTAGTTTAAATAGTGATCATTGTTAGTATTGAAGAAAAATTGTGTTGGCATACTTTATGGACATTGGATTTTGAGAACTGATATGGAGAAGCTATTCACCATTGGATTTAGACCTATGTGATTCTTATTCCATTATGTTCTTTTATTTCCTCGGTTTTATGAAATATTGTTATGTTTGATGCAGCTTTATCCTCGTCATAATATAGTGTTTCATATGGTTAAGTATTTAGATGTTGTCTATAATTTGTTATTCCATTTTTATATATGTCATTAATCTGTCATTTGATTATTATTGATTTATTCTGGATATTAAATGATGGATAATATTAATGATTTGAATTGAGTTTCCTTTCATTCTAAGTGTTGATTATCATAAGATCACCAAATCTTTACATTTATCATTCTGTTGTTATATTCTCTCTCCAACATATCTTTGAATTTATTCTGGGAGTATTAGCATTTTTCATTCATATGTTTCCCTTACATGCAGGACAATTAGGATCTCTAATTACACAGGAAGATAAACTCAATTAAATCGATTAGTTATAGGTTAGTCTGTGTGTTATTTACCAATGAAATAATGATTACATGAATTAGCTTTGATTGTTTATGTATCGTTGTTTCATTTTCATTTTCTTAGTATTATTAGTTTTTAAACATTCAAAAAAAACAAATATGTATGTGCTTTCTCGATATCTTTTAAAAACACTTTTAAGAACATCCATTTCGCAAGATTTCAAGTAAACCTTGCAATCTATACATAAACTTTTTATAATCACATACACATATTCATGCTTTTTATTTGAACACTTGTAATTAGTAAAATTGTATTATTAGTATCATATCTTTTTAGATTAGTTTCATTTATTTTATTATTATTAGGACTTTAGTTGGCCAACGGAGCCATTAAAACCATCAGGTCATTTCATTCCAAACATCTTGGTTTATTTATATAACCCTAGTCTGGATTTGACCTTCCAGTTGACGGTGTGTCATTTACGCCCGTAAACACCATATTATGACACTTGAGAGGTGGTTGTTCCTCCATAATTTGTCCTAGTCCTTGTAATTAATGGGACTGACATGATGATTCATCCAATGTGAAAATTGTATGCGGAAACCAAAAATAATTCAACCTAAGGATGAACTAGACTCAGAATGAAATATAATAACCCTACTAAATCTAGGATAACATTAAAAAAAACAATGGCTCAGGGTTCCTTCCAAAAACCAAACTTATTGGGGAGATGGAGTCCCCACAAGATTAAATAGAGAAGGTATGAGGAGCAGTTGTGATGAACTACATAAAAAAACCATGGTCGGTACAAGTACCCTTTATTAAGGTGGCCACCCTATGGGGGAAATAAGACCATGAATGAACATGTTCCCTAGGTACTAAATGCATGTCCCACCTATAGTCACCTATGTACCTACCTAAAAAGGGTCACTAAGGATACCACCTCACAATCAATGATTGTGAGAACATTCCTAGGTCCAACCATAGGTAATGGAAGGATAACTAAGCATGAAGCTTCAAATATGTTACCTCAAACAAAGGAGTGTCACCAATGAAACTCTTGTATACATAGTAGTCAAAGAAATACTGTAAACACCAAAACAAGAAGAGAGGGGTTACCTCCCTACTTTCCCTAATGGAACCTTCTACTTGACTTCTTTGTTAGACAAGCTTCCCAATACACTAGTTGTATCAATGGATTTTACACTCTTTAATAACTTATAGGTTTACTTTTGGTAGCTTTGGAGATTTAACTCTCGAAACCTATCTAATGTTTGTTTTCTAACAAAGAAAATAGTCTGGTTCATTTTAACTTACCAATATTTTATTATGGCTATTGTTTGTGTCAAAGGGAATATGGATGAAACTTTTATGTTGTTCTCGATTTTAATATTTTGGATTAAAATATGGATGCGTCTCAAATTTCATCTTCTATTTTGTTCTTCTCTTACCCTGTAGGGTGGAAATTAAGGACATAGCACCATAGATCCCATTGATTTTGTGTTTTTTATGCAAAACACCACAAATATGTTTCCAAGCACTTTTTTACAGCTTTACTTTGACCATCAATATAGGGGTGATAGGCCATGTTGAGATGAAATTGAGTTTACTAGAGCTTGAACAATTCTTGGCGAAAATTACCAGTGAAATTTGAATCATGGTCGGAGACAATAGAGTGGGGCAAACCTTGGAGTTTGAAGATATTATCCATAAAAAATGAGCCACTCTAGATGTCATGAATAGGTTTTGCAGAGGAAATAAATGAACATATTTGGAAAGGAAATCTACTACAACCATCATGACTAACTTATTTCCCAATTTGCATTTAAGATAAAAATGAATTCCATTGAAATGTCCATCCATATAGTAGGTTGATTAGGGAGAAGTTGGAGAATTCATGGAGCTTTGATTTTTTCTCCTTTATTGTGTTGACAAATATCACATTTGGACTCAAAGGTGTGGATGTATTGTTTCATGCCTACATAGAAAAAACAAACATTTGACATGTTCATAGGTTTTTTGAAATCCTGAATTCCCAATTGTGGGTGGAGCATGAAGTTTTGAGAGAACACTAGATTTAAGGTGAGACTGGTTTCTTAAATACAAGATAACTTTGTAGAAAAAGTCCTCATTGTGCCAAGAGTACCCCGCAGAGGCCCTAGGATGTTGCTGCAATTGGATCAGTAGAGAAATTTTGGGTTCTTGCAACCACTACTTGAAAATGTCTTGTAGCCAATACGCTACAATCAAAGAGAGGGAAAATAGTCACTCTTCTTCTTCATATTTCCTTGAAAGATTATCAAAAAATGCATTTTTTCTTCCCTTCTTGTAAATGATCTCATAATCATAGATGAATAGCTTGGTCACAAATTCTTTTTGCTTAGGGGAAGAAATTATATGTTCCAAAAAATACTTGAGGTTACGATGATTAGTTTTAATTTGGAAGGATTTCCCCAAAAGATAGGTATGCTAGAGATCCATTGCATGAATAATAGCCAACATTTCCATATCATAGGTGGACTTTACCAAATAGCACTCCGAAAATTGTTTAGTAGTGAAATCCAAAGGTTTTCCCTCTTGGAAGAGGAACACTGTAATTCCTTTAATCTATCATCAAATTCAAAGACAAAAGTCTTCGTGAATTCATCAAGTAGTTTCATAAAAAGAATCCTTCATGTAGCCTCTTTCAAGGTTGGGAATGATTGATCAACTACGCGATTCCTATTGAAATCATTTTTTTAAGGAGAGAAATTAGATAAGAAGAAATTTTATCATAATTATGAAGAAACTTGTGATAATAGAGCATTAAACTCAGGAAACTGCACAAATGTTTGAGAGTTTTAGGGCTTGGAAAATCCTTCATAGATTCAAATTGTCGAGGATCCACACATGCACCATGCTTTCCAACTATATTACCAAGATACTCTACTTTAGGTGCTCCAAAATCATAGTTAGATTGTTTAAGAAAAACTTGGTGCTTAGACAATAAGTGTAGGAATTGATCCACATGGGTGAGATGGGATTGCTAATTTTTACTATGGATGAGGATATCATCAAAGAAAACTAAGACAAAATTATAAAGGAAAGGATGGAAGACATTATTCATGAGACTTTGAAAAGTGGAAGGTGCATTATAGAGGCCAAAGGGAATGACCAATAAATCATAGTGACCCTCTTGAGTGCTAAAGGCATTTTTGGGAATATATTTCTCTTTCATACGTATATGATTCTATAAAAAATAGAGATCAAGTTTGGTAAAGTATCGAGCACCATTAAATTCATCCAAAGGGTCATCAATGACAGGAACGGGGAATTTGTGTTTGATTGTGATTTTGTTGATGACATGTGAATCAGGACATATGCACTAGCTTCCTTCTTTCTTGAGTACCATGACTATAGGATATCAATAAGGGATAGTACTAGGACACATAACACGTTCCTTGAGCAATTCTTGAACAATTTTCTCAATTTCATTTTTCTAGACAATGGGATGATGATAAGGGAGAACATTACAAGGAAGACTATGAGGGACCAAGTGAATGGAATGATCATGTGTGTCACAAGAAGGGGGAAGTACCATCATTTCCAACTATATTACCAAGGTACTCTACTTTAGGTGCTCCAAAATCACATTTAGATTGTTTAAGAAAAACTTGGGGCTTAGACAATAAGTGTAGAACTTGATCCACATGGGTGTGATGGGATTGTTGATTTTTACTAGGTACTCGGGGAGTGTTAAAAACATATTGGTGTCAGGAGAGTAGGTATTATAAGTCTTGATTCATAGTAGGTAAGGGGGTATCAATCACTTGAATTGGTTGGAGTTGGAAAATAATGTTTGAATGACCTCTTTTTAGTAGCTTTTACATTCGGTGGGAACTACTAATCTCAAGGGACCCTATTGTGATTCCTTGGAACTGATATTGATGTCCCTTCTATTGGAATCGCATGGTTAAGTCCTTAAAATATATGGTGATGGGGCCTGGTGTGCATATCACTTTTTTGTACCAATCACAGTGTCATAACTATAAATTTTTAGACCCCAACCCAGTTTCAGTCTCACTGATCTTTCAGCCATTGTTTAATGCCCAAACCCAGTTTTATATCAGCAAATAAAACTTAGCAGAAAATTAATTTCAGAACTGAAACATGAGGATTTTGAACATCATTTATAACGCAGAAATAAAATATCAGCAGCATATAAAACTCAGAAAATTAATGACACATATATTTTCGGTCTAACTTTGACCCTAGAAAAAACCCACAAGGGTAAAACCAGTGAGAGAGGGAGATTTTTATTATTTAGGAGCTTTAGAGAAATTATGTTACAACATGTTCATCTTCATAAATTTAAATGAAAAACTTATCTCGATAATCATGCCAAGTCTTCACACAAGAAATAAGCCAAACTCCTCAAAATTCTTTCCAGAATTTTCTTCAATAAATTATAGGTTTGCTCCTCGATTTTTTTTCCTCCAAAATGTTGTATGGATGCCTCAAAATACATGCCAACAACTTCAGAAAATTTTTGAGTGAATTAATGGTTGTATGACCTCCTTCAAAACTGTGCCAAACTTTCCAAAAAAAACTCACAGCAATCTATCTCGATTTTTGTGCCAAGAAAGGATTGTACGAACCTGTACGGAATCTGTATGGTATGGCCTGAGTATGGTTGTCTATACCTCCTATAAATCTGTGCCAAAGTACGACTATACGGACTGACAAAATCCATACCGGACAGACATAAATAAATTATGTCTATTGTCTCGATTTTTGTGCACACAAGTGACCGTACGAACCTCGAAATCCATGTTGTACGACCTCCTATGTATGATGATTCTTTGCCTCGATTTTTGTGCTATTATTCTACCTTCGAATGCATTTCATAACTCTCAGAAATGGCTGCTCTCTTTCGTCTCAAAAATGCTCTCTCTCTTTCTCTCTAAAAAAATGAATCAACAACACAACAATGGGTGTTCCCTCCAACCCTAATCAACCTCATGAGGTAGGTGAGGAGTTTTCTAATCCAATGGCTGAGATTATATTAGATGAGTGGCTGAGATTAAATGTCCCTTCATTCACCCTCACTAAATTCATAAAGTCACCTTTTAATTTGCATCTCACAAATTAAATGACTAGGGCCCACATTAGGCACTTTCTCACCCCTTAGGCGCCTAGGGATGAGAAACACTTGCCTAGGTATTTTATTTAATTAAAAATTTAACACTCCCTCTTATCAAGGAAAGTGTTACTCGCCACTCCAAGCTTGTCCCTAAAAAATAAAAACTTTCCATTGCCCAATGCCTTGGTGAGTATGTCTGCAACCTACTCCTCTGTAGATATGTACTGTAGCTCCATAACTCCTCTCTAAACATAGTCATGGATGAAGTGATAATGAATCTAGATATGCTTAGACCGGTCATGAAAAACTGGATTCTCCGAGAGTATAATGCAACTCTGATTATCACAGTAAATCACAGTATGCCTCAATTGCACACCAAACAATTCCACCATCATATTGCAAAGCCAAAGGGCCTCACAACTGGCATGATTGGCTACCATATACTCATCCTCTGCAAAACTCAAAGCCACAGACATTTTTTTCCCACTAAACCAACACACAACTGCTAATCCCAATCCAAAACAACACCCTGAAGTTCTTTTCCTGTCACTAACACATCCTACCCAATATGAGTCTGTATAGCCAACCAGACGACCTCCATCTCCTCTATGATAGTCCAGACCAAAATCTATTGTACCGCAAAGATACCTGAGCACATGTTTTGATGCCACCTAGTGCACTCTCCTAGTCTCCACCATGAACTAACTGAGAGTGTTGATAGCAAAACAAATATATGCCCTGGTATTGACCAAATACATCAATGACCCGATCAAATGATGATACAAATTGGAATCCACCAACTGTGACTCAGAAGCATGAAGCTTCTTCCAGTTGGTAATCATGGGAGTGGTCATGGGCCTGCTATCCCCCATCTAAAATATGCTCATAATGTCAAACACATACTTCCCCTGTCCCAAGAAGATGTTTCCAGGCTCCTGCCAAACCTCCAATCCCAAAAAGTAATGCATCAGTCCAATGTCAGTCATCTAAAACTATGAAGCAAGGCTCTCATTCCAGCCGTGTTGGAAGTAATAATATAATTTCTATTGTTTGTAATATGCCTACACAGGGTCTCTAAATTTCCATTACTCGTCATGAGCATTCTCACTAAACGACACTTGTCACTTGTCTCTTTTTACATATCTTCTTTTCGATTTTTGTTTTCATGACTGTAAGCATGAAAACTCGCGGATGGAATTGACATTTTGTTTTGATTTGTGATTAAAGGAAGAATGTTCATGTGGTTTATTATAGAATTGTCATATTTTTGCTATGAACATGTTGTCCTCCTTGTTTATGACCCTTTTGGTTCTAAGCATGCCTTGGTTGCATAAACGCAAGACCTTCATTCATTAATATTCGATTTTTATATTGATATTGATGGATTTTTTATTCATGAAACTTTGAACTATTAAATTTTTATTCGATGCACTCACCTTTGTGATTAATCTATGAATGCGCGTACTCTGGTTGTCAAAGTGATCTGATCCTAATACGTACCCAATTCCAAGTTGGCATACGAAGTACAACATTCCATTACTCTCGAGTATGGTCTTAGGATTCACGATTTTGCTCCCACGCATGGTGATTAATGCCTTTTCCCACCGTTTGAATTGTCATAGCATTGTTTTCATAAGGCTCGGGGTCATGGCTCTGTGGCTTTTTATCAAACCCTACCTATGAGTTCTATGTTGATTCCCTTCCATTCTCCATGGCTCCAGTGGTAAGGATCGATCCGAATGGCATCCAAACCCTGCTATTATATGATAACGCCAGGGACGATTTAGAAAGGAATGGTTGGCATTTGTTCATCAAAAAATTTAAGGGTTTCAATCTTCAAGCCTCCCAAGAGTTTGCCTTGACCTTCAATGGCTGTAGGGAAAAGATAGGTGACGTGCAGTTAGAAGTAATAGAATAGTTCTTAAGCCAAGCCACGGGTTTTCCAGTTGTCGAGCAAAAATGGTTCAAGAATGTGAAAGTTGAAGAGGTCCCCTGGACTTTGATGTTGACCTCAAGAAAAATTACTAGTTGCGATCGAGGTATGCCAGTCTCATCCTTAAAACCTAGGTGGCATGATCTACTTGCTATTGTGAAGCAATTCATTATGTGTGAAGGAAGATTCGGATTAGTTTTCCTGTATCATCTACACTTGCTTATGAGTTTCATCGGCTTCCTGTTGAATATGCCCTACTTCCTACTTAGAAGTCTGTATAAGATGGGTAAATGGTTTAGGAAACAAAGGTTAGATTCAAGTTTATTCCACCATGGGCTTATTAAAATTATCCTTGTACACCAGTTACAATCCCAAAACGACTATTGGGATTCATTTATCATACAAAATGGTTTTGGAAACCATGAATTGGGACAGGTTGATAAGCCGATTATCATGGAAACCCTTGTGAAACCTACCGCCTCTTCCCCATTGCTCCAGGCCTATGATCTTGCCCCTAAAAATGAACTCCATAACTACCCTAATGTTATCCAAAAGAACAATCGACCGGTCTCAAACCCAAAGAGTTGCACTAAAACTGTTATGAAGCCTACAAGGAAGAAGCACAAGGGCAGCGTCGATGATAATTTCAAGAATAAAAGGGTTGGTCGTTTGATTTCACGAAGTGTTTGGAATAAAATCAAACCCTGTGTAGACATAAACAACATGATTGATGTAAGTGAAGACTCAGATTCAGAAATTGAGAAATTTTTCTCTGAAGAAGATCTCGTGTCATACGGGCTCTATCCTGACACACCGTATGACTATGAAAACAACCTGCCTCCATGTCTAAAGGGTAACCCAGAATTCTAGAGAATTCAACTCTGTGATAAGCCTACCTTTCGCGTGGATGATTCTCCAACCCTTAATGATGTCAATGCCAATGCATAGTCCCTACAGCCACAATGTGATGAGTGTCGATCGTGGATCGACAGGTACTATACTGATGTGCCTTTTCTACAGTCTCCACTTAAGTCTTTAAGAGACCAAGTCAAGATATTGGCAAATGAAAACACCAGACTCGAGTCCATCATCCAAGTGAAGGAGAAGCGATTGAAAGATACAAGTCGTGTCATTTTCAAGAATGTAGAGGCAGTCGTAAACTCCAAGATTGCTTGATATGTTTTAATTCCATGATTTGAGGTATGATCTTTTTAAATTTTAGCATGATTTTTTCACTCTCAAGTTAGGATATACGATTTGATTGAACATATTATATTTCTTATAAAGATTAGTTTGTTTTATTTATTGAATAAAATATGATTGTAGTTGCTATTATAACTAGATACAGAATCGTAAGATTCTGTAGCCAGTTAGAAAAATTTGAATTGCTTGATTTGACAATTAAAAACATATCTAAAATCTTCCCATTTTCATTTGTTTTCAGGAACCCATGATTTCCAAGGAGACATGAGGCACTCTTAAGATCTCCCAGCCATATCAAATTTTTGTTTTTAGTAAATAGATTAGGCTGTTGATAGTTTTGATATCTAATGAAATTAGGGAGCTTGCATCCCCCATATTTTGAACTAGATTTGATATTATCAACAGGAAACAGTTTTGTTTCCTAGAACCTATATAATCATGTTATTTTGTACACACTGCATGATCTCAGCCTGGAGCAAGACTATGGATTTTTCATTTACAGACTTGAATGGAATATAATACTCGTCACAACTTTAGCTTTTCTGTATTGTGGTTTTATTCAAGTCATGTTTATTTCAATTTGTAAATAGATTATGATTGCTTTCACTGTCATGGTTTACTACAAGCTGGTAGAATAAAAGTTTATATATTATCCATGTTTCATGTTCCAGATTTAACACACAGTAATCATTCGTTCATATTTGAATTAAGATATTTATCTTTATCTTTGATTAAACATTTTTACGCAAGTTCTCACAACAAGAATTATCCTATTGTGACTGCTTGTAAAATTATGAGATTGTTGTGATCGTATCTCTTATGTGTCCTGTCATTCGAATTCCATCATTATTGCTTCATGTTTATTGGGAGAAATCTTAAGATCTGTCGCAGGTTTACCTCGTTAGATAAGGTGACTGGATGCTACAGATCGAACAGATATTGGATGCGACAATAGGTCAGCCTGTTATTTGATTTCATTAGCATAATAAATATAGAAGTTCCCTGTAGTTAAAACACTTTTTACCATCTGTTTTTTCTTTTGTTTAATTAGATAGTTTGATATCCGATTTTTTTTATATAAACATTATAAGAAAACAAATAAAAAAGATTAGATAATAGCTTTACTGTTGTTTAAAAAATCAATTTACATTCGATTTTCACGGATTTATATTAAAATTCGCATTTTGTACATATTATATATATAAGAAATAAAATTATTTGTATATATTGTGCATATGATAAGTAGAGTTATTTTATAAGTATTAATTAGTTAAACTACATATGCATATTAGATGTGTGTATATTTGTTAGCGATTGCCATTTATTAGATCCTTGTTTTTCCTTTAGTTATTTTTTCACTTTCTTTAGGACTTAGATCATCCAATGGAGCCGCTAAACCCATCGGAGTGAATTAATCCAAACGTATTGGGTTAATTGGACAACCCCGGACCGGATTCACTCCTCCAGTTGATGAGTGGTCAATTTCGCCCATCAACAAATGGCTCTAGAAGGAGGGCCTGAAAACTATTAATGGCACGAGGAGGTCATAAGACTCCTCCCCCACCTACCCGCTCACCTATAGTAACTAGAATTTGTTCAGATGACAACATTGTCCCTCAAATAGAAACCACATCAAACGACGATCTACGAATCACGGTTGAACTAGTAACTCCAAATCCTTCGGGTGGTGACATACAAGAGATTGTTCGTCAATCTCTCATAAGAACACACAGTGCCTTAGCCCATATAAGACAACCAAACCAACCTTTGAATCAACCATTAGACTTCTCTGATATCAGAGAACAACTTGGAGGTACTGACCTTACCTTAAACCCTACAGATCCAATCCTCACTCCTGCAGTAGGAGGATCTGGTATTCCACCATCACCACCTCCTTCATCTCCTTCTTCTTATGGAGAAGAATCCTCAGACGAAGGTAGTTATTCATCCCATCCTTCGACACCACCCACACCTATGGCCAGTGCGAACAATCCTGCCAGACCCTGGCTTGACCAAGATGCAGTGGCCATACCTAGGCCTCAATATCCTTTGCTCAAACACCCAGAGAAATGGCTCCCTAAGTTTGACCTGGACTCCAAACAGATCTCTGAAGATCACATCAAAAAGTTTATTTTAGCCATTATACTCCGTAGTGTTGAGCATGAAGACGTAGTCTATAGATTGTTTCCCTACACCTTTGAAGGCAATGCCTCTACCTGGTACTTTTCCCAACAGCCCCACACCATTGTGTCATGGGAGAAATTTGAATCCTGTTTCCTTGAGAAGTTCGGAGATGACAAGTCTCCTGAAGTTCTAGTCATGGAGCTTTCTAATCTAAAAATGAACCCCAAAGAAAAGATCAAAGACTTTAATCAAAGGTTCCTCACACTAAAGAACCGAATCCCTATGGATTCGATGCCTGTCGAGAATCTTATAGTCACATACTACATGAAAGCCTTACATCAAAACATAGCCATTTGGGTAAAGAGATCCAAGAAATCCACGTTGATAGAAGCCTTTGAAGAGGCCAGTCAGATTGAGAAAGACATTCTCAATTTAAAAGACACTACTAGCAATGAGATAGAGACTAGTTCATCTTCCAAAAAGAAAATCGAAATCCTTCCTAGACCTTCCCAAAAGAAAGCTCAACCTGAGAGTTCAGATTTAGAAAAATTACAGAAAGTCGTTGAAAAATTGTCCAACCAAGTTATAGATTTGAAAAGATCGGCTGAAGAAGCTTCTTCGAGAAAAGGGCCTTACAAACCCCCTTTCAGGAAGTCTTTTCCCACCAACCGACCTAATTCAAATACTGAAGGCCTAAATCTAGAAAGCCTGCAATTTGCTATTCAAACGATCCTAGAAGCACACGATAACTTGATTCCTCCCGAGATTCCCGAAGAAGTAGTTGAACAAGAAACGGTAGAAGAAGATGAATCCTCTCTGAATATTTTCAGACATTTTTTGGATAGCATTTTTCAAGCTAATTTTGAAACAGTGCATCCTTACAATACTAGGAGAATGACAGCAAATAAGCCTTCTTCTGAAATCACTACGAATTTGCCTCCAAAACAGTCTAAATCGATTAAGACTAAACAGAATTTAGTAAACCCAAGTTTAGATTATGATTTGGTTGAGGATCTAAAAAAACTTAGGGCTAACATTTATATTTACGAAATATTAAAATTCCCTTTTCTTCTGCAAAAAATGCTACAAAATATTGCAGAGAACAACAAAAATAGCAATCCGAATAGCAACAAAGGTGTTCAAAACAGCCCCAAAATTCCTCAGAAGGCCTCTTCCAAAACTACATCTGAGCCTCATGATAAAAGAGACCTTCCTATAAATAATGTAAAAAATGTAGATAAACTAGTTTCAGAGGCTACAAGTAAAAAACAACAAACGTCCACCGTTAATACTCGCAGAAATGTCCCTCCATTTTTGTTGACTTTTGAAATTTTCAATAGGAATGTACATAACTGTATGGTAGATTCAAGTGCGTCATCTAACATAATTCCTTGGTCTGTCTATCAAAAGATTAATGCCGAAGTTCAACCATCCAGCTTGAAAATTATCCAGCTTGATCGAACTAGTGTTAAAGTGATAGGTGAATTAAGAAATGTGCTTATAAGATTGTAGTCTAATCCTAAAGTTCATCAAGTGATTGATATTATTGTTGTAGATATCCCAGAAGTTTATGGTTTGTTTTTAAGTAGAGATTGGTTCGAAAAATTACATGGCTATTTTGCAACGGATTGGTCTCACTTGTGGTTGCCCGAGAATGGAAGGCCTAACAGAATCAAGGTAAATCATGAACTCTATCTAAAGTTCATGGTAACTGATTTAAATGATCCCAATGAAACATTCACTCCTTCTGCCAATTCGCATGAAATACAGGGGATGGATACTTTTTTTGGAAATTTCATGGCCGAAACTTCTACCATCACTGACCCGGAACAACAATTTGAAGTTATGACATGCACGCAGTCAACAACCTTCTCTCAGTAGTCACATGCACTCGACGAAAATCAAATATGGTCTCTTTACTTTGATGAGTCAAAATCCAAAGAAGGAGCCGGTGTAGGGTGCGTGCTCATCGATCCAACATGTAATAAGACTCTGATTGATTTCCAGTTAGAATTTGAATGTACAAACAACACGGCCAAATATGAGGCACTCCTGCAAGGCCTCAGAAAAGCATTAGATCTGAACATTCAAAATTTGACTGTCTTTGGTGATTAGGAAATCGTGGTTAGACATGTAAAAAATTCTATCCACTGTTTATCTCGGCACCTTAAAAGCTATCAAACTAAGGTATGGAATTTGATGAACAATTTTTCTGCATTTAACATAAATTGTATTCCTAGATTGAATAAATTGGAAGTTGATTTGTTAACTAACGTCGCTTCAAAACGTTTTCCTGCAGAAGGCTTATTTTCGAATGCATTTTTAATCGAACTGTTGTTCAGACCATCTATCCCAGACAACATCACGAATTGGAGAGTCTTCGATGACGATCAACAGATTATAACTTTTTTGCATATGGAATAAACTTTCTAGGGAGCGGTGATCGACGAAGGAACCCATGACGAAAATCTTCGTGACTTTATGGTAATACCATATCCGAGATCTCCATAATCTTCATCAAACATGTTAAACTCTATCCTGAAATTTTTGGTTAGATTAGAAAAATTTTATGATCTTCACGACAAGTTCATAAAATCTGTGAACTGTAAAACGAGTAGTTCCTCCTTAACACATGAAAAAGTAAATTTTGGAACTAAAGACAATCCATAGTGCATTAATTTAGGGTTGGGGTGTTCTGAGCAAGAAAAAATAACATTTATTAAGTTGTTTAAGAAATTCAAAGATGTTTTTTCTTGGACGTACGACGACCTAAAAACCTTTGATCCTAACATCATACAACACGTTATTCCCATGAAACCCCAAACCCAACCTTTTCAACAAAAGTTAAGGAAAATGCACCCAAAACTCAAACCAATGGTCAAGAAGGAATTAAACAAACTCCTGAACGCTAAGATAATCTTCCCAGATAGGCACACACAATGGGTCTCTAATCTTGTCCATGTCAGAAAGAAGAGTGGTGAAATCCGACTATGTGTCGATTTCCGAAATCTTAACCAAGCGTTTGATAAAGACAACTACCCTGTCCCTCCCATGGAACAGATCCTTCAATAGGTATCTGGTTCTGAAAGATTATCCTTGTTGAATGGTTTTTCAGGGTACAACCAAGTCCTTATGCCTCCCTCAAACCAACTCAAAACTACTTTCCGTACTCCATGGGGCACTTACGCTTATAGAAAGATGCCCTTTGGACTCATAAATGTCGGTGCCACTTTCTAGAGAGAAATGGACATCACTTTCTGAGGCTTAATCAATCAATCTGTAGTATTTTACCTAGATGACATCACTGTCTTCTCGAAAAATAAAGAATAGCATCTAGCTCATTTAAGATCCGTTCTACAACAATGCCGTAAGTATGGAATTTCTTTGAATCCTAAAAAATCTATCTTCGCAGTAGAACAAGGTAGACTCCTCAGATTCATTGTATCGAGCGAAGGGATGATTATCAACCCTGAAAGAACTCAATTCACTTTGAAATTGCCCCCTTCCTTGTCAAAAAATTCCATGCAATCTTTCTTAGGTCAGATAAACTTTGTTAGGAGATTTGTCCCCAACTTTTCAAAAATGGTGAGACCATTACAAAAATTAATAAAAAAGGATGTACAGTACCATTGGGGACATTTAGAAAGCCAGGATTTTGATTCAATAAAAAAGGCCATAATAGATGCTCCTTCTCTAATGAGCCCCGACTTTTCGCAAGACTTCACCCTCTACATGTTTTCCTCTGACCAATCTTACACTGTTGTCCTAACTCAAAAGAACACTGAAAATAATGAGGTCCCAATTGCGTTTATGAGTTCAGCCTTCAAGTGGGCAGAACTTAATTACCCAGCGGTAGATCAACAAACCTATGTTATTTTCAAAGTAGTAAATCACTTTCGATCTTATCTGTTGAAATCTAGGATGAAAATCATTTTCCCTTACCCAACTATTAGAAATTTGTTAGTACAGAAAGAACTAGGCGAAAAAAGGGCAAACTAGGTAACATCCTTACAAGAATATGACAGAGAAATCACCCCAGCACAAATTGTAAGAGGCCAAGGTTTATGCAAATTGGTCGTTGATTCAGCTGTAGGACAGCAAGAGCAAAATGATATGTTAAATCCAGGACAACACTATCAAAATCAATTCTGTTGTGCGCAAAACCCTGTTAGTCCCTGGTACGATGACATAAAATTTTGTCTTATACATGGATCATCTCCCCATCACCTTGATCCCACAAAAAGAAGAGCACTAAGATTAAAATATTCTTCTTTTCAGTTGATTAATGGTATTTTGTTTCGTCAAAATTTTGATGGAGTACTAATGCGCTGTCTTGAGAAAGATGAAGAAAAAAAAGTCTTATTGGAATTACATGTAGGGGAAGCAAGTGGGCATTTTGGTGGGGGTACCACTACCCATAAAGTAATAAGAGCAGGTTATTACTGGCCAACCCTTTTTAAATATGTTCATGCTTTATGTCGCAAGTGTGTGATTTGTCAAAAAGCATCCGAACGGATACAAAAACCAGCTTTCCCTTTGCAGCCAGTTCTGGTAGACTCTCCTTTTCAGCAGTGGGGTCTGGATATCATAGGCCCAATCAATCAGCCATCCTCGCAGTAGCATAAATATATCATAACAACCATAGATTACTTCATCAGGTGGTTTGAAGCTACCCCATTAAAAGTTGTAAATACCATCCAGGTAATATCCTTCTTGAATTTAAATATTATTACTCATTTTGATATCGTTGAATGCTTGGTATTTGATCATTCTTTTTATTTTTCGTCTCTTGAAATGAGTGATTTCACTCTAGAAAAAGAAATTAAATTAAAGTACTCTGCCAACTATTACCCCCAAGGCAACGGTTTGGCAGAATCAACTAATAAAAATCTGATCAAAATTATCAAGAGAACGGTCTCCGAAAACCATAAAAATTGGCATAACGCATTGTTAAATGCAATCTGGGCTGATAGAGTAACTCCTAAAATTGTTGTGGGTAACTCACCTTTCTTTCTCATTTACGGCAGGGAGGTGATTCTTCCACCACATGTCCTTCTTCCATCTCTGCAGTTATCGTAGAAAGCACAGGAAGAAGACTGTCCCCCTTTGGAGAGTCGAATTAACGCTTTGTTAAAATTAGAAGAAGTGAGGGTTCAAGCAAAACAGAAATTGGATCAACATCAACTCATTGTTAAAAACTGGTTTGATTCCAATTCTGCCTCTGACAGAAATTTTGAGGTAGGTGACCTTGTCCTAAAATGGGACAAACCTCATGAGGGAAAAGGAGAGCATACTAAGTTTCAAAACTTGTGGTTAGGACCATTTTTAATTGCTGAGAAATTGGGTCCCAGTTCCTTCCGATTACAGAATTTAGAGGGACAGCTAGACACCTTTCCGGTGAATGGCCAAGCTCTAAAAAGGTACTTTGCCTGATCACGCTCCCATGCACACTGTGTAAATATTTTCTATTTTTTTTTCTATTTGATTTTCTTTGCTGGTTTGTTTTGATTTTCCTTTATGCTTATCAGTCTTTCTTTTTCAAACACACATGTCTGCATTATGGACTAGCTCAGACAAAGAGAACAAAAAAATTTCCCCTTCAAAATGACTGTTGAAAGTTGTTTAAACATCAATTGTGGTATTTCTCTGAGTTTGCATCCATGTGAAGATAACTTTTTGTTTGAAAAGAATTTATTGATTTCAATCTACAACTGAAGGTATTCATGATCATCCATAAAAATTCTTTTTACGTTGTCCCTGTTCCTTAAGAGAACAACTCAAAGATGTCTCCCTACTCTTGAAAGTCGGTTTTATTAACAAACTATTTCTAAATTTCGATGAAGGATAGCTAAGAAATTTCTTCAAGGTCTGTGACATACTAAGATGTATTAAAAAACTAGAATTTTCAGTGTCACCCCACTCTATTAAATATCTTTAAAAAACTAAATAAATTTTCAGAGAGCTATGGGAAGTGCTTGTAAACCTGTCGGGATACTGAACAGGTCTGCTGGCAGTGGGTAAATTCATGCATGATGCCAAGATAACTTCGTCGGGGTACTGAACACGCTTGCTGGCAGCAGTGGCCCTGTCAACAATATTGAAGATTTTAACTTTAATATCGTGACTCTATTCTGTTAAGATGGTTGTTAGTTTTCATCTCTTTAAAAATAATAGTTGTCTAAAATTGGAATGCATTATAATTATTTACAATGTTTAGACAACTTTTCGGTTGTTTTCGATTCGAATTTTTTTCTGATTATCCTAATCTAAACTCATCATTTGGAAGAGATAACTGCTTCTCCCAGTGTGTCGCCATTGTTGGCAGTAATAATATAATTTCTATTGTTTGTAAACTGCCTACACAGGGTCTCTAAATTTTCATTACTCGTCATGAGCATTCTCACTAAACAACACTTGTCACTTGTTGCTTTTTGCATATCTTTTTTTCGATTTTTGTTCTCATGACTGTAAGCATGAAAACTCGCGGCTGCAATTGACATTTTTTTTTTATTTGTGATTAAAGGAAGACTGCTCATGTGGTTTATTATAGAATTTTCATATTTTTGCTATGAGCATGTTTTCCTCCTTGTTTATGACCCTTTTGGTTCTAAGAATTCCTTGGTTTCATAAGCGCAAGACCTCCATTCATTAATATTCGATTTTTATATTGATATTGATGGACTTTTGATTCATGAAACATTGAACTATTCAATTTTTATTCGATGCACTCACCTTTGTGATTAATCTATGAATGCACGTACTTTGGTTGTCAAAGTGCTTTGATCTTTATACATACCCAATGCCAAGGTGGCATAAAAAGTACAGCATGTCATTACTCCCGAGTATGGTCTCGGGCTTCACGATTTTTCTCCCATGCATGGTGATTAATGCCTCTGCCCACTGTTTGAACTGTCATAGCATTGTTTTGATAAGGCTCAGGCTCATGGCTCTATGGATTTTTATCAAACCCTACCTGTGAGTTCTGTGTTGATTCCCCTCCATTCGCCATAGCTCCAGTGGTAACGATCAAGCCGAATGGCATCCAAACCCTGCTATCATATGATAACTCTAGGGACGATTTAGAAAGGATTGGTTGGCATTTGTTCATCGAAAAATTTAAAGGTTTCAATCTTCGAGATGCCCAAGAGTTTTCCTTGACCTTCAATGGCTACAAGGCAAAGATAGGTGACGTGCAATTAGAAGTAACAGAAGAGTTCTTAAGCCAATCCACGGGTTTTCCATTTGTCGGGCAAAAATGGTTCAAGAATGAAAAAGTTGAAGAGGTCCCCTGGACTTTGATGTTCACCTCATGAAAAATTACTAGTTGCGATCGAGGTATGCCAGTCTCATCCTTAAAACCTATGTGGCATGATCTACTTGCTATTGTGAAGCAATTCATTACGTGTGAAGGAAGATTTGGATTACTTTTCCTGTATCATCTGCACTTGCTTATGAGTTTCATCGGCTTCCCGTTGAATATGCCCTACTTCCTGTTTAGAAGTTTGTATAAGATGGGTAAATGGTTTAGGAAACAGAGGTTAGATTCAAGTTTATTCCACCATGAGCTTATTAAAATTATCCAAGTGAAGGATAAGCGATTGAAAACTACAGGTCGTGTCATTTTCAAGAATGTAGAGGCAGCAACAGCAATCGTAAACTCCAAGATTGCTTGATATGTTTTAATTCCATGATTTGAGGTATGATCTTTCTAAATTTTAGCATGATTTTTTCACTCTCAAGTTAGGATATACGATTTGATTGAATAGATTATCTTTCTTATAAAGATTAGTTTGTTTTTTTTATTGAATAAAATATGATTGCAGTTGCTATTATAACTAGCTACAAAATTGTAAGATTTTGTAGCCAGTTAGAAAAATTCGAATTGCTTGATTTGACAATTGAAAACATATCTAAAATCTTCCCATTTTCATTTGTTTTCAGGAACCCATGATTTCCAAGGATATATGAGTCACTGTTGAGATATCCTAGCCATATCAACTTTGTGTTTTTAGTAAATAGATTAGGTTGTTGATAGTTTTGATATCTAATGAAATCAGGGATCTTGCATCCCCCATATTTTGAAACAGATTTGATATTATCAACAAGAAACCGTTTTGTTTCTTGGAACCTATATAAGCATGTTTTTTTTTACACATTGCATGAGCTCATCCTGGGGTAAGACTATGGATTTTTCATTTACAGACTTGAATGGAATATAATACTCGTCACAGCTTTAGCTTTTCCGTATTGTGGTTTTATTCAAGTCATGTTTATTTCAATTTGTAAATAAATTATGATTGCTTTCGTTGTCATGGTTTAGTACAAGATGGTAGAATAAAAGTTTACATATTATCCATGTTTCATGTTCCAGATTTAACACACAGTAATCATTCGTTCATACTTGAATTAAGAGATTTATCTTTATCTTTGATTGAACGTTTTTACGCAAGTTCTCACAGTAAGATTTATCCTATTATGGTTGCTTGTAAAATTATGAGATTGTTGTGATCGTATCTCTTATGTGTTCTATCATTCGAATTCCATCATTATTGCTTCATGATTATTGGGAGCAATCTTAAGATCTGTCACAGGTTTACCTCGTCAGATAAGCTGACTCGATGCTACACATCGAATAGATATTGGATGCGACAACGGGTCAGCCTGTTATTTGATTTCATTAGCATAATAAATATAGAAATTCCTTGTAGTTAAAACACTTTTTACCATCTATTATTTCTTTTGTTTAATTAGATAGTTTGATATCCGATTTCTTTTATATAAACATTTTAAGAAAACAAATCAAAAAGATTAGATAATAGCTTTATTGTTGTTTAAAAAATCAATTTACATTCAATTTTCACGGATATAGATTAAAATTCACATTTTGTACATATTATATATACTAGAAATAGAATTATTTGTATATATTGTGCATATGATAAGTAGAGTTATTTAAGTATTAATTAGTTAAACTACATATGTATATTAGATGTGTGTATATTTGTTATCGATGGTCATTTATTAGATCCATGTTTTTCCTTTTGTTATTTTTTTGCTTTCTTTAGGCCTTAGATCGGCCAGCGGAGCTGCTAAACCCATTGGAGTGAATTAATCCAAACAACTTGGGTTAATTGGACAACCCCGGACCAGATTCACTCCTCCAGTTGATGAGTGGTCAATTTCACCTGTCAACAAACCGTTGATGAGTCTCTCTGCCCCTGTAATGAAAATATCATCCACATATAACAAAATAATGAGAGGATCCTCTCCAACCACAATGAAGTATAGGTTGGGATCCACCTCACTCTTTTCAAAACCCAACTGCTACAAATAGGTATCTATCCTAGAATACCAAGCTCTGGGAGATTTTTTTAGTCCATACAATGCCTTCTTCAGTCTACACACATGAGACTCTCTCCCATGCACCTTAAATCCCAATGGCTACTCAATATACACCTCCTCATCAATAAGACCATTCAAAAATCGGTCTTTACATCCATCTGGTGGATCTTCCAACCCATCTCTGCTGCAATGGAGATCATTTCCTTGATCAAAGTGCATCTAGCAACCGGTGCAAAGGTCTCATCATAGTCGACTCCCTTAACTTGTGAAAACCCCCGAGCCACAAAGTGAGCTTTGTGCTTCTCAATGTTTCCATATATAACATGCTTTAGTTTATAGAACCACCTGGATGTCACCACTGACTTCCCCTCATGTCTAGGAACAAATTCCCAGACATCGGTCTTCATGATGGAATTGTAATCTTACATCATGTCATCTCTCCATACCTATCTACCAATGGCCTCCTCGAAATTGGAAGGCTCAGACTACCGAATATTGCTCACCATCATGATGTAGCTGCAAAACCTCTCGAGAGGTTTACTCTCTCTCACTACCTGTCTGGGATTCCCCACTGAACCTTGTGCATCCCTCAAAGTGTCCTGAAGCCACTTGGGATTCCTCCTCTCTGAAGTAGTGTCTATTGGAGGGGACTCTCTCTTCTAAACCCCATCTCCTGGAGACAGTGATCCTGAAGTAGACTTTGAAGTGCCTGATCCAGTAACCAGTGGACTAGTAGCCTGCGAACCGGAAACATGTGGCACTGTCACCTGTGAACAGTCCCTGAAACTAGTGGCCCCAAACTCTATGTCACTGTAATCTATTGTGGACTCACCTGAATCTGTGGTGAATATTTCTCACCCTTCTTTGTCCCTCTAGACTTCCTAAAGGATCTGTCCTCCTCAAATCTTACATCCCTCCTCAAGACATTATTCCTCGAGGAAGGAAGGTATATACAAAAATCCTTTGAAGTCTCACTGTACCCAACAAATATCCCTCTCTCTGTCATGGGATCCATATTTTTCCTCTTCTCAAAAGTGACATATGAATATGTGATTCACCCAAAAATACGAAGGTTCGCTACCTCAAGATTCTTCCCTTTGAAATCCTCCTTAGGAGTCATGCTCCCCATAGCCTTGTGGGGACTCTTGTTCTGCAGATAAACTACAGTGTAGCATGCCTCAGCCCATAGAAATAGTGGCAGCCCCTGATCATGTAACATGGCTCTCATAGCCCCAAAAATGGCCATGTTCTTCTTCTCTGCAACCCCATTCTATTGTGGGTTGTAAGGAACAGTCAACTCCCTCCTGATGCCCTCTCTTGCACAGAATTCCATGAACTCCTTGGAGGTATACTCAACCCATTGTCTAATCTCAAGACTCTGCTTGTCTTCCCTGTCTAGTTCTCCATAAGAGATTTGAACTCTTGGAACCAAATGAAGACCTGTCCTTTGGTCTTCATGAGGAAAATCCAAGAATTTTGAGAGAAGTCATCAATGAATACAACACAGTATAATGAACCAGTCAACAATGTCGAAGACATCGGGCCACATACATCTGAATGTATAAGATCAAGTATCCCTGCTACTCTGCTATCACTGCTTGGAAAAGCAGTCTCGGTGTAATTTCCCAAAGCACACCCCTTGCACAACTCATGGTGCTCTGAACTGAAATTTGGAACTCCTATCACCATCTCTCTCAAAACTCTCAAAGCCCCATGGCGTAAATGTACCATCCTCCTATGCCATATCTCACATAGGTCACTTCTGCTACTGGTAGTATGAATCAATGCTCTCACTGGTTGGAACAAATACTTGTACAACCTCTCATGTATAGTACCAATCACTTTGGCCGAAGTGATGCTAGACCCTCTAGGGAAAAGAAGCACCTACCCATCATGAAACAAGACCTCATATCCCTTCTCCTTAATAGTAGAAATTGACACTAAGTTCTTCTTCAAGCTAGGAACATATAGAACCTCTGTCAAAGTCAAGGGAGGTAAAGACTCCCTATGAAATGAAATTGTCCCGCTACCAACCACCTTGACCTCCTGGTCATCTCCAAGCACTACCTCAACATTTCCCATCTCTGTGAGGTCTGTAAATTGCTCATGAACCCATGTCATATGGCGAGAGGCACCATTGTCAATATACCAAGTATTTTTTATTAGTGGTCATCATGGATAGACACACAATCAAGGAAAATTCCTTGTCAAACTTGGTGGAAAACTCTTCCACCTTTGTTGAAATTGTTGTTTGTTTCTTCTTCTTGTTTAGACACTGACCTGCATAGTGCCCAAACTTATGGCATGCAAAGCACTTGACTTTTCTCATGTCTTTTTCCCCTTCACCCTTGGGATTTTGTCCTCCCTTTGGACCCTTTTTGAACTTCTTCTTTCTAGTGGTAGCAAGAGCCACATTCTCTTCCTCATGACCTGTAGATGAATTTCCATGTACATAACCTCTACGGGTCTCCTCCTAAACTAAGTCATCCCAAAGACGTTCCCAACTGGGAAGCTTCTCCCTAGCAACAATGCCCTCCACAAAAACAACCCATTGTTTAGAAACTCCATTCAATGCTATTATCACAAGATCACTGTCAACTATGGCTTCCCCCATAGCTCCAAGATCATCCCTCACCTGTGTCAATCTAGTAATTTATGTAACCACATTTTTAGCCTTGGTCATTTTTATGATCTTTAGTTTTTCCCTCAAAACCATTTTTCGGTTCCCATTTGTACTTTGGTACAATTTAGTCAAAGACTCCCACATATCATAGGCATGTGTCCTCCCCATCAAGTGAGGGATTAAATGATCCTTGATGGCATCAAGAATAAACCTCTTAGCCTTGATACTCTTCTTAGTGTAAGATGCAAGAAGAGTAGCATCAACAGGTACCACAACAGGATGAGTAGTGGTATTTTCCACAATGTCCCACAACTCATTTTCTTGTAAACGCAAGATCATCCTCTCCTTCCAAGAAGAAAAATTTGTTGCCCCATCAAGTCTATCCTTAACCCTCAAACGTGTAGCCATTGACCCTTTTCTGCTGAAAATAATAAATTCAAAAAATATGCCATGTGAAGTGATGGTTCTCCCAACTTTCTAACTATTGAAATCTTTGCTTCTCTTCAACTCAGCTCTGATACCATGTAAATTTTCAGACCCCAACCCAGTTTCAGTCTCGTTGATCTTTCAGCCAATGTTTAATGCCCAAACCCAATTTTATATCAGCAAATAAAACTTAGCAGAAAATTAACTTCAAAACTGAAACATGAGGATTTTGAACATCGTTTATAACGCATAAATAAAATATCAGCAGCATATAAAACTTAGAAAATTGATGACACAGATATTTTCGGTCTAAATTTGACCCTGGAAAAAAAACCCACAAGGGGAAAACCAGTGAGAGAGAGAGAGAGATTTTTATTATTTAGGAGCCTCAGAGAAATTATGTTACATCATGTTCATCTTCAAAAATTAAATGACAAACTTATCTCGATAACCATGCCAAGTCTTCACACAGGAAATAAGCCAAACTCCTCAAAATTATTTCCATAATTTTCTACAATTAATTGCAGGTCTGCTCCTCGATTTTTGTACCTCCAAACTGTTGTATGAATGCCTCGAAATACATGCCAACATCTTCAGCAAATTTCTAGGTGCATTAATGGTTTTACAGCCACCTTGAAAACCATGCCAAACTTTCTAGAAAAAACTCACAGCAATCTGTCTCAATTTATGTGCCAAGAAAGGACTGTACAGACATTTACGGAATCCATACGGTACGGCCTGAGTATGGCTATATGTACCTCCTCAAAATCTATGCCAAATTATGGCTATATGAACTGATAAAGTCCATACCATACGGATAGAAATAAATGTTGTCTAATGTCTCAATTGTTGTGTACACAAGTGACTGTACGGACCTTGAAATCCATGTTGTACGGCCTCCTGTGTATGCTAAACCTTTGCCTCAATTTTTGTGCTATTATTCTACCTTGGAATGTGTTCCCTATCTCTCAGAAATGGCTTCTCTCTTACTGCTAAAAAATGCTCTCTCTCTTGCTCCGTCAAACAATGAATCAACAACCCAACAATGGGTGTGCCCTCCAACCCTAATTGACCTCATGAGGTAGGTGAGGAGTTTTCTAATCCAATGGCTGAGATTATATTAGATGAGTGGCTGAGATTAAATGTCTCTTCATTCACCCTCACTAAAGTCATAAAGTCACCTTTTAATTTTCATCTCACAAATTAAATGACTAGGGCCCACATTAGGCACTTTCTCACCCCTTAGGCGCCTAGGGATGAGAAACACTTGCCTAGGTACTTTATTTAATTAAAAATTTAACAATAACCACCCATGTCAATAGAAAACATATGAGTCTTCATGTGGTACTGACCAATTTGTAGGCGCGCATTTCCAAAATTCCCCCCACATTTTATTGAAATTCCATTTGAAATCATGATTGAAATTTTTTGTCTGCACACATATATCACATGGTCTCTTGAGAAATGTGGAAATGAATAAAATTATGGGTGTTTTCATTGTCAACTAGGATAATGGATTTCCTATGCTTAATTCATCCAATTAGCTTGAGTGTTTGGGGAGACGAAAGGATAGTGAGGAAATTCAAGGAGATAAATGGTTCAACTTCATGGGGATCAGAGGCTGGGGAATGATCATTTTCTTGGGGTATCTCTTCATCCTAGCTAACATCGACATCCTCATTAAAAAAATCCTCAGAAATGGCCATGAAAAGATTCTATTCCTTACACTTATTCCTTGGAAAATATTTGTCATCACAACTATAGAAAAGACCCTTAAGTTGGTGTTCAACCATTTATTCCCTAGTTAATTTATGGATCTTGAGAGGAGTAGCAATAGGGGTTGGATTGCTAGCTCAAGGGAGAGGAATAAAGGAGTTTTTTATGTTTTGGGAAGAGACTACCTATTGTGCTTACTTAGAATGTTGAGTAGTTTCTATATAAGTCCAGGGGCAAGCCATTATGACATGTTATCCTATCTCATGCTTCAGACCACTAATAAATCATTCCTGGAAGAAGGTATCGAACATTCCCTCTACTATGAAATCCAATTGCTCAAAGGTAGTGATATAATCTTACACTATGTAAAGTTATTTCATATGGGTCAAACAACCCAAATTATGTGTTTCAATGTCAAATCATTCATAAATATATTCAACAAACTATGTCCAAGAAACATACCCTCTCTATGAATTGTTTTTCCATTTCCACCATTCCCAACATTCACAATCCAAATAAAGGACACCAATATGAATTTTGGAAAAATCAGAATTAATGATTTGTAGAGAGAAATAATGATCCAATTGAGATACATATCATGTGGGATCCAAGCCACAAAGTTGATCCATATTTACTTTGGGAAGATAGAGTTCACGATGAGGAGAGTTAGAATGAAAGGGAATAGAATAAGACGAATCAATTCATGTTGGGTTATAAGGTTATTAAGAGGAGGCAGACCCCTATATGGATTCAACTAGTCATGGATCTTGGTAGCAAATGATTTAAGGTTCCATTCCATGTGTGCATTGATGGCTTCCATTTTGATATCTATGGTGGAATGAATGGTGGAATTGATGGTGGAATTGAGTGATTTAATATTGGCATGTTATCCTCTTACTCATACATAATCATGAAGTCCTAGTATACCACCCTTGTATATTTCACATACTAGGATATAGTTGTTATCCTAAATTTATTTCTAGATTTTTATATTGCCTCCTCCTACCTTATCTTTCGATGACGTTTTGATGTGAGATAAATTAGTGACCAGTAATCAAACTCTGGAAAAGATATATCAAAGTATCAATCAAATCAACATTCAACAAAGGATTCTACATCAGTAATGGGGACAAATCATTGTTAAGGATTCAATATAATTTATACTCATAACAATTTATTTATAAGTTTGAAATCAAATTTAAGTTGAGTTGAATTGAATTTTTCATAAGGTGCCTCCTCAATTGAGCCTGACACTACAATTCATTGCAATTTTTAGTCGAAACTAATAATATTGAGTTAAAACTTGTTGAAATCAAAATAAAACAATCGTAATACTTTGGGATGCATTTTTGGTGGTAACCGACATCCTCAACTTCCTAGAAGCAAATCCAAACAAGTGTGGAGTTCAAGTGAGTGACTTCAAGAGTATAAATCAGTGTGAAATACAAGCGAGCACATTTAAGCAAGTGAGTTCAAGAGAAAAAATCCAAGTGAGAAATTTCAAGAAACGTTATCAAGTGAGCGAGTTAGAAGACATAATTCCAATGGAGTGAAATCTATAATTATTAGAGTTACTGAACACTCTAATAATCACTTATGAATACAACACAATGATACTAAAAAAATAAACTCTACAATCTGTTCTAACTTGTTTGCGGGTGATGCAAGATAAAGTTAGAATTCTTTAAGATAAATCCCAACTATTGAATGATGAGATCAAGGATCTCAAAAAGAAACATCCAATGAGGTGTTGTGAACTAGTTTTTGTTCAGAAAAAACTTCTCTACAATGATAATGATGATGATGGTCATACAAATCAATAGTGCACTCCAGAGAAATTATGAAAGACAACTCCAGAAGAAAATGAAGATGAACTTGTTCATTTTCAACATGATCGAGTTCAAGATACTCTTTCCAATCCCATCATCAAACCTTGGGAGGAAATTAGAGACAACAAGCACATAAAAAATACTTGGATATGACAAGGAACTTACCTTTCATATTCCTGATTATTAAAAATAAATCCGTTTTTTCACTGTAGGATTCCTTCAAGAAGTTTCAAATTCACTTGAAGTTTTAACTTAATCTATTCAAGTTCAATATTACAATGTAAAGTTCCAACATTATAATCGAGTTGGTCACAAGGAGAATCAATTTTTTTATCTCCATCCTTTCCAGTATTGTGGCAAGAATAACCATTCTTTAAAAAGATATCCAACAATGAATGAACCTACAAGATTGAAGATTCACAATGAGTGGATCGATCCTTGGAAATAGTCATTGACAACCAAGCAATTATCAAAGTCTAATCGAATAATTCAATCTTGAGTAAAGGCCCATCTTGTAGCACATATCCTTTTTTGTACCTAACATAAGGGTATATAAGTCCAAAGTGGTCCCCTTTTTGGCGTAGTTTTTAAGAATGGCTCTCACAGGATGACATAACACGTGGTTTTTTCCACATGCCCACTTTGACTTGTACTCAAATGGAACAAAAATGAAACTCCCATGCACCTTAAGGGAGGGAATTCAAAAATCAAGTGAATATGGTTTGTAAAAACACATGTGGTCTCTCCTTTTAGCTGACAAAGGGGGGAATTGATGATAGAATTCAATATGGTTTTCATACTAAGAGTTTCAACAAAAAATATGCCAGATGCGCATCAAATTTTCCATATGGCCAACTGCATTCTATAGATGGTGGACTTTGGCATAATTATGGTTTAATGAATTGAAATTTAATCATACACATGGATGGTAATTTTGAGAGCAATGATTGAGTTGTTGGTCATTTTCAGGGATGTGTCAGACATGCACTTTATTCACTTATGTTGATTCTCTCTCATCGTATTGGATTCAACATCAGTGAACAAATGGCCAAAATTTTGGCTCACGTGATTACACAATTATATTTTCCATAGTTTTCACCATCCAAATTTAGCGGTTTTTCAAGCAGTTCTTCATGGAGGCTCAACTCAGGTGTTTCTGCATGAATACTCGAAGATGATACCAATTTATGATACTTTCCTTGTATAATTTTTCATACTTATGATTGAGGGGGGAATGTTAGCCTCTTACTCAAACACAATCATGATGTCCTAGTATAACACCTTTTTATATTTCACATACTAGGATATAGTTGTTATCCTAAGTGTGTTTCTAAATTCCTATATTTCCTCCTAGCTTATCTCCCGATGAAGTGTCAATGTGAGAAAAAATGAGGTGGTTTCATTGTATTATATAATTCTATCGTTACAATGAAAAAAAAGTCATGAATATGGCTTGAGGTATTTTCCGCCAAACTTTTTGTCCTGATATTTTGTGCTCAATTTGTTCATTGCACTGAGTTGTTTAATTTCATTTTCAATATTGGAGATATCAGATGACATGGTAATGATGCGGTTTTCAAGTTATTCATTGCAGGTTTGGTCCATTGTCAGGAGAAGTGGTAGAAATGGGGTTGGTGGATCCATATAGAAAGGGGTAACTACTGAAGGGTACCATTGGGATCGCTGAAAAGATATGAATGAAATAGAATAGGTGGAAAATAATGGTGTTGATAAGGTTGGGTGGGTCCATGGGAAAAATGGCTTATAATTGATAAATACCATTGTAGTAAGGGGGAAGAGAGGAATCCAATGAGATATGTCTCAAATAAGGTTGATGGAGAGACATTATACTCTATTTTTTACTGTTGTGGAGTTATACTCTGGCATGAAGAATACTATAGCAACAAAATTCCCAAATTTTTAGCAGGAAAAATTATGTAGGAAGTTCACAACCTAGATGCAAAAGGTAGGGTTGAGTGGAAAAAGTTTCCTTATGTTTATGTTTTGTTTCATTCCCAAGGGTTAGGGTTTTCATGGTTCCTACATAAAAGGGTTTTCCTTGTGTTATATCTCTTTGTTATATGTGTGAGGTAAAATAATAGTACCCATCCCAATATCTCATGGAACCAACTAAGGAGGCCCAATCATACCTTTAGTTATACTACCCTATTACCTAGGTACTATAGAGTATTCTTCCTAAGTGGTATTCTCGGTTTTGTTGTAGCAATCAGGTGGTCGATAGGATGATCTATAGTTGGTTTTATGAGATATAGGGGACTCCCTATATACCCAAAGGTACATAGAGTGATGGTGAATTACAAGTGTCGTCTAGTGTGGTACTACTTGACTGGTGTACCAATAGGGGTTACATAAGCTTACAACAAGGTGAAACATTGGTTTCTAGTAATCCATGAAATTGTCTATATTTCTTGCATGTGGTCCTCCCTAATCATAGTTTTACCTACAAACTGACATATCTCTTTGTTTTAAAGACATTAATAGTACACATCTCTACCCTTGAAAAAAATTGTCCCCAAATTTCTTCAGACCAAATGTCTATGATACCACTTGTAAGGTATCTGATGTATTATGAAAAGAATAACAAAATAACTATGATGAATACCAACATAAATAATGAATCATAGATAAATATAACACCATAAATGATACCTTTATTGATAGAAATCCAAGTTCATGCACCTCTTCGAGGGAGAAACCTCTAGTAGAGCAGATCTCAATTACAAAACAATTCTCAAGACAAAAATTCCCCATGCCTTATACTCTTATGTATACTAATTCTATGATTCATCTTGGATCATTATATTATTTTTCATCTATATTAATTCTTTCTGAGTCAAAAAAAATGGAGGAATCAACTTGCAGGGTCATTTTAATGCGAGGTTCTAGTTTGGAAAATTGGGGTCCAAAACCTTTTAGAGCCATTTTGAGGCATTAACTGACATTTTTTTGGGTTATAGTGTCTTGAATTTGAACACACCCTCATGAGGTTGTTCTACACTCGGATTCCTTTCCAATGGTGCATATCATGGATAAATTGGAGATTGTATGCAAAAGTTATATCTCCTACAAGTTGACCTATCGTCTTGACAACCATGGTACAAGATGATGCCACGTCAACCCCCATTACTCATGCATATGGGGGTAGCCACATGATGAATTTTAAGAAAATTATAGAAGTTGTTATAACACATCTATGTAAAGGGGGGTGGGGGGNGGGGAAGTTATTTCCCTCAGGAAATTACCCTTGGTGAAGAAATGTATGAAAGGGGTTTCTTGGGTGACCCACTTTATATTTTTATCCTAAGTTTTTGGCTCAGGCCCATTTTGTTAAGAGGCATGCAGATCTCAACAGCTAAGGTCTGCATGCTCAAATATGTCATCCTTATTTCATATCAGAGCCGCCCCCACCCCCAACCTTCTGCCTTTAACGAGTGGGAGGGACGTCTGAGTTCGTGGTTTTTCAAGTGTGGCCCCCCCACTACGTGTCGCCTCACAGTAACTCGGACCCCCCCAATGCATTACCACTTACCACCTACCCCCGCTCCAAGTTAGCCTGCTTATCGTCTCCCATTACTGCCATTTCTCTTGCCGCCACCCATCCTCCACTCACATCACTCACACGCTTGTTCCCTTCCCATTGTCACTTATCCCCTCTTACCTCCCAACATGTGTCTTCCACCCTTGCTCCATGTCACCTCTTATGTGGTTGTCATGTACCTCTTGACCTCGCATGCACTTGCCTCCAAGTCCTCCCTCCTCACAACATTATTCCCCTTTTCCTTTACACCTCAACTATTGAGTACCGGCACCCACATTTCCCAGTCACTGCTCCGCCAACTGCATCATTCCACTTGGCCTTCGATCACCTGCCATTCCATACTAGTTTGCGCCAATGATATCGTTGGCTCCCCATCGTCAGCATCCATGTCTACCTGCTAGTATTCCCTGCAAACATCCAGTGAAGATCCAAGTGGCAGAGTTTCAGAGTGCGACCAGTATGCTTTTCCAGATGCCATGTTGACTCAGGCTCATCCCAATCTCGATGCGAGTAGTTAATGAAAGTGAGAGAGGTGGTTGAAACCTCGTCTTACGACATAAATGGAAATCTAGAGAAGGACCAGTCATGGAAGCAGACTGTCAGCTCAGACTGACATGAGATCACGTATGACAGAGAGCCGCATGGGAGGTCTGATAGATGACTGCACGCACAGTCTGCAAAGGATTTTCAGATGCAAATCTTTGAAAATCTTTGACTTGATCACACATCTGGTGGTGGTAGTTTCTCTGAGTATATGTAGGCATTTTTGATATTTTGTTATGGTCGATGGTTGAGCTAAGATCGTGCATTGTAAAGTTTTTATAAAGCACTATGGTTATCTGGTTATGTAATTCGATCTGAGATTTCTTGTTTGATGAAAGTTAGCTTCTTGTTTCCATGCTTTATTGTGTTTGGTACTGAATGTTCATGATTGAATGATTCACATGGATGTTTATGATTGTGTGGTAATGAATTTTGGATTATAACATGGTTATAGCGTTTTTAGTCTCCTAAACTCTAAATCCAAGACGATCTTGTTTTCTAAGTTTTTCCTCTTTAGGTTGCTAGAAGACTTGTTTTCTAGAGAAGACCTTTTCATTTTCTCCTCAATTTATTCCTCATGCTCACCCTTACTACAAATTACTAACTAAATTCGAATCAAGACCTAATTTGTGTGTGCATGGTGGTCCAGCTTTTTGAGTTAAAAAAATATTATACTGATTCTATGCCCAATCGACCCCCTTTAAATTATTCATTGTGACATACAAACTGATGGGTATCGGGATTACCTCTGCCGCAATCCACAGCTTACTTCTGGTGCTAACATTTATGGCATCGTTGTCGGGGATGAATTGAAGATTTTCCCTAGGGTCGAGTGAAAAACTTACTGGTTTTGAAGGTGCATCAGAACTTAGTACATCAAATATTGCAGTTGTGCACCTGGCGACTCCACTGAGGTGACTCCATTGTTTCAGTTCTGGCTCCTAAACGTAGACACACGAGGTCCACTTCATTTCTTCCTCTAGCAACGTCTGAATCTAACCCAGAGGAAATTATCAGAAAGGGAAAGACCGCTCAAAAAAGTACCTCCACTGTTGTACCAGGTTTTTCTGATAATTTGCATAATCCCTCTTTACAAACTCCAGTAACTTTTTCTAATTCTCCTATTATAAAAACTGTTGGAGTTTCAAGAAATCTAAGTTTTGGGAGCTTTCCTATCGATTTCTCCCCTCCTATTCTTGGTTTTGAAGGAGATATATTTAACACCCCTTTCTCCCCCGAAGTTGTGAAGTGGAAGGAGAGGGATTTAACCTTAGAATACTTTCCTACTCCTAATCCTATTAGAGTTTCTATAGTTACATATGGGGAAACCTATGTTACCTCTAGCCCCTCATCTTTATCTCCCAGTGCTCAACCTTTTCCTTTTTCTCCCAGAAGCACAGCCCCAGTCTCTTTTGTTCGAACTCCATCTCCTCCTGGTTCTCCTCCTATGCACACTCTAATGGCAAGAACAAATCCCCTCATAACAAGGATGGAAGATATAATAGCTACTAGGTATGCCCCTCTTGTTTTGCCACATCCTCTGAATTCCCTCCCAGTGGATGGCTACCTTAAGAAGTTGCCTAAGTTCACGGGTGAGGGATACAGAACTGTAGAGAAACACCTTGAATCATTTTATAGTTTTACAGATAATCATGCCATAGAGAATGAATATGTATGGATGGGGATTTTTTCTCACATCCTTGATTGTGAAGCTAGGAAGTGGTTTAGGGCCTTTCCTCTTGGATCTATTAGTGGGATTGAATCCCTAGATGAAGCCTTATTAAATGATTGCGGAGATAAAAAGGATCTCCTGTACTATATTATAGAGTTTGGGGCTCTGAAGAAAGAGGAAGGGGAATCTGTGTCTGATTTCTCTAAGAGGTTTAATAGAATGTATATTAAAATTCCCACTGAAGTCAAGCCTATAGAGACCTTTTCAAATATTACTTATGCTAGCAATTTTGATCCTGATTTCTTCCTTATGTTGAGACAAAAAAGAGCTACTTCCTTGGCTCATATGCAAGATGCATCCCTTGAAGTAGAGTCCAATATATTTGCAGTTGATAAGCTTAAGAGAAAGGCTGACAGAGACAGAAGAAAAGGGAGGTCTAAATCTTCAACCTCTGGTTCCTCTGTTGTCCATCCTCAAGTTGATGAACTTGCTAAATTATTAAAATCTATGTCTGCTGACAGGGAGAAGTTAAGGCTTGAAGGAAGATAGAACTATAGAAATTCAAAAAATGTTGATAACAAAGGTAACTTCAGGACACCTAACAATGCTCCTCAGATTCTTCCAAGAGAGTAGAGAAACAAAGAGAGAAATGATCAGAACATCCAGACCCCTCTCCAAAACAATATTGTTATGGATGACGAAGGGGAGGAAGAATACCTTGATACCAAAATCCACTTCCTTGGAGACACCTCCTCCTTTCCTCATCTGACTCAATCTGCATACGAAGAATATCTCATGGACAACCAACTTACTGAGTTGAGTAAGGGAGACAAGGCCAACAACAGTCCAAACATATATAACCTGAGGTCCAAGAAGAAAGAAGGAAAGCCCGATGTTCTTGAGTAGCCTACCAGAGCAAAGAAGCCTTCTAAAGATATAGCAGACAACAAAAAAGTTAAGAGAGCACAATCCCCCTCTCCAGTAATTAAAGTTCTTGTTCCAAAAGTGAAAGAAATTCTAAAGCCCCCCCCTGTTTTCAATTTTGACCATGAAATTCAAAACGTTAGAATCCATGTACTCCTTTTTGAGCTATTCAAGCATGAATATTTCAAAAGGAGCCTCTCTAAACTATTGCATTCTGAACCTACGTCTCATTCTGCAGACTCGATCAATTTGCAAGATGAAAATCCAACAATTATCTTAGGTCCTTTAGTAGAAGACAATGATGACTCCTCTCCTCCCTTCTATACCTTACTGAACATACATGATAAGGTGTTGCACAACTGTCTGATGGATTCGAGGGCATCCCATAATCTCATGCCCAAGAATGTCATGGATGAACACGGTCTAGAAATCACAAAATCCTACCATGACTTATATTATTTTGACTCAAGGAAACTAAAATTTATCGGGGTCATCAAGGATCTGGTTGTCACCTTGTTTCAGTTGCCCATGAAGAGTGTGGTCATGGATATTGTAGTAGCTAATATTCCCCCCAAGTTGGCATGTTATTGTCTAGATCTTGGATAAAAAGACTAGGGGTAACTTTGCAGATAGACCTCACCTATGCCACCATTTCAGTGTTTGGGGGTGAACATAGAAGACTTTACAGGGAAGCTCAGTTAGCCTACATTATTAGTGATGAAGAAAACCCTACAAACCATCCTATATTTTCCCTTGATACATATTTTGGGATCTAGTTTGTTGCAACTCATCGACGCTTTTGAACCCCCTCTGGAAATCAAAAAGAGGCCTATTACTTTTCGTTAAAATTCCCTTCCTATCACCTCTGTGTGGAAATTGTTCTTCGATGGAGCCTCTTCTAAGGAAGGTGTTGGTGCTTGAGTGGTTTTTGTTTCACCTGCTCATGAGACTATAATTGTTTCCTACAAGTTAGAATTCAAAGCTACCAATAATGTGGAAGAGTATGAAGCTCTTGTCTTAGGTTTGAGGGCTACAAAAAACATGGGAATTGAGGAGATATCAATATTTGGGGATGTTGAGTTAATTGTCTATCAAGTCAGAAATTTTTACCAAGCTAAGAACCCTAGGCTAAGAAATTATAGAAATGAAGTGTGGGACCTTATTGACACTTTTTTCCTGGTTTTCAACATTTCATTTATTCCAAGAGAAGGAAACATCATGGTTGATTCTTTGGTTGTTTCAACAAGAAATTTCAAAGTTCCTGTGCCACCAAAGCTTAGGTATCATGTGGAGGTAAATTACAGACCGTCTATACCTGACAATATCAAGCATTGGAAATTATTTGAGGATTATCTTGAGATCAAAAGATTCCTTGAGACTGTTGATGATTTTTTTGCACTACATATTGATCAAGATCAGGATACTGAAGTAATCCTCATGCTGATGTTTTCCTAAACAAAATCGCTAATCACCATATTGTTTAGTTGTCCAGCAATCACATTCCCGAGGGACTAATTCCTTTGGAAAGACTATTTGACAAAAATGATGTGGCTGTAAAAGTTGAAGGTTCCACTGATGATGTTGAGGTGACAGAATGCAACATTGGTATAGAGGAAGATCCAAAATTTCTCAAGTTTTTGAGCAGTCTGCAAAAGGAACAAAGGGTCGAATATGTTTATCTATTAAAATAATTTGTTGATGTATTTTCTTGGACCTATGAAGATCGCATAACATACAATACAAGCATCATTGAGCATAAGATCCCATTGAAGGAAAATACCAAAGCATTTAGGCAGAAGCTGAGGCAGATCAACCCCATGTTGTTGCCTATCATGGAGAAAGAGGTAAAGAAGATTTTGGATTCTCATATTATCCTTCCTTTAAGGTATTCCGAATGGGTGGCTAACTTGGTCCCAGTGAGAAAGAAGAGTGGAGAAATCAAACTTTGTGTTGATTTCATAAACCTAAACAGGAGCTCCAAGAAGGACAACTACCCCTTGCCAAGATTGAGAACATAGTATAGAGGCTAATAGGCGCATCCAGAATGTCTATTATTGATGGCTTTTTTGGCTACAATCAAATCTCTGTCTTACCTAAGGATAGAGAGAAGACAACTTTCTCCACTCCATGGGGTACATTCATGTATGTCAAGATGCCCTTTGGATTGATGAACATAGAAAAAAAATTCCAGCGAGCTATGGACATCGCCTTCATTGGGGAAAGGGATAAATTTGTATTCATTTATCTCGATGACATTACATTTTTCTCCCAGATTGATAAAGAAAATTGTCATCATCTGAGAAAGGTCTTCCAAAAATACAGAAAATTTGGTCTCTCCCTGAATCCCAAGAAGTCATTGTTCGCTATGAAGGAGGGAAAATTATTGGGGAACATAGTATCAACTAAGAGAGTAAATATCGATCCCAGTAGGGTGGAAGCTATCCAAACCTTAGCACTTCCTATATCCAAGAAATAAGTTCAATCTTTCTTGCGGAAGATTAATTTCCTGAGAAGGTTTGTTTCTAATTTTGTTAAACTTGTGAAGGGAATTATAGTCGTGTTGAGGAAAGGAAAGGAAATAAAATGGATTGTTGGATCTCGTAATTCCTTCAATCAAACAAAGAAGGTTGTGATCGAAGCACATGTCCTCATCAATCCTGATTACTCCAAATATTTTATGATTTTCTCCTTTTATTCATCTGACATAGTGGCGACCATTTTGTTTCAAAAGAATGATGAAGGGTTTGAACATCCTGTTAACTCCCAAAATGAAACCGTTCTTTCGGTTGAATTTTGTAGTGGCTATCATGGCTATTGGTAGCGTCCTCAAGTTACTTTTGAGTTTTTATAGCTGAGAAAAATTTTAGATTTTGGTTTGACTTAGAAATAATTTGGATTGTAAAGTCTTCTTTTTCAAAATTGTCATTTTTTACTTTCCACAGCTAACATGTTTTCAAAAATTCATTGTGCGCTGTGGAAAGTGCCCACTTTCAACAGCTAAGGAGATCGTTTAATCAGTTGGCGCGCTGTTGAAAGTGTCAAATCTTAAAAGGTTTTTAAAATCAGTTCTCGAGTGGCGCGTTGTCAAAGGTACATGCTTTCAACAGCTAAGGAGGGTCTTCTACAAAGTGGTGCGCTGTTGAAAGTACTTACTTTCAGCAGCTAACAGGGGCTTACAAAGAGGTGCACTGAGGAAAGACAAGATTATCAACAGCTAACAGAGGCTGTACTCCTGGGTTGGCAACATCAAATCAAATCTTTGGTTCCATATCAGACATTGTTCACAAAGGATCGTTTAGGGTTTTGAATTGCAAATGGAAAAAATGATACTTAAATTTGCAGGGCACTTTTCAATATTTTCCTGAGCTCCAAATTAAGATCTGACAACACCATTGGAAATATGAGATTCTCTAGATGTCGATCAACTATTTATGCATGAAAAACGGGTTTTCTATGACCGAGAAATTCGATTTTGAAAATCTGCCCGCTTTCAACAACGCAAATCGAACTTTTATGACCCGTTAGTTGTTGAAAGCTGCGCCTTTCAACAGCTAAGGAGCAGATTTTCGGGTAAGTTAGCTGTTGAAAGCCTGTCATGGCCAGAATAGCCAAATTTTCACCCAGATCAGGATTTTTTGGGTTTGAATGGTTTGAAAAGGTTTCAAATAGATAGGTGGTGAATTATCAAGTCAAAATCTGAAGGCCATTCTTGGGGATGAAAGTCAAAAGGGAATTTTTTGACTAGATTTGGTCATTTTCAAGAGAAAAATGATAGGGATTTTTGGC
>ML781221.1:349049-372627 GCA_009831015.1 Picea engelmannii | reverse complement strand
TAGAGGTTGACCTCATCTTGAGGATCTCTCCTTATCTTTTGTGAATTAGTTTTGAATTTCTATTTTTAGAATATCAGATCCATTGTTTTAGGATCTGAAACTGATTGTAAGAGGCTATAAAGCCAAAGACATTTTGAGTTCTAGGGGTTTGATTTTGGATAGAGTAATAGGCTATTGTACTCAGACTTTTGATGTTAATACAGATCACAGGTTCCTTTCAATTTTGATTGTCAGCTTTCCATCTTTCTTCTGCATTATTGTCTGTGTTGTCAAGCTTTGAATGGCTTTCATCCCATTGTTTAGCTCATAGCCTGATAATAATTCTTTTGATTGTCTCTTCGACCCTACATTGTACTGGTTTAGTTACAATCTTTTCTTCACCCACTTTAAAGCTATCTGCTGATTAATCAATCTTTGAGAGCACTGTCTATTTGTTTATCATTTTCATGTTTGAATGCCATAAGCTATATTGAGTTGTCCCATTGACCCACATTCACAAAATACAAAAAACATTCATTTCTTAAGTTACCAAGCACCTCTGGTCTGCAACCACAGAGGGTTTCTTGGAGTGATAACACATCCCGTTGCCTTTTTCAGTAGGGCATTGAGAGACACGGAGTTGAAATATGAGATCATGGAAAAACAAGACTACGCTCTGGTTAAGTCCCTCAAATATTTTAGGGTTGAATTTTTTCATTCAAGGTCATTGCATATGTCCCTTCAACCTCTGTGAAGGAGATTCTCATTTAGCCTGACATAGACAGGAGAAGGAGAAAATGGATTGCTAAAATCCTTGAATTTGACTTGGAGATAAGGCCCACCAAATTGGTTAAGGGTCAAGGTTTATCCAGGCTATTGGTTGAATCTAATTGCAAAGCCTTGGGGATAAATTTCATTAACACTTTCTCATAAAATAAGCAGCCTGCATTGTCTAATACAAGTTCTCAAGTCAGCCCTCCATTATCAGAATGTTCTCGGTACTGGGAAATCATTTTCTTTCTATAGAAGTTACAGCCTCCTGATGGCATGGAAAAAAGAAAAGTAAGAGATTTAAAGCTCAGATCAATTAAATATTTCCTCATTGATCAAGTTTTATATTGGAAAGATCCTCTAGGGGTGTTGTTGAGATGTTTAGACCCACATGAAGCCCAAAATATCATGTCTAATTTTCATGATAGTTTGTGTGGGGGAAATCACTTATGGAGAACCACAGCCTACAAGATTCTCAAAGCTGGCTATTTTTGGCCTAGCCTATTCACTAATGTTTGTACTAAAATCAAGGCTTGTGTCAAATGCCAAAAATTCTCAGGAAAACAATGGCTCAAGTCCTTGCCTTTGAAGCCTGTAGTAGCTTCAGGACCCTTTCAGTAGTGGGGCCTAGATTTTATCAGGGAAATTCATTCAACTTCTAGTGGTCAACACAGGTGGATCTTGACTGCCACATATTACTTTACCAAGTGGATAGAAGCTATCCCCACAAGGAGAGCTTCTCACAAGGTAATCATTAGTTTTCTTGAGGACATTATAGCAAGGTTTGGATGTCTGAAAATAATTGTCACTGATAATGTTGCATCCTTTAAGGCCGAACCATTGATTCAATTCTGTGAGCAGTTCGGAATTGCATTGATTCACTCAACTCCTTAATACCCCCAAGGGAATGGACTAGCAGAATCCTCTAACAAGAGCCTTATAAATATCATCAAAAGATTGTTAGAAGACAATAAGAAAGCATGGGACTCAAAGCTCAAGTTTTCTCTGTGGGCTGACAGAGTGACAACAAAGAGGTCTCTTGGTGTCTCTCCTTTTCAACTTGTATATGGAGTTGAGGCCATATTTCCTTCTCAGCTGGCCTTACTCATGGAAAAATTCTTCCAATACTGCCAAGGAGAGCCTAATGATATGATCTGAAGGATACAACAACTGGCGGAAGGGTAGTGGGATTGACATCAATTGTTGGACAAAGAACATAGACATCAATAGAAGATCAACAGGCTTTTGACAGGAGAGTAAGAAAAGACGATTTCTAGCCGGGAGATATAGTACTCAAATGGGATGCACCCATGAAGGATAAAGGAAAGAACAGTAAGTTTGAAGCCTTATGGATTGGTCCCTTCAAAATCTCCGAGACATTTCCGAACAATACTTACAGTTTGCAGAATTTGGAAGGAACAAAAAATTTTGGCCGCCCTGTAAATGGATATTTTCTGAAAAGATTCTTTGTTTGAGCCATGAATGGCTCTTTCATGACATTGTAAATATATTTTTCCTTTTGTTTATGTTTTCAATAAGTGACTCCACAAACCAACATTATGGCAATAGAAGTTGAAGTTCTTAGAGCCTCGCAAGGAGGTCTCTATCCCCCATGGAGCCTAATGTTATCACACATCTATGTAAACGGGGGCGGGGGGGGGAGGGGTTGTTTCCCTCAGGAAATTACCCTCGGTGAAGAAATTTATGAAAGGGGTTGCTTGAGCGACCCACTTTATCTTTTTATCCTAAGTTTTTGGCTCGGGCGCGTTGTGTTAAGAGGCATGCAGATATCAGCGGCTAAGATCTGTGCGCTCAGATCTACGCTTTGATACTGAATGTTCATGATTGAATGATTCACATGGATATTTATGACTGTGTGGTAATGAATGTTGGATTAAAAATGGTTATAGCATTTTCAGTCTACTGAACTCCAAATCCAAGAGGATCTTGTTTTCTGAGTTTTTCCTCTTTAGGCTGCTGGAAGACCTTTTGTCCAAAGCAGACCTTTTCATTTTCTCCTCAATTTCTTCCTCATGCTCACCCTTACTAAAACTTACTAACTAAAGTAGAATCAAGACCTCATTTGCGTGTGCATGTTGGTCCATCTTTATGAGTTAAAACGATATTATCCTGAGTCTGTGCCCATTCGACCCCCTTTAAATTATTCATTGTGACATACAAACTAATGGGTAGCGGGATTACCTCTATCGCAATCCAGAGATGACTTATGCTGCTAATAGAAGGTTCAAAACCCTACCAAAATTGAGGGTTGAGGAAGTCAAAAACCTACCCCTAGATGGATATCAAGCTATGTTAAATATTGGGCCACTAGGAGGAGAAGGGGTTCCATTTTATGTTATTGTATTTTCTTCCACAGAATATGAGAAGAACGGGGAATGGGAAATTAAAGAGCATGAAAGAGGGGAATAATGTTATGTAGCAGACTAATAGGGCACAGGTCTCAGGTAACACCATAGAGAGTGCCTTCTCCTTTGTACTTGTATGATTTCCATACTGGAGAAAAGAGAGTAGAGCAACCTCAACTTCTAATTGAGTTTTCTCTCGTAAGAGTTTCTTAGAGAAAATCATTGTGGTATCTTGTGGATGGTCTATGATTGTACTTTAATATTTTCTATGTTTTCCACATTTTATCTATTTCATGCATAAGTAGAAAATTAGGTACCAAATATTCCAGAATGTAAGGGAATTCAACCTTCATAGTGTAGATTCCGGTTTTATTTATTAGATAGGTTGTGACAAACTGTTCCAATGAAATATCCACAATAGTTTATAGATCATTGTATCTTCAAAAGAACATTCTAGAGGAAGATCTTTGTACAAGAAAAAAATTCTATTAATTCTTATTACATTATACTTGTTCACAATATTCATAAGCCTTATTTACAAATTTTGGCCTTTACTACATGCAAAACATATTATTCTATCTATGTGAGGGTTTAGGGAGGTTTGGTCCTTAAAAAATAGTTACTTCCCCATTCGTTACCTTTAAGGGAAACCAATATGTATAGGTTCCCCGTAAAAAATTGAATACCAATATGTGAGTCCACTAAATCAACAAAGAATACTACATTCATGCTAATTAATCAAAATTAATAGAATATTCATTGAGCATGGTTCTATGAGATATGAGATATGAGACATGGTTCATTGAATATTCATTCAATAGTTATATGTTGACCAATGGGGACCGATACATTATACCATCTATCAACCCAATATGTGGATTCACAATCATCCCATTCACTACTACTACATGGACCATAGAAGAAAGAAGCTTTTATCACGTGTATTGTAACTATAGCAATGTTTGATGATTGAACTATATGAATTCCACGAGTTCTTTGGATTTCTTTTCATTCATATGTATGTGATTAATTTACATTGACCACCTCCCAAAAATATCTCTGCACATGTCCTTTCCTTGTTTATTTGTACTATCATCTTCTTTTTCCCTTTGCTATTACTCTAGAACACTATTCAACAATAACTCTTGTGTCCCAGATGAGGGGATTTGTCATAAACTTCAATTCTTGCATGTGTAACATAGTTTTGATGCATGTCCAAGATGCCCTTTCATCATTGATTAGTCCTATCACCTTCTTGTTTCCTTTGCCATTACTAAAGAACAACATTCAACAATACATTTTGTGTCTGAAATGAGGGAATTTGTTGTAAAATTCAATTCTTACATGTTATACCCCCAAGTTGAATGTCAGTTTGTAAATGTACATATGTTTTTATAGGTTGGTGAGCCAATATTATTTTGGGGCCATAGTGCCTATGTCATAGTAGGTCGTCATTCATGTATGCTAAAAGATCAATGAGCCTGGCATTGGAAATTGTAATCACACTTGGATATATTAATAAAATACATCACTACTATAGACCAAGTAACATGAGAGAGTATCAGGGGCTAGGTCTAGACAAGAGGGAAAGGGGGCTAAGGGATTAGGAAAGGGGATTAAGAAAAGGGGGTTAAGTAAAATACTAAATTAATCATAAGTCATAGCCTAAGTATTATTCATATGTTTTTTATCCAAAGCTCTGAAGTGGGAGGATGAGTTTCCAAGTCAAGTGCTACTTTGTGAACCATGTGAATCCTAGGTGGATTTGGGTATACAAAGGAAAAATGAAAAAGACAAGGGTGAGAGAGAAGGGGATGACCTAGAGGATGAGGAGGAAAGTCCAAGGGTGCCAATTGGACCTAGGATGCCACATCAACATACATGTTAGCAAGGGTGTCACATAGGCAAAAGTTGCCTATGGTTTAAAAAAAAGAACGAAGTATGGAGCAAAAAGCGTATTTGGGTCATATCACACTGAGAATTAGATGAAATTTTCCAGGTTTGTAGAGAATCTCAAGGGATATAAAAGTACCAAAAAGGGCCACTAACCGATTATTCTATGATTTGCTAGAAATTACAAATTATAAATTTTTTAAGAACAAGGTAATGTTCAGTGGTTCAGTGGTAAGGGCATTGTAAGTGATGAGAGTTTTAGAGGGTGCAAATAAAATCAAAATAGTTTTTTGCCAACCATTTATTTTGTATATATTAAAATCAAACCAAATTAGTATAAACCTAGAGAATAACTATTTTTTTATATATTAAATTCAAATAAAATTGGCATAAGGCTGTTGAGACAAATTTGGAACAACTTTTTTTATATATATTAAATTTAAACCAAATTGATATAAACCTGTTTTATAAATTAAATTCAAACCAAATTGATCTAAACTTGTTCGAGACAAATTTGAAGCGGAGATTCTCTGATTTGTTTTAACCTATAGAACATTAAGTCAACGGTTCATAGTTTCTTTCTGTTCCGGTTTTAAGTTTTACTTTCTGACCTTTCGATTGTAAGTTGGTTGGAGTAAGCAAACTCCATTGAACATAATGTAGTTCAAAGATGAGCTCATATACTTGCAGCAGAAGAAAGGCAAAAGGTCAAGAATAAAACAAATGCATATATACAAAAATATTATTTTCTGGTCGATTAGGTAACAACGTGTGAAACTAAAACATATCCCAGCAGAAAAATCAGAGTAATTAGAAAGGCCTTTCTATTAAAAAAATAAAAATAAAAAAAATCAGAGTAATTAGAAAGATATCGTACTCACAATTTTGTTTGAAACGATCCTCTTTTTCTGCATTTCTTCAAAATCTTTCTCGTTACGACATTTGGTTTGTCATTATGCTGCGGAAGAATGATGAGCGGTCTCCTCCGAAGATTCGAATTTAACAACCCTACCATCCCACTTCCACCGTTTTACGCAACACATGACAATACATTAAGGCGCCGCCTTTGTAAGCCTCCCTATATATATTCAAACACTGGGCTGCAAGCACCAGAAAGGAAACAGTAAATTTTCCGAACTAAAGCATAGAGGCACTTACGAAACTGATCATGGGACGCGCACCTTGTTGTGGTGATCATGAAGGACTGAAGAGCGGACCCTGGACGGCCCAAGAGGACCAGAAGCTCATCGATCATGTTCAGCGCCATGGCCTTGGCAATTGGCGCACCCTTCCTAAACTTGCAGGTATTCTGTTGTTTTTGATAAATTGTGAAGCAAGAAATGCAGAGAGAAAGAATAGAACAGAAAATAGTATATTAGAATATATGAAGAAGAGTAAAATGAGAAGTAAGTCTGAAGAAGGTACATCAAATGCAAAGGGAAATAGCTGAGCTAAATAGGCTCAAGCAAAACAAGAATAGAACGTATATTTAACACTCCCTCTTAAACTCAACAGTTACAAACATCAGCACTGATTATGCCTAAGTGTTGTCTTTGAAAATCAAAAACCGCTTTTCCTAGTGGCTTTGTAAAGATATCAGCAAGCTGATCTCGAGAACCACAAAATTGTAGTGCAATATCACCATTATTGACCAGCTCGCGTATGAAATGAAAACGAGTGTCAATGTGTTTGTTTTTCTTGTGAAACGCATGATTTTTGGATAAAGCAATTGCTGAAGTATTATCACAGAAAATAGGAGTTGGATCATTTTCTGTATGTGACATATCTTTCAATATTCTTCTCAGCCACACAGCTTGACAAGAAGCTGAGGTAGCAGCGACATACTCTGCCTCTGCAAAAGATATTGAAACAATTGGTTGCTTCTTTGATGCCCATGAGATTAGGTTCGTGCCCAATTGAAAAACATGTCCAGATGTGCTTTTCCTGTCATCTAGGCTGCCTGCAAAATCACTGTCTGTGTAACCAGAAAGTTGATTACTATCAGATGTAGTGTACCATAAGACGAAATTGAGAGTTCCTGCAACATATCTCAAAATTCGTTTTGCCATTTTCCAATGAGAATCTTTGGGGGATTCCATGAATCTGGAAACAAGGCTGGCTGCATACATAATGTCAAGCCTAGTTGTTGTAAGATACAACAAACTGCCAACTAAACTTTTTTACAGAGTAGAGTCCATTGTAGGACCTTCATCTTTCTTGCTTTATTTTGTGCCTAGTGGTATGGGGGTTTCTGTTGGATTGCATTTTTCCATGCAAAATCTTTTGAGGATGTCTGCTACATATTTTTGCTGACAGACAAAAATGCCTTTGGTTGATTGATGAACCTCAATCCCTAAAAAATATTTCATTATGCCAACATCTGTCATCTCAAACTCAGATTGCATGGCATGTTTAAAATCTGTTAACTCAAGATTTCCCGTATAGATCATGTCATCAACATATAAACATACAATGAAAATTTTGTCGTGCTGATCTGTTTTGGTGTAAAGAGTTGGCTCATTTTGGCTCCTGCTGAAACCACTTTTGATCAGATAAGTGTCAATTATGTTGTACCAAGCTCTTGGAGCTTGCTTTAAGCCATACAAGGCTTTCTTCAACCAATATACTTTGGCTGGGTGCTCTTGGACTTCAAATCCAGGTGGTTGATCGACATAAAATTCTTCTTCTAAGAAACCATTCAGGAATGCTGACTTGACATCCATCTGGTATACTTGCCATTTGTGTTGGGCTGTTATGGCCAATAGAGTCCTTATAGTGTCTAATCTTGCTACTGGAGAAAAAGTTTCACCATAATCAGTACCTGGTTGTTGTGAGAATCCTTTGGCAACAAGTCTTGCCTTATGTTTTTCAATCTGTCTTTTTTCATTGAGTTTAGTTCTGTAAACCCACTTGACACCAATACTCTTCTTGTGACTTGGCAAATCAACAAGATCCCATGTCTTTTTCTTCTCAATGGAGTCAATTTCTTGGTTCATGGCTTGCACCCAATGTGGCTCCTTAACTGCTTCCTTAAAAGATGTAGGTTGACACTACATTAAAGCAAAAAGGTTGTGTTGTTCAAAGTCATCCAAATGCTGATGGATTTCTCTCAAACTTCGAGTTCTCTGATTTTGTGGTTCAGAGAATAATTCTCTGCTGGAAGTTGAGTTATCCTGAGAATTTTCAGGTTGTCTTTGTACTTGCAATCTTGGAAGAATAGTTTGAGGTACTTGTTGTTCTGAATTTTCTGCGTTTTCAGAACTTGGCAGCAATGGATTTTGACTGTCCATCTGCTGATTTTCTGAATCATTCCAAAATTGTTTTTCCAGAAATTTTACATCTCTACTGAGAATTAATTTCTTAGTGATTGGATTGTGAAGCCTGTAAGCTTTAGATGTTTCACTATATCCAGTGAAAATACATTTCTCACTTCTGTCATCAAGTTTCTTCCTTAATTCGGGAGGTATGTGAGTGTATGCTATGCATCTGAATGTCCTTAGATGCGCTACATTGAGCTTTGTCCCACTCCATGCTTCTTGGGGGACTTTCATATTTAGACTTGTGGTTGGAGATCTATTCAAAAGATAAACTGAGCATGCTACTGCTTCAGCCCAAAAAGTATTTGACAAATTTTTCTCTTTAAGAAGTGTTCTTTCCATATTCATTATTGTCTAATTTTTCCTTTCAGCCACTCCATTCTGTTGTGGAGTATACCTGGTTGTTGTTTGCATGATAATGCCTTGTGATTTGCAGAAATTTGCAAATTATCTGGAGTTGTATTCTCCTCGTCCATCTGACCTGAGTGCTCTGATATATTTGTCACTCTGTTTTTCAGCTTCTGCCTTGAATTCTTTGAATTTTGCAAAAGTTTCAGACTTGTGTCTAAGAAAATAGATCCATATTTTTCTACTGAAATCATCAATAAACGTTAGAAAGTAAAAGCTACCACCTATTGACTCTATTTGCATTGGTCCACATAGGTCAGTGTGAACAAGTTCAAGATGATGATTGGCTTGATTGGAAGACTGTGGAAAACTAGTTCTCTTATGTTTTCCAGGTATGCAAGACTCACATGGGGGAATTTGCTCTTTAAAGATAGGAAAACCTTTGAACATGGAGTTCTTCTGAAGAAGACTTAGACTCTGAAATGGTAGATGTCCAAATCTTGTATGCCAAACCATAGTTTCATTGAGGGTAGATGCACTCTGTGCATATGGTTGAATCAGATTTGCAGTTCTGAGGGTAAGGGGAAACATCCTATTTGAAGTCATATGGATTTCAGAAATCAATTTTCTGTTTGGGAATTTGTCATATATCTTGCAAGATGTTCCCTCAAAAAGTACCTTATAACCATGTTCAATGAGCTGTCCTACACTTAGCAAATTATATTTCAGATCTGGAACATGATAGACATTGTATATGTCTTTCTTTACATTATGTTTAATAAGAATAGGGACAATTCATTTTCCTTGAACTTTGACTAAATAATCATTTCCAAGTGTAATATCAGATGAGATTGAAGAATCAATGAATGAAAGTAATTATTTGTTACCTGTCATGTGATTGCTGCATCCACTATCTAGCAACCAGAGATCTTTAGGTTGTTCTTCAGTCTTGTGGTATGAGAGAAACATACCTCTTGAGTTTTCTCTCGTATGATTTGACACATGTGCTCTGCATGAGAGTTGATCTGCTTGCTTCTTCCTTCATTTAGATTCATAGTGCCCATACTTTTTGCAGTAATAGCATTGTATGCTTGAGTTCTCATTTGTTCTTCTTCCTCTGCCTCTTTGAGGCTGGAAATTCTGATGTTGATTTTGTTGTTGTTGTCTTTGACCTTGGAAATTTTGATTCGAATACTGTTGTCTATTACCTCCACTGGAGTGAGGGTTACTTTGATTGCTCCCTCTTCCTTGGTGACCTCTGCTTATTCCTCTGCCTCTCCCTCTGCTGAAGGAGAATTGAGTTTTGAACGCATTGGAGATTGACTCATCTGTGAGATGCAGTCTCGTCTCGTGTGTCACCAAAGAACCAATTAGTTCATCTGTTGAAAAACTTGACAGATCCTTGGATTCAAGGATTGTTGTTACAACCATTTCGAATTTCTTTGGTAAACTTCAGAGAATTTTCTCAACAATGTGTTGATCAGTGATGGTTTCACCAATCAGTCTGATCTGGTTCACGATTCCCATGACTCTGGTCATGAACTGATCCACATTTTCGGACTCTGTCATCCTTAGAGTCTCGAATTGCATCATCAAGGTCTGCATTTTAACTGTTTTGACCCTGTCATTTCCTTGGTAAGAATTTTTAAGGATGTCTCAGGCCTGTTTTGAATTACCAGCGCCTGTGATTTTTGAGAAAATCAAATCATCCACAGAATTTTGAATCCAGAATTTCTCTTTATTTTATTTGTTCCTCAGTGTTGCCTGAGAAATTCTCTGCGGATTTGTCATGGTAGAAAGGACTGCTGGATCTGGTTCCACATATCCAAGATCCACTGACTCCCAGCATTCTTGTGCTTGCAAGAAGGATTTCATCCGAAGAGACCAGAACTCATAGTTCTTTCCAAGAATAATCGGACCCTGAGTTGGTCCTAAATTGCTAGACGACATATTTTTTTGAAAAAAAAAGTCTCAGAAAAAAAATAGAGGGAAATTTTGTATTTACCTGTTTTGTCGTCGGAACTTCGTTATACGAGTCCTCTGATCTCTTGTCTCTCCAACCACCGATCACTGAAACACTGATTTGTCGATGGCCAAAGGGAGCTTATTAGCCTTGAGTTGGCCTTTGTCACGGTGCAATGTGACCACGCGCCTTGATGTTAAAGCGCTACGGGCTTTTTCGGTTCTTTGTCTTTCAAATTTCCATAATGCGAAATTCGCCTTTGGACAATTCAACGGTTCATATCTTCATGTGACCTGACGGTCCAGATCCTATCGGGATTTCACGATTCGTTATTTCGCGAGTTTAGACCTCTTGTCCCATAGTTTTTGAAACCGTGAACTCCGAAATGTCGATTTGTCAAAATGGCGTTAACTTCAGTTAGCCCCTTGGGCTATACCTCTAGTCCATATGACCTCTCCTGATATGACCACAGTCCCTTTCAGGGTTTCGCGACTTAAATGCACAATCACTTGGTCTCTCAACTCTCAAAAAGATGATTCCCGAAATGCCGATGGCGCTTTCCTTTTGGGACTTTCCCCGAAGGCCTAGATTGTTGCCACGTGTCTCCTTACGATGGAAGGTCCTCGTTGTTTCATGATTTTGTGACTTGCGACTCCAAATTCTCTATCAACTTGAAACCTTGGTAGCCGAAATGCCGACGGGTTCCTCGATCTCCGCCATGTTTCTGAACGAATGGATGACTGTGATCTTTTCGGGATTTCGGGTTTCGCCGTGGAGAGTCGTGACTTTCCATCAACAAGACCTCCGATATCCCGAACTCCGAAATTCCAATGGAGTGATGGCACTTGGATCTGCTGCAACATGTCCCTAAGATGGATGACACACAATCTTTTTAGGATTTTGCGATTTGCGATGTTGCGATTTCGCATATCGGAGTTTTGGAGAGCAGTCTCCTTCGTTTGTCCAACTCCCGATCCCTGATTTTGCGATGGGATAAGATCAACGACTCACGATCTATCTCGATTCAATGGTCCATAATGAATCATGATTTCGCGATTCACGAATTCTCACGGCAATCTTCTGACCTTTACACCTTGCAAGTCAGCGAAATGTCGAGATCTCGCCATGTGTCTCTTGATTGGACGGTCCAGATGATGTCAGGATTTCGTGACTTCACAAGTCGAAATTTCTCCTGTGCGCTCCAGAGGACTAAACCTCATGCACCTTCTCGTTGATCCAATGACTATCAGTCCTATGCGCAAGATCTAACGTATTAACAACATTACTTATCTTCGGCATAGGGATATCTGGGTCTGCAAGTTGCACAAGAAGCGCCCAAGGGCAGCACGCAAAAGAAATCCATTTCGGGCCCAGGTCAAGTGAGCGAGCGCTCTGATTTCAATGTTCAGGATGTATCCAAAGAATCAGATCAGCGGTGGGTGGGAAATCGAGATTAGCAAAGCTGCGCTAAGGTTAGTGCAATCGATAGTGCCCATAGCATGGTCAGGAATGGATGACAATCGTTCATCCAAAAGGGCACGTGGCACAAGATCCGGTCACGTCGGCTTTTCGGCAGTCGCGAGTGCAAAGGACGAAGGTTTTATTTCTACTAAGATCGCGAAACTCCGAACCTCGACAGCGTCGAAAGTGCCGAAACTTGGGCCCGCGACATCACGAAGAATTTTCAGCCATCCATCTAAAGGGAACACCTGGCAGCAAATGGAGCCATCTCGGCGTTTCGCCCATCGCAACTCCAAGACGCAAACAACAGCTTCATTATATTCTGATGTGCAAGGTTCTAGGAAAGTCCCGGACCTGGGCCCACATTATCGTCGGGAGAGTTAAGAGTCGTCAGATCTAGAGGGACGCGTGGTGCCAGATTAGGCCGTCTCAACATATCTCTCATCGCGATTTCGATCAGCAAGGATCAACCCCTTCATATTCACGAACACCGAAAACGCCTTGGAAATAGGCACGTGGTCACAGTCCGTGGTCACTTGGAGGAAGAAAGGAGTTGTGTAAAGAAGACCAAGGCGCCAATTTCAGTCACGGAGAGGATCGTCGTGATCTCCAAGTGCCATCGGATCCGATCTCCATACTGTTTCTCGCCTGGAGTAAATGACGGCAAGAGTGGGTGGTTGAAACCTCCTTTCATTCATTAAGTGAGGGGATGGAAGGTCTGGCAAGCTGTCTTCCCGAAGAGGTCCCGTGTATCGATTTTCTCAAAGAATCCATGCCGAAGTCCTCGACTCAACAGAGAAGTCTGTGCACGTTAGCCCATCACTTAATGACTCAGCTACCCTCCTTGCAGGGGCCATGCGTAATTAAGATGGCGCTTAAAGAAAGAGATCAGTATGAGTTCGACTAAAGGGACACTAAGCTTTGGGTGACTGGACACGCCTCTGTGAGGTGAATTTCCTAGGAATATAGACTCAATTTTTGTATTTTGAAAGGATCGATGGTTGAGCAAGACTCCCAGTTGTAAAAAAATTAATGACGAATTGTGTTCTAGTTATTTATGGACTCTTGAGACTTCTTGCCTGATGAATGTCAGTTTATTTCATGTCTTTGTGTATACTATATTAGAGCAGCTCAGAATTGGAGGATCCAGTTGAGTTGTGACTGTTATAGGATGATGTATGTTGGATCACTATAACAATCGGGTTGTTCTAAACAGTCCCTATGAATTTCTCAACACTGAACGACTTGGAATTGGAGGATCCAGTCAAGTCTTCCTTTCAGTTTCTTGAAACCCTGAACCAAGCAGATCTTGTATTCGGATTTTTTCCTCTACGAGCTACCGAAAGGCCTATTGCCTGAGATAGTTTGTTCACTCTGCTCCCAAGTCTTTCGCCTGCCCATCTTTAAATCAACTCCCTGACTAAAGTTGGGTCAAGACCTTCTTTGTTCCTTGTTATCAGATAAAGTTCCTATTTTGAAGCGATACCTGTTCGAGTCTCTACCCATTTGATCGCCCATTAATCAACAGTGACATAAAAAACAGATGGGTGTTGGGCTCTGCTTCTGCAAGCAATCCAGGAGCGACTTCCAACACTAACATTTCTGGCACCGTTGCCAGGGACGAAACTGAAGATTTTCCCTGGGCAGAACGACATTGAGCCTCTGAGTCCGAAGGTGCATCAGATTATCAGAGCCTTTCAAGATTGCTAATATGCACCTGGCAACTCCATTGTGACTACTCCACTGTGGCGGACCTACCTTGTTAATTATGGCTTTCAGAGGTAGGCATATGCGGTCTCATCCACAGCTGCTTCTAGCTATGCCTGAAGCAGATCTAGAGGCGATGCTCAGAAAGGGAAAGGCCTCTGAAGAAGAAGCATCCATCACCGAACGTGGTAATCCACCATATCCTTCTGTGGGAGCTCCTTTTTCTCCTCCTCAGTTTCTCGATAGACCTGTTTCTGTAGTTTCCCGTTTCCTAAATTTTGGGAGTGTTCCTATCGAGTTTTCCTCTCCTGGTCTGGGACCACAGGGACAAGACTTTGTCACTCCCCTCTCCCCTGAAGATGTACCCTGGCGTAGACCCAGGATCGCAGAAGATTTCCCTATGACTAGTTTAACCACTCCTGTGCAAAGATGAGAAATTGCTGACTTGAGCTCGTTAGCCTTCTCCTTAAATCCCCTCTTGTTTCCCACTCCACTTAGAGACTCATTCTCAGTAACTCCTTTGCAAACTCCTTCTCCTCCAAATTATCCTCCACCTAATATTCCTATGGTTGGTTCTAATCCCCCTCTGAATAGAATGGATGCCATAGTTGTTGCTAGGTATGCTCCCTTGATCTTACCTCATCCCATGAATCCTTTCCCTACTGGAGATTACTTGAAATATATGCCCAAGTTCACCGGGGAAGGGGACATAACTACGGAAGAACACCTGGCTACTTTCTACAGTTATGCAGACAACCTGAACATTGGAGATGAAGATGTCTGGATGAGGGTTTTTGTCCAGATCCTGGATGGTGAGGTAAGGAATTGGTTTAGAGGATTAGCTCCCGGATCTATTGCTGGAATTGAAGCCCTGGATAATGCTTTCCTGAGGCAGTGGGGAGATAAGAAGGATTTCATGTATTATATGACTGAGTTTGGGTCTTTGAAGAAGATAGAAGGAGAGTCTGTCTCTGAATTCTCCAAAAGATTCAATAAGATGTACCATAATATTCCTGATGAAATAAAGCCATCAGAAGCCTCGACCAAGATGTCCTATGCTAGTGCGTTTGGCCCCGATTTCTGTCTTTTATTGAGAGAAAGAAGAGCTGCCTCCTTAGCTCAAATGCAAGATGCAGCCATAGAAGTTGAATCCAATGTATTAGCAGCCGATAGATTGAGGAACAAGGCTGACGCGGGAAGGAGAAAGGGAAAATCTGAAGCCTCAACGTCTGGCCCATCGGTGCCCCACCTTCAAGTAGATGAACTGACCAAGATGGTGAAGTCTCTGTCTGTAGAGATGGAAAGAATGAAGGTAGAAAGGAGGCAAGCATACAAGGGCCCTTGGAGCACCGAAAACAAAGGAGGTTTTCGGAGGCCAAACAATATTGCTCCCCCGATGATGCAAAGAGATAGAGATGACCAAAAAATTCAGGCCCCTTTTCAAAACAATTTTGTGGCTGAGGAAGAAGAAGGGGAAACAGATGAGCTAGATCCTGAAATACATTGCTTCGGAGACACTCCTCCTTTTCCTCATCTCACCCAGTCAGCATATGAGGAGTCCCGCATGGCCAGTCAGCTAAATGAACTGAGCAAAGGTGACAAGGCTAGTGGAAACTAAGGCAGATATGATCTGAGGTCTAAGAAGAGGACAGTAACACCGGATATTCCTGAGCGGGAAGCAGAGAAACCTGCTAATGAAATGGCGGGCAGTCACATAGGTAAGAAATACCAACCCCTCTCTCACATAGTCCAGATTCATGCTCCCTAAATAAGAGAAACCCGAAGCCTGCATCCTCCTTTAATTTCGAGCATGAGATTCAAAAGATCAGGATCTCGGTGCCTCTAACTGAATTAATTAAACACAAAGGGTTCAAGAAATGCTTCTCTGAAATTCTGCAACCCGAGACCCCATGCCTTTCCACAGATTCCATCAATTTACAAGACGAAAAGGCTATAGTTATCCTAGGTCCTATGGTAGAAGATAGGAATGACTCATTCCCTCCCTTCTACACTTCCTTGAACATACATGATAAGGTACTGCACAATTGCTTGATGTATTCGGGGGCTTCTCACAACCTCATGCCCAAAACTGTTATGGAGGAATTAGGGTTAGAAGTCACCTGAGCCTACCATGACCTCTATTCCTTTGACTCCAGGAAAGTTCAGTGTCTAGGAGTTATCAAAGACCTGGTCATGACCTTGTTTCAGTTGCCCATGAAAAGTGTGGTCATGGATATTGTAGTGGCCGATGTCCCCCCAAAGTTCGGTATGTTTCTATCAAGATCTTGGATAAGAAGACTGGGGGGAACCTTGCAGATGGACCTCACATATGCTACTATCCTAGTGTTTGGAGGAGAGCATAGAAGACTATACAAGGAATCCCAACTGGCCTATATAATCAGCGATGAGGCCAACCCTACCAACCATCCCATTTTTGCCTTAGACACTGATTTAGGATCCAGTGTGCTACAACTCACCAATTCTCCCGAACCTCCTCTTAAACTCAGAAAGCAACCCACCATTTCCCCTTAATTTCCTCCCCCTATCACCCCCGTCTAGAAATTGTTCTTTGATGGAGCCTCTTCTAAGGAAGGCGCTGGAGATGGGGTGGTTTTCGCATCACCTGCTCAGGAAACCATATCTCTGACATACAAATTAGAATTTGAAGCTACCAACAATGTGGTAGAGTATGAAGCGCTCGTCCTGGGATTAAGAGCCACAAAGGAAATGGGAATTCAGGAAGTAGCAGTTTTTGGAGATGCAGAGTTGGTGGTTCAGCAGATCAGGAACGCTTATCAGGCTAAGAATCCTCGACTCAAGAGTTACAGAAATGAGGTTTGGGACCTTATTGACAGTTTCTTCTCAACATTTAATATTTCTTTCATCCCAAGAGAGGAGAACACCTTGGCAGATTCCTTGGCTACATCGACTAGCAATTTCAAAGTACCCTTGCCGGCCAAATTCAGATATGATGTAGAGGTAAAATATAGGCCCTCCATACCTGACAACGTCAAACATTGGAAGGTATTCGAGGATGATCTCGAGGTCAAGAGGTTCTTGGAGACTGACGAGGAATTTTCAGAAATGCACATCGACCAAGACGCCGCCTCAAAGGAAGAGCTTGATAGGGGTAATTTTCTGAATAAAATTGCAGAGCGTGACATTGTACAGCTTCCCAGCAACCATATTCCCAAAGGACTGGTTCCTTTGGAAAGGATTTTTGATAGAAATGATGTGTCGTTAAAAGGAGAAGTCTCGGAGGAGGACGTTGGTACTATTCAGTGCAACCTTGGGACCGAGAGTGAGCCCAAGTATGTCAAATTGTCAAGGAGTCTGACAAAGGAGCAGAGGTCTGGATACATTGGAATTTTGAGGGAATTTGCAGATGTTTTCGCCTGGACATACGAAGACCTCAAAACATATGACGTTTCTATCATCGAGCATAAAATCCCATTAAAAGAAGATGCAAAGCCGTTTAGGCAGAAGCTGAGACAGATCAATCCTATGTTGTTGCCTATCATGGAGAGGGAAGTGAAGAAGTTGCTTCAAGCTCAGATCATTGTACCACTCAGATATTCAGAGTGGGTGGCCAACTTGGTGCCAGTAAGGAAAAAGAATGGAGAGATCTGACTCTGTGTAGACTTCAGAAACCTGAACAGGAGCTCATGAAAGGATAACTACCCCTTGCCAAAGATGGAACATATACTGCAGAGGGTAACATGAGCTTCCAGGATGTCCATGATTGATGGTTTCTCTGGCTACAATCAAGTCTCTGTTCTGCCTGAGAATAGGGAAAAGACAACATTCACCACTCCATGGGGCACATTCATGTATGCCAAGATGCCATTTGGACTAATGAATGCAGGAGCAACGTTCCAGCGTGCCATGGACATAGATTTCATCGGCTAAAAGGATAAATTTGCGGTCATTTATCTGGATGACATCACAGTGTTTTCAAAATCTGATAAAGAGCACCATCGCCATCTCAGAAAGGTTTTCTTGAAATGCAGGAATTTTGGCATTTCATTAAACCCCAAGAAATCTCTATTCGCCATGCAGGAGGGAAAGTTACTAGGCCACATAGTATCAGCAGAAGGAGTCAGAATTGACCCCACCAGAGTTGAGGTAATACAAGCCTTATCGATACCGAGGTCCAAGAAGGAGGTCCAATCTTTCCTCGATAAAATTAATTTTCTGAGGAGGTTCGTGCCTAACTTTGCTGAGGAGGTGAAGCTTATAACAACCATGTTGAAGAAAGGAAATGAAGTAAGGTGGACCCCTCAATCACGACATTCCTTTGAGCAAATCAAGAAGGCCTTGACTAAAGCTCCTATGCTTATCAGTCCCGACTACTCGAAGGATTTCCTTATTTTCTCCTTTGCCTCGCCTGACACAGTGGTTGTTGTTCTATTACAGACAAATGGCATTGAGTTGGAGTAGCCTATTGCTTATTTCAGTCGAGCATTGAGGGATGCCGAAGTCAGGTATGACACTATGGAGAAGCAGGCCTATGCTCTAGTAAAAGCTCTCAAAGCCTTTATAACCTATGTCCTGCGGTCAAAAATCATCGCCTATGTCCCCTCGGCTACTGTTAAAGACATTCTTATTCAGCCTGACATAGACGGGAGAAGGAGTAAATGGATAGCCAAAATTTTGGAATTCGACCTGGAAATAAGACCCACCAAATTGATCAAAGGTCAAGGTTTAGCCAAGTTGTTGGCTGAAGCAAATTACCAAGCTCTAGGGATAAGTTTCATAAACGAATGCTCAGGAATTTAACAAAGTCAGTTGTCCGAAATGGACCCTCGAAGAGAGCCCCCATTAGCTTGATGTCCTTAGTATAAGGATGTCATATACTTTCTGCAAGAATTGTGGCCCCCAGACGGCCTACAAAGGAACAAAGCAAGAGCTCTGAAGCTAAAGGAAGTCAGATACTACCTAATAGATCAAATGTTATATTGGAAAGACCCCCTGGGGGTGCTTTTAAAATGCATGAGTCCACAAGAGGTCGAAATGATCGTGGTCGAATTTCATAGAGGCATGTGTGGAGGGCACCATTTCTGGAAATTCACAGCCCACAAAATCCTCAGGGCTAGATACTACTGGCCTACCATGTTCACTGACGTCTGCAAAAGGTCAGAGCCTGCATCAAATGTCAAAATTTTGCAGGAAAGCAGCAGCTCAAGTCTCTGTCGTTAAATCTAGTGGCAGTTTCAGGACCTTTCCAGCAATGGGGCCTAGATTTCATCAGAGAAATTCACCCTGCTTCCAGTGGGCAGCACAGGTGGATCCTGACTGCTGCAGATTTCTTTACCAAGTGGATCGAAGCTATCCCTACCAGGAGTGCTTCCCACAAAGTAATCATTGGATTCCTGGAGGACCTCATCACGAGATTCGGCTGCCCAAGTAAAATTGTCACTGATAACGCAACCGCTTTCGGGTCCGAGCCATTGGCCAAGTTCAGAATCAAGCTGATTCACTCCACCCCATATTACCCACAGGGCAACGGTTTAGCAGAATCCTCCAACAAAAGCCTAATAAGGATCATCAAAAGGTTGTTGGAAGACAACAAGAAGGCCTGGGATTCCAGATTAAAATTTTCTTTATGGGCCGACCGAGTGACCACAAAGAGATGTATCGGCGTCTCTCCTTTCCAATTAGTCTATGGAGCGGAGGTTGTTTTCCCCTCTCAGTTAGCCATTCCTGTGGAAAAATTCCTCCAGGACCATCAACAGGAGCCTGATGACATGATCAGAAGGATTCATCAGCTAGTGGAAGTCCAGCAGGCCAGAGAGCAGGCAATGGACAAAATTCAGGACCATCAGCAAAAGATCAAGTAGGTTTTCGATAAGAAGGTCAAGAAGGAGTGGTTCCAGATAGGAGACCTGGTGCTGAAATGGGACGCTCCTAAGAAAGATAAGGGCAAACACAGCAAATTTGAAGCCCTGTGGATCGGGCCTTTCAAAATCTCTGAGAATTTCTCAAATACACGTACCGGTTGCGAGGTTTGGAAGGTGAAGAAGTTTTCAGCAGCACAGTGAATGGGCATTTTCTGAAGAAATGTTTTGTTTGAGTCTCAGATGGCTCGTTTGTTTGTAAATATTTTCCTTTGTTTCTTTGTTTGTTTTCGTTTGTTTTCGTTGGCTTAATAATGACTCCATAGCCCAACAGCAAGGCACTGGAAGTACAAAATGAGTCCTTAGAGCATCACAGGGACGACTCTATCCCCCGTCGAGCCTAATGTTAGAAACATTACTTGTCTTCGGCATAGGGAGATCCGGGTTTGCAGGTTGCACAAGAAGCACCCAAGCGCAACACGCAGAAGAAATCCATTTCGGGACCAGGTCAAGTGAGCGAGCGCTTTGATTTCAACGTTCAGGATGTATCCAAAGAATCAGATCAACAGTGGGCGAGAAATCACGATTAGCAACGCTGCGCTAAGGTTAGCGCAATGGATAGTGCCCATAGCATGTTCAGGAATGGATGACAGGAATGGATCCGGTCATGTCGGCTTTTCGGCAGTCACGAGTGCAAAGGGCGAAGGTTTTATGTCTTTGAACATCGCGAAACCCCGAACCCCGACAGCATCGAAAGTGCCGAAACTGGGGCCCGCGACATCACGAAGCATTTTGAGCCGTCCATCTAAAGGGAACACCTGGCATCAAATGGAGTCATCTCGACGTTTCGCCCATCGCGACTCCAAGACGCAAAGAGCAGCTCCGTTATATTCCGATGTGCGAGGTGCCGGGAAATTCCCGGAGCCAGACCCACATTATTGTCGGGAGAGTTAAGAACCGTCAGATCTAGAGGGACGCGTGGTACCAGATTAGGCCGTCTCGGCATATTGCTCATCGTAATTTCAATCACCAAGGATCAGCCCCTTCATATTCGCGAATGCCGAAAGCGCCTTGGAAATAGGCACGTGGTCACAGTCCGTGGTCACTTGGAGGAAGAAAGGAGCTGTGTAAAGAAGACCAAGGTGCCAAGTTCAGTCACAGAGACGATCGTCGCGATCTCCAAGCACCATTGGATCCGATCTCCATACTGTTTCTCGACTGGAGTAAATGACGACAAGAGCAGGTGGTTGAAACCTCCTTTCATTCATTAAGTGAGGGGATGGAGGGTCTGGCAAGCCATCTGCCCGAAGACGTCCCGTGTATCGATTTTCTCAAAGAAGCCATGTCAAAGTCCTCGACTCAACAGAGAAGTCTGCACATGCTAGCCCAACACTTAATGACTCAACTACCCTCCTTGCAGGGGCCATGCGTAATTAAGATGGTGCTTAAAGAAAGAGATCAGTATGAGTTCGACTGAAGGGACACTAAGCTTTGGGTGACTGGAAACGCCTCTGTGAGGTGAATTTCCTGGGTATATAGACTCAGTTTTTGTATTTTGAAAGGATTGATGGTTGAGCAAGACTCCCAGTTGTAAAAACTTTAATGATGAATTGTGTTATGGTTATTTATGGACTCTTGAGACTTCTTGCCCGATGAATGTCAGTTTCTTTCATGTCTTTGTGTATACTGTATTAGAGCAGCTCGGAATTGGAGGATTGAATCGAGTTGTGACTGTTATAGGATGATGTATGTTGGATCACTGTAATAGTCGTGTTGTTCTAAACAGTCCCTGTGAACTTCTCAACACTGAACGACTTGGAATTGGAGGATCCAGTCAAGTCTTCCTTTCAGTTTCTTGAAACCCTGAACCAAGCAGATCTTGTATTCGGAGTTTTTCCTCTACGAGCTACCGAAAGGCCTATTGCCTGAGATAGTTTGTTCACTCTTCTCCCAAGTCTTCCGCCTACCCATCTTTAAATCAACTCCCTGACTAAAGTTCGGTCAAGACCTCCTTTGTTCCTTGTTATCAGATACAGTTCCTATTTTGAAACGATACCTATTCGAGTCTCTACCCATTTGATCGCCCATTTATCAACCGTGACATAAAAAACTGATGGGTGTTGGGCTCTGCTTCTGCAAGCAATCCAGGAGCTCTGGATCCATTCGCAAAACGAATCTTACGGCCTCAATGGCTGTTCTTTGCACCTGAGACATGTTATTTACTCCTGTGGAAGAAAGATTCGTGAATCTTTCAAAGATTTGAAAGGATTTCACAAGTTCTTCGTTCTCTGCTACAATCTTTGAGAGATTTGAGCGATTTCTGAGAATCTTTAAACGATTCTGCCTTCTGCAGGAATCTTTAACGATTTTGAATGAATTCTTCAAGTTCTTTAAATGTTCCTGCGTCCTGCAGCTCTTCTTCGTGAGTCTTTGACGATTCTTGAAAAATGTACAAGAATCTTTAAGGTTTCTTCTCCTGCACTGTCTTCTTCTTCGATCTCGCATGAGCTTCTTACGCTAATCTTTGAGCGTATGATGGTGTGTTTCCTCGTGGAGGTTTCCTGCGAGGATCTTTCGAGAGTATGACAAACATCTCTCCAATCCTTGTGAAAAGACTGTGTCGCATGCTCTCAGAATCCGTGTAAGCTCTGCGCTGTTTGAGGATCGTGTTTCTCTCCAGCCTATGTGAAGAGGCTTACTACTGTAGCTCTGATACCATGATAAATTGTGAAGCAAGAAATGCAAAGAGAAAGAATAGAACATAAAACAGTATATTAGAATATATGAAGAAGAGTACAATGAGAAGTAAGTCTGAAGAAGGTACATCAAATGCAAAGGGAAATAGCTGAGCTAAATAGGCTCAAACAAAACAAGAATAGAAAGTACAACTGGCCAAGTGTACTGTGAGACTGTTGAGTTTACACTATATTTAACAGTGTTGTACTGTATTATTATTATTTATATTAAACTTTAAAATGCATGGTGTGATTTTAGGAAGGTTTCGTAGAAGTTGTTTAAATTTTTTAAATAAGAAGTTAGATGATATTTAAATGGAAAATTGAATTAAAATTAAATTAAACAAACTTTAAAAAACGTTATTATATATGTAAAAAAGTTTTAATCAAATTCAAAGCTTGAATGAACTTTTGAAAGAAAGATTTAAATCGCTTCAACCTTGTTCCATATACCCTAATCAGAGCGAAATCCAAATCATGTTTAAAATTTCTGTCAAATTTATAAAAAATAATATTTTTCCTGCATGAGTAGGTTAAACTTTTGAGAAAGTACGGACGACCTGATGAAGATGCTTTTTTGGGTGTGGAGTGGACTATCGAGATGTGGGAAAAGCTGTAGGCTGAGATGGGCAAACTATTTGCGACCTGACATCAAGCGTGGAACCTTCTCCATGCAAGAAGATCTCACGGTCATTCGTCTCCATTCTGTCCTTGGAAATAAGTAATTCTTTAAACTTCTACTGCCTAGCCTCTTATAAGATTCTACTGTTTTACAATTTCCATGCATAGGAATTGGAATGGTTCATTCACAAGATTGCATCTGCTTTTCTTCTCCCAAAAAATACTCATGTCCTGTATTTTTTCTTCATGTTTAGATGGTCGGCTATAGCCTCGCATCTTGCTGGAAGAACGGATAACGAGATCAAGAATCACCGGAACACTAAACTGAAAAAACGATTGCTTTTATTGGGAATCGATCCAGTGACCCACATGTCATTGCCTACAACAGATATGCTGTCATCTTTCATGGCGTCGTCTTCGACTGCCATAGCTGCGCGATTGAATAGTGTATATTTTGAAGCACAATTAGGAAGACTGGCCAGAGACTATCTGAATATTACTCATCATGTTTCTGCTGGCAGTGCTGATCAGTACTCATGGCAGCTATCCCAAGTTCTGAAGCTCTTGGGCACGCATAACA
>ML781221.1:299987-348785 GCA_009831015.1 Picea engelmannii | reverse complement strand
AGAAATCTCCAGCTACAACATCTACAAATTCGTACAACGGAGAATCAGATATTCAATATCAGCAGCACGACCGGCTCAGATCACCGATAACCACTTCAGAAGTCGTGTCGCTGCCAGCAGCAAGGTCGGATCTACAGGAAAACTAAAGTAACTACTGGTCTAACTTGTTAAATTCAATTGAGGACAGCACTCCCGACCTTAATTATATAAGCTTACCGCTCCCTAGTCAGTAACGACATGTATTATGGGAATCTTTTTGCAGGGTCATTATATGTGCCAGAGCATTTGCATGTGACCTGCGTCATCATTTCACGTATTAAAGGCACATAACAATTGTTTGCGCGTTGTTTGTGCATATTTACTAGTACAGCCGCTAACTTGCTGCTGATAACTCGTGCCCTCAATACACTGAGAACGCTTGCCCTCAATATTATAAAACGTTTGTGGTAATCCGTTTGTGGTAATATGAAACATTTGGTTGCATTAGGTTAAATGTTAAAAAGTAAACATGTTAACGGATGCTTTGATAAATGCAAGAAAGTTATGAACAATAAATCTGATCCATTGATTTTGGAGGACGACTAAGAATATGCCAGCATCTTCAATGCATAGCCATCAGATTAGGGTTTAAGGTTAAATAAGGTTAAAAGATCATTAATTGTGCCCATTGTCAATAGATGTACGTCTTTCGGCGTAATTAATTGATATTTAGATGAAAGAGCAGTTGGGGATGGAGGTTCTGTAATCTTGGCGTTGTTCTGTTGCAGAGAACCATAGAGCGTACATAGAAGCCACCATTGACCTTTTCCATCGCTGCTTTTTATTTTTGATTGATGTACCTTGTTAGTTCACAAGGAACCAGAAAAGTCAACCACGTAATTTTGCTGTCATTTGTTGCCTTTGTTCAGAGCATCCTGTGATGAATCAACCTTGCGATATTTTGGATTCTTTTCATTACATCGTTCAGTCTTGAGAGGTCTTGTTGACTCCATGAGTTTTGGCTTTTAGGTTTGTCATTTCATACTTTAAAACAGATTGAAGTAGATTGCAAGTATACTTAGCACAACCACATAATTGTGGCTGTGGCTGATGAACACCGGAAGTGATGCAGGAGCATCGCTCAAGTCAGCCATCCAACTCGGTGCGCATTCAATGAGGAGGAGAGGCGCAGCCCTCTCGTTTCAAATTTTGAATTTGAAATTGATGTATTAAATGTTTGTAAGGCCGTAGAGCCCAAAGGCCATGCATATGCGCAAGCTTTAGTTAGAGCTTCTTTAAATAGGTTGTAAGGTTGTAAGGCTGAGATCTAGTTCCAATATGGACTAGACAGCCATTTAATGGTAAATTCAATGTCATTGAATAGGGTAGATGAGATGGAAGGAAGAGCTCGAAGAGCCCCCTCATGTAAAAAGAACTTTTAGGTCTTGTTTTGGGAGAGAGTTGAGTTGAATAGAGAAGAGAGGAGAGTCGAGACTCTGTTACAGTTTGCGCTCAAACACATTGTAAAGAGGCATTTTCAGAATTAATACAAACAGAGCAGTTTTTCCTGCATGTTATTCCGTGTGTGATGAATGTTTTCATGTGCATGTATTGATATGTTGTAGATGTATAATTAGGTGTGCATTTGCAGGGACAGATAGATTTTCCTATCTGTGGGTTCTTTGATTTCAGGTCTGGGTTCTTTGAGGCTTCATGCAAGAGGTTGCATGATAGAACACTGTGGGTTCTGGAAGCCAGTGCGAGGATGCACTTCTGAATTCTGCAGAAATTTAGACAAAGACGTGCCAGGAGGGCGCACCAGAGGAAGTCATTGACTCAGGAGTAAACCTCAAGGTTGTTGAACACCTTGGAGGTGAGACTGTGCAGAGGAGAGCACAGAGGATAGACAGAATTACTGAGAATTTTGTAAGGTTCTGCCAAGAGGGCATTGAGCAAGTGCAGAGACTGCACAGAAGGAGCTCTTGTTTTGAGTTCAGAGAAAGACAAGTGTCAAGGGAAGACCTTCACAGGGTTACTGAACACCCTGCAGGCTCAGCAAAGAGTGCTTGAGTATAAGTTGCCAAGAGGGCACTTATATCCCTTCAAGGAGAGAAAGGGACAGAGACCATTGGGGTTCGAGCAATTGAGGCTCACGGAGGACAAAGACCTGTGCAAGGAGTGCACCAGGCCAACACTTGAGTTAAGTGTTGAGAGACAACTGTCTGGAGGCTCGTCAAGCACAAGGAGTGAGCTCAGGGAGACTTTGTTTCAAGTCTGAAGCTCAGGAGGAAAAGTGCCTTTGAGCACAGAGCCATAGATGAGAGGAATCACAGAGGCCAAGACACCCTTTGGAGGGTAAGAGTTTGAAGAGCTCAAAAGGGACAGCATCCTAAGAACTCAGTCGAGACCCAAGGTCATAGGGCTCGCAGAGAAAGAAAAGACCGAGACCTTTGAGACACTTCAAATCTTCCAAGGGAAGGAAGAAGCGTAAGCTCAGGAGGGAGCTACAACAGTCGTTGATTCAGGCACTAGAGAAGATCTGGACTGTTGAAGTTTCACGTCCAGGAAGCAACAAGAGTGCGCAGGAGAAAGAGATGTGGGCCGTCAGATCTGGGCGCATGGACCGATAGCTATCGGATCCAGGAGAAGTTGCACGAGGTTTGACCCTCATATGTGAAGAACGGAACAAAAGGCCTATTTCGGCATTTCGGCTACCGGGAGATACAAAGGGTAAGAGTCGGGACTCCTGACCCACAAAATCCCGTAAGGATCGTGACCGTCCAACAGGAGGACACATGGCGAGCGGTCGAGGTTTCGGGGAAATTCCCAAAAGGAGGATTTCGGCATTTCGGCTACCGGGAATGCAAAGGGTAAGAGCTCAGAACTCTTGACCTATGAAATCCCGAAAATACACAAGTCGTCGGATCAGGAGAGTCTATGAGCCATTGATCCCATTTTGGAGCGGAAGACCGGCGTTTCGGGGATCGGTACTTCGGTATTTCAGATACCGGGAGCTCGAAGGGGCAGGGAATTGTTGCAGTCGGGATCACAAAGTCCTGAAACGCGAAAACCCAAAAACAGATGGGGGAGTAGCATGGTCACAGAACAGGGTCACACATTTCGGCATTTCGGGATTCGGCCTTTCGGCCATCCCAAGGACAAGAAATCGGGTACTTTGGCGTTGGAATCCCTGAAGTCCCGAAAGAGACGTATTGTTGGAGTGGAACTACAGTCATACATTTCGACAGTTCGGGGTTCGGCTTTCCGGAAGTTCTGAGGACAAGGAGTTGGGGCGCTTGGTGTTAGAAACCCCGAAATCGCAAAACGTGACATGCCATGTAGAAGGAACTTCAAAGGAGTTCGACATTTTTGGATTCGGCTTTTCGGTGATCCCGAAGACAAGGAGCGGGGCACAGAGTGTTGGAAGCCCCGAAGTCGCAAAACGCAACGTGCTTTCGTAGTGGGGTTGCGGTCACACATTTCAGAGTTTCAGGATTCGACTTTTCGACCATCCTGAGGACAAGAAGTAAGGCACTTCGGTGTTGGAAACCCCAATGTCCCAAAAACGACATGTGGTCACGGAGAAGGCGGCCACATATTTTAGCATTTCGGCATTTCGGAGATCGAGGGATCGAGGAGCAGAGACTCTCAACATCAGAATTTGTAGAATCGCGAAACCCGAAATCCCTTTCTCGGGAAAAGATCGTGGTCATGTCTGGAGGCCGTGTGCAGGTGAAAGCTCACACCTGGTGCGTGTTTGTGCAAGTGGGGTTTTCGGGAAAGGACCTATGGATCAGGTTCGTTGGGTTTTAGTGAAGGCCCAAAAGAACCATTTTGGTTCTACGGATCTGAAGAGAGAACGATCCTGTAGCGGATTTTGGCCCGAGGGTCAGGGGTCTGTGCCAAGATGGTATCAGAGCCACTTTTTGTCTGTAGACTGTAGGCAGAGGGAGGCAAAGAAGATAAAGAAAATAATCTGATACACATCAAGTGGTATCAGAGCAGGACTTCGTCTGTATATTTCAGATGAAGAAGAGCATGTAGGAGACAGGTAAAAGGTGAAGGTTGTTCGCAGGACACAGTAACCAAAAGACAGTTAGGAGAACTGTAGAGAAAACGTTGGAAGCACTCACAGTTGCAGAGTGACAGCAGCAAGTTTGCCTAGACGACAGACAGGAACAAGAAGATGGCTATTGAAGGCCATAGACGCGATGGAAAGAAGATCCATCAATAGCCAAGCAAAGTTGAGATGGATAAAGAGATCGCCAAGATTAGAGCGAGGATGGAGGAACTTGTACTGCAGATGCAGCAGGGTGCAAGATCACATTGGGTGTATGAATGGCATCTAAGGAGGAAGGTGAAATGGTCGATTCAGAAATTGTTGGCCAGAAGATAGTGGAGACTGTTTAGAGGATGGTTGAGGCATGTTGAAGACCTCAATGAACCAAAACGGGAAGTGGTTCATGACTGTGAGACAAAGGCTGGGAGAAATCTCAGTGATGATGAGGAAGAGAGATCACTGAAAGATCTCATGAACTGCCAGGACGACAGAGATGGAATTTCCAATTGCTAGGTGGGCAATGAGATGAGATCACTAGAGGATCTCATTGACTGCCAGGAGGACAGTGAGGGAATTTCATATTGCCATGAGGGGGGCAATAATATGATATTAGTTGAAGATCTCAAAGACTGTCAGGTGAACAATGCAGAAAATTCAGATTTCCAAGAAGGCAACAAGAAGGGGTCATTGGTTGATCTCATAAACTACCAAGAGGGAAACAATGAAAATTTAGACTACCAGGAGGGAAAAGAAGAAATCCCATACTGCTAGGTGGGCAAGGGAGAGAAGATGAACTCAGAGGTGAGTTCATATCAGCAAGGAGAGTTGATGGAGAAGAAGGATAAAAAATGGTTTCTGATCATTGGAGGAATTGAAATATTCCTGCCACATAGCCCAGGGGAGGCCAAAGCCCGTTTTGTAGATACAGCAGTAGAAGAAGGACAACCAGAAGAGACTGTCTTAGAGGAAGAAATGGAGTAGCCACTGATGACTGCCCAAGCAAAGGAAAAGGAGCATTCGAAAGAATGGCTCGATAACTTCAGCCAGGAAGCTGAAAAGGGGACAGCTGCATCACTGAAGCTGACAACAAAAGAATAACATGGGGATAAGATAATTACTCCATGGGAGATGGAGCTGGAGATGTTGGAGGATTGGATGAACAATCTAGAGCTAGCGAATGATTGCCATGAACAGAAAGTCAGGCAGATAATTGAAGAGGACCATTCTGAGGAATCGCTCAAAACTTTTAGCCAGGGAGTTGAACAGGTGATGAAGACTGCAGTACCAAGGTATGCAGCGGAAGATGAGGAAAAATTCTAGGCTGGGGAGCAACTAGAAGAAGTTGGAATTCAACCAGCAGGGGAAATGGCAGAAGTTGAGCTGTCAAAAGAAGAAGTCGAACATCAGTTCAGTGAGAAGACTACAGAGCTGGAATCTGCAACAGAGTGGAAAGTTAAGGCCACAACAGATGGAGAAAATAGCATGGGAGATCATGGTGATCTACCCACTGATGAGAAGACAAAATTTCAGCAAAGGAGACTGCAAGAACAGAGACAACCACAGGGTCATCTGGATGAAGTGATCGATGACATCAGAGAGATAATGATCAGATCAGGAGAAGCTGCCAGCGAAGGGAAGTTGAACAACAGAGGGACTACAAGGGAAGCAGCAGCAACAGAACAAAGGAGCAGATGAACAACTCCACAGGATTGTTTAGGATCGAGGTGGATTTCAACAACGACACTAGGGAGCTCATGAGCAGGAGCTCATGAATTTTTCGCAACAGAGGAGTATGATGCAGGAGCATCGCTCCAGCCAGCCAGCCAACTCAGTGCACATTCAATGAGGAGGAGAGGCCCAGCCCTCTCGTTTCAAATTTTGAATTTGAAATTGATGTATTAAATGTTTGTAAGGTCGTAGAGCCCAAAATCTATGCATATGTGCAAGATTTAGTTAGAGCTGCCTTAAATAGGTTGTAAGGCTGAGATCTAGATCCAATCTGGACTAGATAGCCATTTAATGGTAAATTCAATGTAATCGAATAGGGTAGATGAGATGGAGGGAAGAGATCGAAGAGCCCCCTCATGTAAAAAGATCTTTTAGGTCTTGTTTTGGGAGAGAGTTGAGTTGAATAGAGAAGAGAAGAGAGTCGAGACTCTGTTATAGTCCGTGCTCAAACACATTGTAAAGAGGCATTTTCAGAATTAATACAAATAGAGCAGTTTTTCCGGCATGTTATTCCGTGTGTGATGAATGTTTTCATGTGCGTGTATTGATATGTTGTAGATGTATAATTAGGTGTGCATTTGCAGGGACAGATAGATTTTCCTATCTGTGGGTTATTTGATTTCAGGTCTGGGTTCTTTGAGGCTTCATGCAAGAGGTTGCATGATAGAACACTGCGGGTTCTGGAAGCCAGTGCAAGGATGCACTTCTGAATTCTGGGGAAATTCGGAAAAAGATGTGCCAGGAGGGCACACTAGAGGAAGTCATTGACTAAGGAGGAAACCTAAAGGTTGTTGAACACCTTGGAGGTGAGACTGTGCAGAGGAAAGAACAGACGATAGACAGAATTACTGAGAATTTTGTAAGGTTATGCTAAGAGGGTATTGAGCAAGTGCAGAGACTGCACAGAAGGAGCTCTTGTTTTGAGTTCAGAGAAGGAGAAGTTTCAAGGGAAGACCTTCACTGGGTTACTAAACACCCTACAGGCTCAACAAAGAGTGCTTGAGCATAAGTTTCCAAGAGGGCACTTATATCCCTTCAAGAAGAGAAAGGGACAGAGACCATTGGGGTCTGAGAAGTTGAGGCTCACAGAGGACAAAGACATGTGCAAGGAGTGCACCAAGCCAACACTTGAGTGAAGTGTTGAGAGACAGTTGTCTGGAGGCTCATCAGTACAAGGAGTGAGCTCAGGGAGACTTTGTTTCAAGTCTGAAGCTTAGGAGGAGAAGTGCCTTTGCGGACAGAGCCATAGCTGCGAGGAATCGCAGAGGCTGAGACACCCTTTGGAGGGTAAGAGTTTGAAGAGATCAGAAGGGATAGCATCCTAAGAATGTAGTCGAGACCCAAGGTCACAGGGTTCGCAGAGGAAGCAAAGGTTGAGACCTTTGAGACACTTCAATTCTTCCAAGGGAAGGAAGAAGCGTAAGCTCAGGAGGGAGCTACAACAACCATTGATTCGGGCACTGGAGAAGATCTAGATTGTTGAAGTTTCATGTCCAGGCAGCAGTAAGAGTGCGCAGGAGAAAGAGATCTGGGTCGTCAGATCTGGGTGCATGGACCGATATCCATCAGATCTAGGAGAAGTTGCATGAGGTTTAACCCACGTATGTGAAGAAGGGAATGAAAGGCCTATTTCGGCATTTTGGCTATCGGGAAATACAAAGGGTAAGAGTCGGGACTCCTGACCCACAAAATCCCGAAAGGATCATGACCATCCAACAGGAGGACACGTGGCGAGCAGTCAAGGTTTCGTGGAAATTCCTGAAAGGAGGATTTTGGCATTTCGGCTACCGGGAATGCAAAGGGTAAGAGTTCGGAACTCTTGACCCGTGAAATCCCGAAAAGACACAAGTTTTCGGATCAGGAGAGTCTATGAGCCGTTGATCCCAGTTTGGAGCAGAAGAGCAGCGTTTCAGGGATCGGTACTTCGGTATTTCAGATACTGAGAGATCGAAGGGGCAAGGATTTGTTGCAGCCGTGATCATGAAGTCCTGAAACGTGAAAACCCAAAAATAGATGGGGGAGTAGCGTGGTCATGGAATAGGGTCACACATTTCGGCATTTCGAGTTTCGGCTTTTCGGCCATCTCGAGGACAAGAAATCGAGTACTTCGGCGTTGGAAACCCCGAAGTCCCGAAAGTGACATATTGTTGGAGTGGAACTACGGTCATACATTTCGGTAGTTCGGGTTTCATCTTTCCAGAAGTTTCGAGGACAAGGAGCCGGGGTGCTTGGTGTTAGAAACCCCGAAATCCCAAAATGTGACGTGTCGTGGAGAAGGAACTTCGAAGGAGTTCGGCATTTCGGGATTCGGATTTTTGGTGATCCCGAAGACAAGGAGTGGGGCACAGATTGTTGGAAACCCCGAAGTTGCAAAATGCGACTTGCATTTGTAGTGGGGTTGCGGTCACACATTTCGGAGTTTTGGGATTCGACTTTTCGGCCATCCCGAGGACAGAATTCAGGCACTTCGATGTTGGAAACCCTGAAGTCCCGAAAACGTCGTCTCGTCACGGAGGAGGCGGCCACATATTTCGGAATTTTGGCATTTCGGAGATTGGGGGATCAAGGAGTAGAGACTCTCGACATCAGGGTTCGTGGAATTGTGAAACCTGAAATCCCTTTCTCGGGAAAAGGTTGCGGTCATGTCTGGAGGCCGTGTGCAGGTGAAAGCTCGTGCCTGGTGCATGTTTGTGCAGGTGGGGTTTTTGGGAAAGGACCTGTGGATTGGGTTCGTTGGGTTTTAGTGAACACCCAAAAGAACCATTTCAGTTTTGTGGATCCAAAGAGAGAACGATCCTGTAGCGGATTCTGGCCCGAGGGTCGGGGTCTGCTCCAGGAAGGCATATTGAAAACAAACCCTAATTCTATTTTGGCATATTTTAAAATACAAACAAACCTTAATTAGTATATTAAGGTTACAAACAAACCCTAATTTTAGTAGAAATTTTAATTAGGGTTTTAAACTCCAATATATTACACTGTTTATGTAGGATTGGGTGCCTGTTGTATTACATTGTAGCTGTAAATATCAAGTGTTGACAAGATAACAGAGAAAGCCAAAGAATAACCCAACATAAAATAATTTCATAGTGTTTCCATGAATGAATGAAAATTACCTCTTCCAGAAGACTCCAATATTTAGAAACTCCAACCATTTCCCTAGTTTGACTCTGAAACTTAATGCTCCCTTGCTCAACTAAAAAAAAGTGCCCATTTAAACTCCACTGATAAATTGTACACTTGCAACACTGTATTGAATTAAATTAAAATCTCTGTAACTTATTTCTGTTCTGCCCACAGAAAATTTCTGTAGATCGAAATGCTTGCCTTCGCTATGTATGCAACACAGCTCTTTTCGCCTCCCCGATACTTTCTATCATCAAGCACTATGGAATTCATTATGTTCTCGACTTTTATTTATTCTAATGCAGTGTGGAATTCATTACGGTTTCCACCACTTCCTTGAAATGAAAGAATTAGAATTCATTAAGTTGACCACCATTTCCATGAAGAATATGAAACGGATTGTCAATATGGTGGCTATTATTAGTGGGTGTATGGTAGATTTGGAAAACTTGGTAGAAATGTAAATCTAATAGTGTAAAAAAGAAAAAGTTAATAGTGAAGTAAGTTTTTAATTTCAAGTAAGTTTGCTAATCACTTGAATGTGGCAATTAGATGATTCCACAATAATTTCTTATTTCTTAATCATATTAAGTAAATGAAAAATGCTAGAAAGTTATGAACATGAGATCTTATTCATTTATTTGGAAGGACGACCAAGAATATGTCAGCATCTTCAATTGATTACCATAAGATTGGAATTTATGGTTAAACAATCATTAAATGTGTCCATCTCCAATAGGTGTACCCGCCTAATTATTATTATTATTTTGGGAAGAGTACTTCTATAATCCATATTGTTATTATTATTATTATTTTAGGAACTTTGTTTCCATGGTCCATTTTATTTATTTTATATTGATATTTAATATTTTAGTTTTTGTATCTAGGTATTTTATATTTGGAGGGTTGTATTCATTTTGGGATTGATATTGGTTCTATCTTGGATTTAATGAGATTATTTGTATACATTAACTATGATATTATATATATAACAATTTTAATTCTCATAAATTTTAATTTTAAAATAAAATATTATAAACAGATTACATGGCAAAATAATCTTGTAACCTTAAACACATTTGCAAAATACAAGATGCACCATAAAGCTAATAGTTCCCCTTTTGTATTTGTCCCATACCTATAGTTCATTTTGATTTTGAAGGTCCCTAAAAATGGGCATTTTAGAACAGCCCCTACCCCACATTTTTTTCCCATGTCCAGTCTCCATCAAAGAACCCTACTGCAAAATCTCAATCCAAGCAAGGAGGTCTATCAATCCTTAATATCTTTAACTTTTGGGCAGGTTTGTAATCTCCCAATGCCTGTAGGATGCAAGTACAAACTCTGCCTAGACTAGGAAACACATTTTCAAATATAATTATATTTTTGTGTTTCCATACCTCCTAGCAGATGAAGCACATAATTTCTTCCCAATTGTCCTTTTTACCAATCCAACTTTTAAAGAATTCATCTATCTCTCTACCCACCCAACCAACTCTACCCACCCAACCACTATGTAATATTAAATCCTTTGAGATAGTGGCCCATATGGTTTTTATAAAGCTACACTCAATAAAAAGGTGGTTTATTGTTTCCTCATGACTCCCACATAAAACACACTTTCTTGTTCCATTAATACCTCTTTTCCTTAAAATTTCTCATGTAAGTATCCTCTATTCAAGCATTAACTAGATGAACAATTTCAGTTCCATAGTTTTGTGTACCAAAACTTAGTAGCTTCTACCCTCTCCTTAAATAGAAGTGCATTATAAGCTAATTTGGCACTTACCTCACCCTTTTTTGTATCCCAAGACCAAATCAAATCATATTTTTCTTCATTCAAAACTATACCTAATCCACTTAATATCACTGTAAAGTTTTTCCACTCGTGTTTTAATTCTCCTTCCAGCCCTAGAAACTCAGCCTATTTCCATCCAGTATGTCTTGTAATATCCCCAGCCTGTGCCAAGCAAACCAAGCCTTGTTCCTTTAGTACCATAATAAGATTAGATAACAGTTTATAAAAATTATAACAACCCACCATAGGGTCTATCCCTAAGAGAACTGCCTTTCCATTCCTAGGCTTCCATGCCAACCAATCTGAGATTACTGGTAATGAGGAAATTAAGGCTCTCCATAAATTTCAGGATCCAGCCCAAGTTTTCTTTTCCAGCCTAAACCAAGTTTCCACAGACATTTTTGTAGGTATTTTTTAATAATGACCCCATGCCATAGTCCAGGAAACATCATACATCTCCACAAACTTCTTGCTGCCAAAGCTTTACTGAATGTATACATATTTTGTATGCCCCATCCACCTATCTTTTTGGGTTTTGATATCCTTTCCCATCTAATCAAATGCATACCTTCCTTATCTTTTTTTTCTGTCCACATAAAACTAAACATCCTTCACCTTATATTATTCACTACACTTCTTGGTATCTTGGCCAATGCTAACCAATATACATAAATACTTTCTAGCAGTGCCTTCACCAAAGTGACCTTTGCTGCTAAAGAAATCCACCTATGTGTCTAGTTTACTATTCTTTTTTCAAATTTCTTTTCCAGCCACACCCAATCAGCACGATTATAACAATTTGGTTTTATGTAGTATCCCATATACTTAAACCCTTCATCAACTAATTTTACCTCAAAAGGAAACAAACCTATTAACCATCCTAGTTCTTTAGTTTCCCACCCTGCTTCTAAGAAAATAGACTTATGACTACTGAAAGCCATACCTGTAGCCTTACAAAATAGATCCAAAACCTTTTTTTAATTTCCCCATTCAATCTTACAATAGATCCCAAACAACACCACATCATCCACAAAAATTAGGTGTGTTATTCTGAGCCCTCTCGCTACTGGAATTCCAACAATATTATTTGCACCCACCTGTTCAATTATAGATCTACTTAGTCCTTCCACAATAAGAAGAAAAAGTGAAGGTGATAATGGACAACCTTCTTAAACTTATTAAAAATAAGAGGTTTGTTTACCATCTTCAAAATTATATACACACTGATCAAATTTATAATTAAAAGAGGTTTAATCTTTTTTTTTTCATTTGATTGTTAAAATTAATGCTTATATAGATTAGTTTGGATTTGTTTAATCTAGTTAGTTGAAAGATCTTTTCCAACTATCGGATCCTATTTATGTCTGTGCTCTTGAAAGTTTCCATAGTAAATTTGTTATGCTCTTGAAGAAATTAATTTCGTATCAAAGCTTAAGTGTGTGAAAGTACATAGTTTTATTGTGTAAATATAAAAGTGATTTCAATCCAATGACTTCATACATGTTTAAAAAACTTTATACAAAAACTTGATTGTAGAGTTTGAAAGTCAAATTGGTAAAATAGTGAACACAAAATCGATTACTTAATTATAAGCAAATTATAATTTATGTAAATATGTATAAGATTTAAATTTGTATAAGATGTGGAAACTTAGGTATATAAGTATTATTGATTGTAGGAAATAAATAAACATTTTGTTCAAATTTGTTTGTAAATCTATTTCTTAAATTCCCAAGAGTGTGGTATGTTTCATCTTATGAAATTACAATTATTTATGATCATCATTGATAATTGTTGAGTTCTCCACACTTAAAAGCATTACAAAACATCCTTTTAAAGTTTATGAGGGTATAATGTGATACACTTGTGTGGCTAATTACCCTTTACAAAGTGTCACTAATTACCCATCGGAGACACAGGTATAAATAGGAAACCAGTCCTTAAGCTAAACTATTTGGGTGGCCACACTACTTGGGTTCACAAGCAAACTCCCAAGTACACATATTCCTAATAAAACACATTTTATTTTTATAAATGTTTCATATATTAGGACCTTAGTGAAGTTGGACATTGGAGCTTGGATCTAAGGTGATTGTGTTAAAATGTCAAGTGCTTTCAAAGTTAAATACCAAGATTTGTAATTTAAATGATTTTTTCTCTTAATATAAGATCTATGATGAAAATAAGAAATAATTTAACTTCTAAGTTAAATATTAATACCAAGATATGTAATTTAAATGATTTTTTTCTCTTAATTACGTCGAAAGGCGTATACCTATTGGAGATGGGCACAATTCATGATCTTTTAATCTTAAATTATAATCTGATGGCTACACATTGAAGATGTCGGTATATTCTTAATCGTCCTCCAAAATTAATGAATCATATTTATTGTTGATAACTTCCTTGCATTTATGAATGCATCAGTTAACCTGTTTACTTTTTAACATTTACCTAATCATATTAAGAAATTACTGTAACATCATATGATTGCCATGTTTAAATAATTAACCTTTGAGATTACCACGTTTAGCAGGCACTCCTTCAACTTCATTCTTGAAAATTACACGTATTAAGCAAGCCACGTTTCCATGCTATCACAGATTTAATCAACTGTCTGCGTGTTTCCTCTACCTCGGATTTCCTAGCTGTAAGCCTTTCGGCGTTCATCGGCCGCGAGTTAGCGGTTGTGCTAGTATAAGATCTATGATGAATATAAGAAATAATTTAACTTCGGAGTTAAATACCAATATTTGTAATTTAAATGATTTTTAAATACCAAAATTTGTAATTTAAATATTTTTTCTCTTAATAAAGATGTATGTTGAACATAAGAAAGGATTTTATGTTAATTTTCATTAGTATGAAATTTAATTTCTGACTACATGATAGTGATTTCTATTTGTAATTTATGTTTGTAAGAAGTATTTTAGGTTGAATTTATTATTTTGATCTTAATTTCAAAGTTAATTTTATTTCAATAATTGACATAATTTTTATTTGAATCCACATAACTAAAAATGACCATAGTTGATTGGAAAAATAAGAAGAATACCTCAAACTTTACTTGATTTTTCCCTTTGATCAATTTTCTAGCCGCTTGTCTCTTCACCTTGTTTGTTGTATGAAACTGGGTGTTTATTTCCTCATCCATCTAGGAATATCCTCGATGACTCCCTAGCTCTAGGAAACCTTGGGATTTTCCTAGCCCTCTAGTACATATGGAAATCCATGTTAAAGTCATAATTTGAGTCAAAAATCTCAATCTAGTTCTCATATAGTAAAATATTCTCTCTAATTATCTGATTATGGACTAGGTACCCATTTTTTTCTCTTGTTTCTACATTCAAACTTTCTAAAAAAATTCCACCCCTTTCAAAACAACAACAACTCCTAGTCATTCATGAATCTTAAGAAGAGACAAGGTCCTATGGTGACTAATCAGATTCTATTCTTGTATAGTCCAATCAATTTTATATGCACATGTGTTACATAGAACACATAATATATCAATAATAAACCAAAGTATAAATCAAAACTATGAATATAATAAGAATTGTGGTTATGTGGTTAAAAATTGTTAACATTTCCATCAAATGGGTGCTCTAAAGACTCTCCAATTAGATGCATTAAAGGTTGGGGAATGGGTTGACCTACATTTATTCCCAGTGTTTTCTACATTTTTCCCATCTTTGTCTTTCCTCTCTCTAGCCTCCTCTCACACTTCCTCTTCATAAGCTCATTGGTGATCATATATCCTTTGTGGTTTCTCAAATTCCCAATCATGATTAATAATTAAAATGTGGCTTAGTATTAAATTGACTCAATTTTCCTTTTTCTGTTTTTTCCACACAATAATCAGGTGAGTTGTTAGCTAAGATATGTTGGTGATTTTTAGTTATAGTGATTGTTAGTTGTTAGTGATTGAGGTATTTTCACTATTCAACAATTGGATTTTAAATGTTCTAATTAAGTGCTTGATCAATATGTATAGCTCGATCAAGGGTATGAAAACCTAAAATCCTAGCCCATTTTGCAGAATTTTTTGCAAATGCAACTTGTAAGGGATGAAATCTCTTCATATTTATCATGTCAAGTGAAATTTCGATGTCAATGGATTCATCCTTATATCCTCTACCCAATGATGTCTCATTTTCATAGTTTGATTTTATATTATATTTTTAAATAATTTCCTTGTAAAACTTGTACTTCAATTTTTTCCCATAATTCCAAAAACGCTCAAAGAAAAATGATTAGAATAAATTATATAGAACCAAAAAATTATAAAAATGCGTGTATACTCTATAGATATTTCCTATTAAAAATGTATTTAAGGTTTTTCATTTTAAGTAAATAGGAGAAAACAATTGTTGGGAAAAGAGTTATCACTTAAGCTACAAGATGATAAGATAAGTCATATCCTCTACATCTATTCATGTGGGGTGATAAGGCCTGCTTTCTTGGTTTCCCAAATAAGTCAATTTTTATAATCTTCTTTCAAACACCCACTCAATATTCTCTTCTTTCTTTCACCAAAAACCACCTTTCTATCCCATTGATAGCAGACACACCTAATCTCTAGGAATTATTACTCAATGAGTATTTGTTGAATTCTCTACTCTCCATAATGTCAGAAAAAAAAATCACGTATTAAAATTTCCTAAAAGTTGGAAGGAATTTTTTTTAATTAAATACAAAATTGACACAAAAATTGAAACTTATATATTTTGAAAACACAATATCCTACAATGTTTTTTCACTCCACATGAACATTCACAAGGCATATATGAGTTTTGAGGGATTCGATTTAAAAAATATGTAAAATGTCGATATTCCATTGCCACATTTTACTAAAAAGTGGACACATATTCAAGGATTGACCCAAAAGGAAATCATAGATCTGCAATACAACATGTGAATGTTGAAATTTTATCCAAAATGCCCATGACCTTTTCTTAGCTTATAACCACAAGTGTACAAATGAATTAGTTGGAGGTTTCATGTGAAGACAAAGATAAAAGGTGTAATATTGGATATCTAATTAATGAATATAACCATCATACCATGGAGGATAAGATTAAAAACTATATATAAGGATGGAAATCCAAATATGAGAGGATATGAAAGAGGTTTAGGAAGGCCAAGCATTTATAATCTAGAAGAACACAAATTAATGAACTACAAGGTTGAGAGACATTGGCAATTTTATAAATATACCATTATAGTCATGCATAAGGGTTTTTTTTGCATTTTAATCTATTTTCATATGTTAAGAGACATTGTTATCTTGTGTTCTTATTCTCTTGCAGTTTGTGTGGAAATTTATTCTCAAAATGACTTTTATGCAAAGTAGAAATTTTACTTCTTAACAAGAGGTTTCCTAGATCCTAACCCTATGAATTTTTATCCTTAGGGATGTTATGAAATAGAAACAAAAAATGAACAACAATAGATAATATTCCACATCTTAACAACCCTAGCCATTAAGGTAATCGAAGAGAATAGATATTAATGTTCTTCAATAAGTTTTAACCCTCCAATGAAATATTATCATGCATATAAGAGATCACTTATGACAATTGTGAAACAAAAACCAAATCCACCATTATGTTCATCAAATTACAATTTTAAATAACTTAACAAGTCATCCTTGACTTATGCTAAATTAGTAAGAATGTATAGTTGGAAATTACAATCTATGAACAATATCTATAGATAGAAATAAAATATATGAATTTTACATAGTATTGGACAACTAAAAAATTCATTTATATATATAAACATTTAGTGCATTTACATACCATAGAATTGTCACAAGTCTATTACAATCCAATATCTTTGCAAAACTGTAGCTATGGAAATCCAGGAAAACATTATCTCAACCAAGGAGATCCAACAAGCATGAATAACTCAAACATTCCCTCAAAGGCAAGATGTCTCCTCTTCTTCTTCTCTTCATGAAGTACAACTTATGGTTTCATCTCAAAATCCTAATATCCAACTCTCCAAATATCCAATTGATGTTCAATTCTAACCCTAGGGTTCAAGATGCTCCAACAAGCTCAAGAAAACCTAGAAACTACAAGAGAGAGAAAGATCAAGTATATAAGAATATCCAAGAGAGAGAGAGAGAGAGAGGAAGACATGTATTCTCCTCTTTGGAACATATCAAAACAAGAATGAACAAGAATGATGAATGGTCATTACCAAAGTCTCATTCACAATAATGAACCCTAGTATCTCATGAGGATCAAGATCCCAACAAAGATGTCCTCTCTAGATTTCATAACTCCTCCTAGGGCTTTGTCATGAACATAGCTAATTCCTACAAGAAGACAAGTAAAATTATAAGAGGACAATGATGTATAATTATATACCTTCAAACTTCCATAAAAAAAATTTATATATATATATATATATATTACCTAGAACTCTCCACACAGATCTCCAAACAAGAAAAACCTCCATGAAAAACTCCTCTATAGTGACTTATCCATTATTCAATCCGGAAATATTTTTGTATGCGTCTTCTCAAAACACTAGACTGAACTTGGCCTACTCTCCCTCACAATATTTCTTTTAAAAAAAAAAATTGAATATTTAGAAAAAAAAATATATATATCTCTCCAATAATGTTTACCTTGACCTCTTTCAAAATATATTTTTCCTCCAAACAAAAATAAAGGGGTGGACTTTTATTTTTAAATCATTTTTTTCTTTTAAATAAATTTTTTACCTTCACTGTTTCCAATCTTCATGGCTCTTCCACCAAAAATTGGGTGGCTCTTTAAATATCAACCCAAATGAAAAACCCTCTACTAGATTATTCCTCCTCTCTTTGTAAATGGGCATGATCTACCTCGTCTTAGCCCTATTCTCCATTTTCTCAACCCTTTTCTCCCTCTGTGCTTCGAAACTTGGCCTCTTCCTTCCCTTGGGATCTGATACACTTATCAATCACCTCCTTAACCTTCTCTCAAGCTATGATAGACTTCTCAATCACCTCCTTTACCTTCTCTTTGATACCACTTATCGACATTTGAAAGAGAAAAATATCTAAAACACAAAATCAGAAATTAACTAAGTAAGCACACATTTATAAGACACAGAGATTTTACATGGTAAAACCCTGGCACTTCACCAAGGAAACGTCCATGGGGAAAGGTATCGATAATGTATTATTCAAATAGGTTTACAAATTACAAATTACTCTTCGGGCTTCATGGATATACGAACTACCAAATATTTTCTATAACTAAATTTGTATTATTACCATAGATTCTTATAATTGTTGTCATAATTCCAACAAATGAATATTTTTTATATACAAATCCAACCAGCAGTGCAAGTACTAATCATACTATTTCCACTCCATCATCTTCTTTAACTTCAAGTATTGCTTCAAGTCTAAGTCCTCCTCCAAGAAATGTAAAGTCCTTAAATGAAATTTATGGATATTCTAACTTTGTTGTAATGCCTAGGATTGAAGAAAAGCAAAGATTCTTTGAATATGCAGTAAAACATGAAGCATGGTGCAAAGCAACCGATGAAGAGATTGCAACCATTAAAAGGAATGAAATATGGGAGYTTGTGGATSCTCCTACTACAAAATAAGTGATTGGGATAAAATGGGTGTACAAAACAAAGTATGYARYTGATGGGTCCATACAAAATCCTAAAGMAAGGTTGGTGTCAAATGGGTTTGATCAACAACCATGTATAGACTATGATGAAATATATTCTTTTGTTGCAAGACTAAATACAATAAAAATTTCTTTACCACTAGTAGCATGATATAAATGGTTGGTTTATCAATTCGATGTGAAATTAACCTTTCTGAATGGTGTTTTGAAAGAAGATGTTTATATTCAACATCCCCAAGGGTATGAAGTTAAATAAAATGAACATAAAGTTTAAAAATTAAAAAATGCTCTTTAAGGGCTTAAACAAGCTCCAAGAGCATGGTATAGCAGGATAGATAATTATTTTCTGAAAAATGGATTTAACATAATTGAAAGTGAACCCACATTATATATCAAGTCAAATGGTACAAATGATATACTTATTGTTTTATTATATGTAGATGGCTTTCTATATACATACCTAAGTATTTTATTAGTGTAAGAGTTCAGACGGGCTATGATGACTGAATTTGAAATGACTCATTAGGGCTTGATGCATTATTTTCTTGGCATAGAAGTGAAGCAAATGAATGATGGTATTTTTATTTCCCAAGAAAAATATTCTACAAATCTTCTTCATAAATGGAAAATGGAAAATTGTAAACCCATGATCACACATATCAATACAAATGAAAAGTTTTATGTAGAAGATGGAGAAAAAAGGTAGATGGGTAAGTGCATGAAGTTCATGGTGAAAAAAGTGGCAATCCATGAAGCTGGAATGTGCACTTGCAGGAATGCATTTTCGTTCTTAGGAACATGCATGTGTTCCTAAACCTTTAGGTTTGTAGGTGGTCGAACCTCCATGAGGCTTGCCACATAGGCTTAGTGGAAATAACGTATGCATGGTCTTAGGAACAAGTTTGTGTTCTTAAGAATGCATGCACAATCTTACTGATAAACTTTTTAAAGAGGTCACGAGCGCGATTTGTGGTCACTGTGCACAAACCGCACTCATGTTTTTACTCTCATTGAGTGAATAGAGGAGCTATAGAGGAGCTAGGGAGGAAGGATCTTGTCACCATGTCCAAGTATGTTTGATTTATCTTATTTTTAACCAAATTTAGTATTTTGCTTCCAAGAATCTAAATTAAAAAAAAAATGTGATTTTGTATTTTAATTAAAAAACCAACATAATTTAGATGCCATGGATTTTAAATTGCAGTATATATAATGAAATGGAACCCCAAGACAATGAAAACCGCTTAGAATAAAACTAAGAAGATCAAAATCCCAACCCACCACAGCCACACAATGTAAAGACTCAAATTGATGAGGGGTTGGTTATATTAAGAACCCTTGAGGAACAATTAAGGGACACTAGAGAGCCTAGAAGAGTCTTCTTGGCCACTTCTTTGGATATCATTGTGAACTCCATTGCAAGTTCCCAAGGTAAATTGACCTCTATTTATGATTATAGGGAAAGAATGTATGAGTACTACATCACTGGTTTGGACAGAAACCAAGTCAAAGACCTAGGCATTTCAAAACCACAATTATTGTTTATTTTTAGGGATTCTATAAATGGAAAAGAAGTACCATTAAACAAGAAACACATATCCACTGACTCAAACCTACAACTCCATCTGTCAGTGAATCTCCATCAAGGACTGATATATTCACGATGATATAATGCATTGATGATAATTTTTTATGTTTCATGAATTTGATTTTACGCATATTTGTTTAATTTTCTTGACTTGATCCTTGTAATTGATGCAGTTTGGAATCATGAAGAGAATGGGTTCTTGGAGGAGGGTAACACCCTCACGATTGATAGTAGCATATGTGGTGATTTGTCTTAGGTTAAATTACAAAGTATCATTTTGTATGTTTATTAATTCATTGAGGAAAAAAAGGTATAACAATATTTATTCTTTGTGCAGTATCCAGATCGTCGAAGCATTCCCTGGCCTAGAACCTCTCGAGGTTCTTCCTCGATCAAGAAAATAAATATCGATTTCCAGGATGCTCCTGAGGGTGGCGAGGGTGGAAGTGGTCAATGATTGACCAACTACTGCCATTTTGTAAATAGGCCACCATATGGATGTTTTTTTATATTAGGGCACTTGTTATCTTTTTGTATATTGGGAACGAGTTTCCATTTTGTAAAAAATGAAAAATGTAGATGATACACACACACACACACACATTTCATGGCATGTTTTTTATGAATCTCATTGTTTTTGCATTTTATGTTGATGAATATATGAAGTTCGAAGTGTATGAATTCTATGTGTATTAATCCCTTGATTTTTTTCTAAAGTGATTATAAATACTTGCATTACGCATTAAGAAATATATTATGGTGGAAAATATTGCTAAGTGCTCAATCCATAAGCAATAAATGGTTCTCAAGTAGCATTGCTTGCTAATCAACCATGTATCTCTACATCATTGATGCATCATTCCTTTTGAATTATTTGCATGAATGTTGTGGATATCGTATTCTAACTGACAACCAACAATGCATGGACTACCTCTTGAATTATCTACATATAAATCCAATGACAATCTACACTCAAATAGTGGTCATTTGAAAATATTGTGACCTAAAAAATGGCATATTACAATAATTTATTATAGAAATAAATTTTCTCATTTTTCTTCTACATAATTATAAATCACTTAACAATCTCAGCTCAATGTTATTTCAAATTAACCTCCATAACTAGTATTATAATTACTCAATTACGAACATGACATAAGATAAAATTCAATTATACAAGTACACAACATTTGGACAACCCAAACACTTCATATATATTTAGAATATGAAGTACATGCACCTACCAATATCTTATCATGGGTTGTTAGAAGTCAGGATCTTCAAACCCTAGCAATGGAAACCATAAGATAACATTATCCAATAGCTCACTCCATTAGATATCATCAACAAGGTAGCATACACAATGGAAAGTCATTTTTGGAACCTTCATTTGTATCCCACACTTGTACAATATCAAGTCCCTCTATCTTCTTGATAAAAATCACATTAGGTAGCACTAGTATTTTTTAAAATGCCACAAAACCCTAACTTCTTCTCTTACCAAAGCTACATGATAAAATTATTTATTTTCTTCTGTAGGTATAAGTCTTAGTATTCCTAGTCTCCTTCAAACAAAACCTTGACCCTAGTCTTCCCTTGACATTCCTTTGAGAATCCTAGTTGTTAGTTTCTTAGTTGATTCAATCCATAATTTGACCATTTTCTTAGTCACCCACAATATTCCCCTCTTTCTATGCATGACATATACAAAATTATTTGATTTATGTGTAACCCTTCATAAATTCCAAAAAGACGAATCAATGACTCATTAATGCACTCATGTGTGTTTAGCTCATGTAGTGGGTATATGTAAATTTTTTTAAACCCATCAATTATTAATAACATGTATTTAGTATTCCATGATGTCCACTAAACTTATTGATTTTAATCAATGGAATGAGAGACTTCACATGGAAACTAGATCTTAGAATGGGTATCATTTTCCACCTACAAATAAAGGTTTTGAGGTTACTTTTCATGACACACCATAGAAAGTAATGCTATGCTACCAAAATCCTTCCAGGGAGACTTGAAACCATTATTCTTTTACCTTCACCATCTATGAGATTTTATTTCACACTCCTACCCAATTTTTGGGTTAGAGAACACAAGGAGACAAAGGAACCTCCCAAACCCAATCCCAAAAACCTATTGATTCCATGTCATTTTCATGCCATGCCATGCCAGGCATCTCCATTTCCTTTCCATGCGTTACCATTGACATTCCATGATATGCCATGCCTTTCGATGCCATGCCATTTGTTTTTCCACACCATTTCCATGTCATGCCATGTCATTTCCATTCCATTGCCATGCCTTGTCAATCCATGACATGCCATGTGATTTACATTCCATGCCATCTCCATGCCATTTCTGAGCCATGACATGCCATACCATTCCATTTCCATGCCATGACATTTTCAGGCCTTTCCATGCCATGTCATTTCCATGACATTTCCATGCCTTACCAAGCCATGCCATGGAATGCCATTGCCATTACCATGCCATGCCATTTCCATATGATTTTCATGTATATCCCCATGTCTTGTCATGTAGTTTCCCATTTTATCCTATATAAAAATAAATATAATGTTGCATAAAATTATGCAAGGAAAAAGTCGAATCAAAATGTGGATTGCAATGAAACAAGAATAACATGAAAAAAACATTTCCATGCCTTGCAATTAAACCCTATGAATACACCTTGACACCTTCTATTACATTTTTTTCATAATTTTCATCCCTTTAGGGATGTCATGTCTTGAATATTGTAGGCTTTTCATGTGTCATCTTCTATTTCTGCATGCATTTGTTATCTAAACCCTAGTTTAAGATTTCATTTTTACCCCCCTTTCATTTAATGATTACTTGTTTTAAGGGTTGTTATATTTTTCCTTGTATTTCCTTGCCTTGGCTTGCCTTTCCATGCCATTCCAAGCCATGCCTTGCCTTTGCATGCCCTCCCATGCCATGCCTTGCATTTCCTTTCCTTTTCATTCCATGCATTTCCATGCCATTAATTTCCATGCCATTCCTTGCCTTGCATTGCAATGCCTTGCCTTTCCACACCATGCCATGACTTGCATTTCCTTTCCTTGCCTTTCCTTTCCATTCCATGGCCATGCAATGTATTTCCTTTGCATGCATTTCCATGCCATGCCTTGTATTTCCTTGCCTTTTCATGCCTTACCATTCCATGCCTTGCATTTCCTTTCCTTTCCTTTCCATGGCATGCCATGTCATACCTTGCATTGCCTTACCTTGCCTTTCCATGCCATGCCATTCCAGGTTTTGCATTAGCTTTCCTTGCCATGGCTTTCCTTGCCATGCCTTGCCTTTGCATACATTGCCATGCCATGCCTTTCCATTCATTGACGTTCCTTTCCATTGCTTACCTTGTCATCCCATGGCATGTTATGCCTTGCCATACCATGCCATGTCATGCATGAATTTCCATACCTTTCCTTTCCATGGTATCGTATGGTATGTCTTGTCATGCCATGCCTTTCCTTTCCTTGCCAAGGTATGGTATGCTATGGTATGGTTTTCATTGCCATGTCATGCCTTTCCTTTCCATGGTATGGTATGGTATGGTATGGTATGGTATGCCTTTCCTTGCCTTTCCATGGTATGGTATGGTATGGTATGCCTTGGTATGGTATGGTATGGTATTCCTTTTCTTGGTATGGTATGGTATGATATTCCTTTTATTGGTATGGTATGGTATGGTATGGCATGATATGGTATTAAATGGTATGGTATGGTATGTCTTCCCTTGCCATTTCCATGCCTAACAATTAAACCCTAGGAATAAACCTTGACACCTTTGATTACATTTTTGTCATAATTTTCATCCCTTTAGGGATGCCATGTATTGAATATTGTATGGTTTTCATGTGTCATCTTCATTTCATCATGCATATGTTATCTAAACCCTATTTTGAGCTTTCATTTTTATGCACCTTTCAATTAATGACTACTTGTTTTAAAGGTTGTTATATTTGTCCTTGTATTTCCTTGTCTTGTCTTGCCTTGGCTTTTCTTACCTTGGCTTGCCTTGCCTTGGATTTCCTTTCCATGCCATGCCTTGCCTTTGCATTCTCTGCCATGCCATGCCTTGCATTTCCTTGCCTTTCTATGCCATGCCTTTCCATTCCATTCCTTTTCATGCCATTCCTTGTCTTGCATTGCATTTCCTTTCCTTTCCACGCCATGCCATGTCTTGCATTGACTTTCCTTTTCATCCCATGCCATGCCATGCCATGCATTACCTTAGCATGTATTTCCATCACATGCCACTCCATGTGTTTCATTGGCTTACCTTGCCTTGCCATGCCTTGCATTGCCTTATCTTGTCTTGCATTGCCTTGCCATGCCATGAAATTCCATGCCTTGCCTTTGAATTCCTTTCCATGCCAGGCCATTCCTTGCCATTCCTTTCCATGATTTGCCTTTCCATTTCATGCCATGCCATGCATTTCCTTACCATGGCATGCCATGCATGACTTTCCATACCTTTCATTTCCATGCCATGCCTTGCCTTTCCATGCCATGCCTTGCCTTTCCTTGCCATGGTATGGTATGGTATACCTTTCCATGCCATGTCTTTCCTTCACTTTCCATTGTATGGTATGGTATGGTATGGTATGGTATGCCTTATCATTCCATGTCTTGCCTTTCCTTTCCATGCTCATGGTATGGTATTCCTTTCCTTTACATGTTCTTGGTATGGTATTCCTTTTCTTTCCTTTCCTTTCCAAGCCATGGTATGGCATGGTATGGTATTCCTTGCCTTGGTATGGTATGGTATGGTATGAATTTCCATGCCATGCCTTTCCTTTCCTTTCCATGGTATGGTATGGTATGGTATGGTATGCCTTGCCTTTCCTTGTCATGGTATGGTATGGTATGTCTTGCCTTGCCTTGCCTTGACTTTTAAATCCATGGTATGGTATGGCATGGTATGACTTACCTTGGTATGGTATGGTATGGTATTCCTTTCCATGTCATTCATTTCCTTTCCTTGACATGCTCATGGTATGGTATTCCTTTCCTTGACTTTCCATGGTATGGTATGGTATGGTATGGTATTGTATGCCTTGCCTTTCCTTGCCTTGCCAAGCCATGGTATGGTATGGCATGGTATGCCTTGCATTGGTATGGTGTGGTATGGTATGGCATGGTATGCCTTGCATTGGTATGGTGTGGTATGGTATGGTATTCCTTTCCATGCCATGTGTTGCCTTACCTTTCCATGGTATGGTATGCCTTGATTTTCCTTTCCACGGTATGGTATTCCTTGTCTTGCCTTGCCTTGCCATGTTATCGTATGGTATGGTATGCCTTGCCTTGCCTTGCCTTTCCTTGACAAGTTATGGTATGGTATGGTATGGCTTACCTTGTTGTGGTATGGTATGGTATGCCTTGCCTTGCCTTGCCTTTACTTTACAAGTTATGGTATGGTATGGTATGGCTTACCTTGTTGTGGTATGGTATGGTATGATATTTTAGGGTATTGTATGCCTTGCCTTGACTTTCCATGGTTTGGTATGGTATGATATGGTATTCCTTGCCTTGCCTTTCCATGGTATGGTATGGTATGGTATGGTATGAATTGCCTTGCCTTGCCTTGCCAAGCCATGGTATGGTATGGTATGGTATGCCTTGACTTGGTATGGTATGCCTTTCCATGCCATGCCTTGCCTTTCCTTTCCTTGGCATGGTATGGTATGGTATGGTATGGCTTTCCTTTCCTTGTCATGGTATGGTATGGTATGCCTTTCCTTGCCTTGCCAGGCCATGGTATGGAATGGTATGCCTTGCCATGCCATGCCTTTATTTTCCTTTCCATGAAATGCCTTGCCTTGCCTTGCCATGGTATGGTATGGTATGGTATGTCTTTCCATGCCATGCCATGCCTTGCCATGGTATGGTATGGTATGGTATGCCTTTCCTTGCCAAGCCATGGTATGGTATGGTATGGTATGGTATGGTATGCCTTTCCTTGGTATGGTATGGTATGGTATGGTACCCTTGTCATGGTATGGGGAGGTATGGTATGGTATGCCTTTCCTTGCCATGTCATGGTATGGTATGATATGGTATGGTATGGTATGATAATATGGTATCCTTGGCAAGGTATGCTATGATATGGTAGCATATGGTATGCCTTGCCTTTCCATTTCCATGCCTCACAATTAAACCCTTTGAATACACCTTGGCACCTTTTATTACATTTATGTTATAATTTTCATCCCTTTAGGGCTTGATGTCTTGAATATTTTAGGGATGTCATGTGTCATCTTGAATTTAATAATGCATTTGTTATCTAAACCCTAGTTTAAGATTTCATTTTTATCCCCCTTTCATTTAATGATCACTTGTTTTAAGGGATGTTATATTTGTCCTTGTATTGCCATGCCATGCCTTGCCTTGCCTTTGCCTTTGCATGCCCTGCCATGCCATGCCTTGCATTTCCTTGCCTTTCCATGCCTTTCCTTACCATGCCATGCCTTTCCTTTCCATACCATTCCTTTCCATACCATGCCTTTCCATGCCATGTCTTGCCATACCATGCCTTTCCATGCCATGCCATGCCTTCACTTTCCATGCCATGCCTTACCTTTCCATGCCATTCCTTTCCATACCATGCCTTGCCATGACATGCCTTTCCATACCATTCCATGCCTTTCCATACCTTCACTTGCCATGTATTTCCTTGCATTCACTTTCCATGCCACGCCATGTCATGCATTGACTAAATGAACGAGTTTAATACGTAAATGAACAAGTTTAATCTATAAATAATGCTTGTACTAAATGAACAAGTTTAATATGTAAAAATTACAATCAAAGGATTCATTAAGCATGTAATTATACAACTTGTTATCACATATATCTTAAATAAAAATACTTGCACGAGAATTTCAATGTCATAACATAAGCTCTCTTTATTCATATATCTAAGGTATCATATATTTTTCAAACGTGGATTATCATAAGTAATAGGATTTACCTAGAACTATAGCTACACCTACACCTACACCTAGAGCTAGACCTCCCCTTGCCTTGTAATGTCATGCCATGCTTAGTATTTTCATGTCTTTCCTTTGACTACCTTGACTTACCTTGATTTTCCTTTCCTTTCCTTTTCTTTCCTTTCTTCTATGCCTCTCAGTTTGGATTTTATGACCCCGAACCAAATTGGCCAAATGTACCTAAATGGCTTGAGGAGGCGAGTTGAACTTCAACTCGCGATAAAACTCAAACCGAGACTCAAATGGATGAATCTTCAGTTGCATTGGATCCAGAGCACCAATTTTCAGCTAGTGGTGCCCCTATGTTATCATTTCGTCCACTAAAAAATTGTTTGTAGGAGTATCACTGGAACTAGGGTTTTTCTCAATGAGGCATAGTGCAATTTATGAAGAGGAGGTCGATTTTCAAGAACATTATGTCGAGCATTTGTGGGTAGTGTAGTCGTGTGGAAATTGGATAAACAAACTTGTGGGAGCTTCTGAAACTCTGTTTATGCTGCTTGGTTTGGATTTTATTCCCCCAAGCCAAATTGGCCACATGTCCTTAAATGGCTTGAGGGGGCGAATTGCAACTCACGATAAAACTCAAACCGAGACTCGAATAGATGAACCATTAGTTGCATTGGATCTGGAGCATTGGGTTTCATCTAATGGATATTATCTAGGAGGATCTCGGTGCCCACCCACCTATTCCAATTGGATCAAAATAATTTTTTGGCAACTTACTATTTTTAACAGTTTTTCGTGTCCTAAAATTTCAGGGTCATTTAGAGGGACTAAATGACCCTTTTTCACAATTTGGAACCTCCATAATATACAAAGGCTATGATTGAACCCCATAAATGAATCTCCTCATCAATACCTTTCCAACGAGCTATCATGCGCTGAAAACGAAGATCGTATGCAAAAGTTACGACCGTGGCAACTTGATGTACTAACTTACCCCAAACGGGCCCACATTACTTTTGGTGCTTCATCTCCTAGGGTTAGGTTTTGGGATGTATAGGGTTTTGTAATTCATTTTTATTGTAAAAAGTCCTTTATATCCTCATTGTACTCATCTTATTTCAAATGAGCGTAGTCATCACATCTCTTCTCAGAGATAAGCTACCACCATTCTAGCAAGCTTGTTTTCAGTCTGCATTTTATAGTTTCAGCATATTTCTTATTTAATAGAAGTCAAGTTTTACTGTATCTCTTTCATTATTCACTGTGTCTCGGTGTTAATATTATAATTATTTGTTTTCATTTTGTTTTTATCATAAATCTGGATTAGTGGTATCAGAGCAGTCTGCTCCTTGTGTTTTTTAATGCATGTCCCCGACGCGGTCACAGTATAGAGAGTTGGGTCTCGAGCTTGTTTCTCTTGAGGAAAAATTCTCTTGCATGCCCAACAAAAATTCCATGGAGGGACAAAAGAAATACGATGGGATAGGAGGTCCTTTCAAAATGTTGCTCGAGGAGGCCCTCGAGCGATAGAGGAACGAGATGATGGACAACTTTTCAAAAATCCTTCGATGACTGCCAAAAAGAGACCCATCCACTTCAAGCGGAGGCACCGCCCCCTTCAAGGTACAGACCAATTTTGATAGTCCTATATTTTAAGGTGAAATATATGCGGATGTCGTAAATAAATGGATAAACCTTCAAGAAGGGTGTTTTTTCTGTCCACAACTTTTCTGATGGAGAAAATATTACATTTCATCTCCTCAAGGTCATCCCCCATGTCAAAGATTGGTGGGAGACTTTCTATGAGAAAAATGAAATAGATGGATCCAAATTATTTTTAGTTGCACCCACTTGGGGTTGGTTCAGGTATTATATTAAGGAACAATACTACCATGTTGTAATTTATGACAACTTGTATACCAGATGGACCACACTACAGCAGGAAAGAGACCAAACAGTTCCAGAGTTTACCAATGTCTTCCATACCTTTCACACCAAGATGGGTATCAAATATTCTAAGAGAAATATAGTGCTCAAGTACCACAACAGTCTGCATAGATACATCTAGAAAAAAATGGATTTTTTGGACATCTCATCCTTGGGTGTCGCCTATCAATATGCCGTCAAGATAGAGCAAAAGTTGGAACAAAAGACATGGTAGTTTGGGTCTTGGAAACCCTCACAATAGAAGTAGAGCAAGGGAAGCCCCAACCCATAGAACAAAGGCAGAGAAAATATGGGAAAACTTGGGACAACCAGTCCAAGATGCAAGTAAAGAAGGACAATGGAAAGATGAATAAAGATATCGGGAAGTGGTGTGACTTCCATTAGAGCCCCTGGAATAACACTGTTGATTTCCGCTCAAAGTAGTCATAGGTGGTTGAGGCGGAAACCTCTCAATAAGATGCGGGTTTTGACTCTGATTCACAACCAAAAAATGGGAGATGGATCATTGACATGGAACCTAGTTCCACCATCTCTACCACCAAGATCCATCTCAGTGAACCTGATGAGACATAGGAAGGTGAGCGCCTATTTCATTCACATATGTTGGTGAAAGGCACTCTACTGCACTTCATCATTCATAGCGGTAGCCAGAAGAACCTCATAGCAGCATAGGTCATCAAGCATCTAGCCATGCGGACAACACTGCACTCACAACTCTACACCATAGGATGGCTCCTCCAAGGAAGCGATATTCACGTCAGCCAACCATATCGCCTCTCGTACGACATCAAGCCATTCAAAGATAAGGTATTGTGTGATGTTTCTCCCCTTGAAGTTTTTTATGTTATTTTGGGCCAACCTTATTTATGGAAACGTCATGTTGTATATGAGTCTATGCCTTGCAGTGTTATTATTACTTTGAACATGAAATTGTATAGGATACTGGAGGTAGTCCCACCTAGTGTTATTTCCTTAATCTTTGCCAAGCAATGTAGGAAGGTCATTTCTCAGACTGGGAAGTTTTTCTTCTTCGTGATTCACTCTCAGAATGAGAGAAAGGTTGTAACTACATCCATGGCCTTCATGGCCGACCTCTACACACAACAGAAGAAAGTGGATAAGTTCGTGGAAGAATACAAAGACATATTCTCATCACCTACTAGGGAACCTCTGCACTGTCAGGTCAAGCATCACATCGATCTGACCCCCAACGCACTACCTACAATGGGAAAGTCTATTGTCGCTCTCTATTAGAAAATGAGGAGATCAAGTGTCATATCCAAGAACTTATCCACAAGGGTTACATCGACCCAACTCATCAACTTGTGGAAGCCCAATTGTGCTCATGTAGAAGAAAGACGATACCTAGTGACTCTGCATTGATTATCGAGACCTAAATAAAATTACAGTGAGGAACGAGTACCCGATTCCCATAATCGACTATCTCCTTGATCAAATCAAGGGGGGGAAATACTTCAATAAGATTAATATGAAGTTTGGCTATCATCAGTTCCCAATAGAGCATATAGATGTATGGAAAAATTCCTTCAATTCAAAAGATGGTCTTTTTTAATGGTTGGTCATGCCCTTTGGTTTGAAAAATGCCCCAACAAATTTCATGAGGATTATGGACGATATATTGCGGCCTTTCACTAATTATTTTGTAGTGTTTTATATGGATGACATCCAAATCTATAACAATACTTGGGAGGAACACTTGCATCATATATAACAGGTTTTGCATACTCTGTGACAACACAAGCTATATGCCAACTTGGAAAAATGATCCTTTGGCATGGATAGGGTCTAGTACCTAGGTTACATTGTTGATGCGCATGGAGTGCATGTGGATCTAGCCAAAATCAAAGTCATCCGTGACTGGACAACCCCAACCACACTCCCTGAGATTTAGAGTTTCTTAGGCCTTTCCAATTTCCATCGCAGGTTCATGTTGGTATTCTCCCATATTACATGGTCCCTTAGCCAAGTAAATAGGGGTGGTGGTAAGGAAAAATTTATATGGCCCCTGTCCCAAAAAAAAGAGTTCGATGATCTAAAGAAATGCTTGTGCTCAGCCCCAGTGCTTTCACTACTTGACCTACAACATCCCTTTGAGATCGAGACAGATGCTTCATACTATGTTGTGGGTGTAGTTCTCACTCAACACAGCCACCCCATAGCCTATTATAGTGAGACACTATCAGATGTCATCCGTAAGTATCCCACTTATGAAATATAAATGTACTACATTATGCAAGCGTGCCTCCAATGGAGACATTACATTATCGAGAAGGAGAGAGTCATCCACACTGATCATAATTCGTTGTAGTTCATGAAAAAACAAGTCAAATTGTAGAATGACTGCCATCATAAGTGGTCCACATATTTACAGCAATTCAACCTCAACATCAAGTATAAAACATGAAGTACCAGTTGATTCATTGATTCCCTCAGATGACCTTCAGTCACGACACTCACCATGGTGCTAGAATCCTATTTCCATCAGACCTCTGGATGGCCCCACCTCTATGAGATAGATCTTGACTTCGCCAACACCAACCATATGTTGGGAACAAACACAGTAATCACTAATTTCCATCTTCAGGATGGGTTGATGTGCCATCTAGGCCATCTTTGCATTCCATCAAGTGAGCGAGTGAAGATGATTTGGGAAGCCCACTACATTCAAGTGGCAAGACACTTCGACGTGGAAAAGACAGTGGCAGTGCTGCAGTGACATTTATACTATCCAAGACTTCGACAGGATGTCAGCAAGTATATCTGGTCCTGCATTGCCTACGCTATTGCCAAACCAGACACTAAGAAACAAGGCTTGTACACACCTCTTGATACTCCTCACAGGCCCTTGGAATCCATTTCAATGGACTACATGTTGAACCTTCCATCCACAAAGTGGGGAAATGACTGTGTTTTTTTAGTTGTGGATCTCTTTTCCAAGATGGAGATTATGGACGCTTGCAAGAAGAGAATGACAGTGGAGGCCACTGCCAAGCTCTTATTTGAATGAGTGTGGGTAAACTTTGGGATCACGCAAACCATTATATCATATCGGGATAGTCGATTCCTTAGCACATTTTGGTTGAGACTATGGTCACCGCTGGACACCAATCTCACCAAATCCATTTCCTTCCACCCCTAGACGGATGGCCAAACCGAGGTCGTCAACCAAATGATCGTGCATGTACTATGAATTTACAATTATAAGAACCCTCTCACATGTGATGAGAGTATTCCCTATGTTCATCACAGCTATAACAGTTCCATGCATAGATCAACCAGCCACAACCCCTTTTAGGTGGGGTTGGGATTCCAACCATTGGGTCCCATGGATGTTGCACTACCCCTTGCGGCCACCTTGGAAGACTTGTCGCATTCTCCAATAGATGATGACAAAGCCACCCGGTTCAATGAACGGATCCATCACATTTGCCAACAGGTTCAGGATATTTTACAGAAGTCGAATGCCAAGTACAAGCAACACCATGTTCAACACCGGGTGCCACACTAGTTTCAAGTTGGAGACAAAGTTTGGTTACACTTACGGAAATAATTCCTTATAGGGCCTCATTGAAATATTTTTCCACTCTGTTATGGACCTTACACCATCAAGAAGGTTGTGGGTGACAATTCTTTTGAGCTCAACATTCCACCCTTTTTTGGCTTCTAGTGTTCAACGTGGACCTCCTTCGACCTTATTTTCCATCATTATTGGACACCTCGGAGATAACAGAACAATTGAAACCAACTAAGCTCAACCTTGAATGCATGGAACATTAATCCACTAATCATATCATGGACACACAGGTCAAGGGAACTCTCCAGTAGAGGAGCCAGCTTTATCGAGTTCTCAAAGCAGGGCAACTCCTACACAAAGGAAAGTTGCTCACTCAGGGCCAAATTAAGCACAAATTACTTCCCTTGATGGGGGAACTCAGGGAAATGGAGACCATTTCTTCCTAAGGGGGGAGGATTTATACAGGAGGATATTTGTGGCCACCCACCTATTCCAACTGGCTCAAAATAAGTTTTTAGCAACTTAGTATTTTTAGCAGTTTTTCGGGTCCTAAACATCTGCGGCCATTTTGAGGGCTCAAACAATTTTTTTTCAGGATCAGGCATGTCAATTGTGGCCATAGGATTTTATTGATACCCCTAAATGAATCTCGGCCTCATCAATACCTTTCTAAAAATTTATTGTTTTCTCAAAAGGAAGATTGTATGCAAAAGTTATGACCCCGGGAAGTTGATGTAATAACTTACCCCAACGAGGCCCACATGACCTTTGGCGCTTCATCTCCTAGTGTTAGGTTTTTGGATGTCTAGGGTTTTGGAATTCATTTTTATTGTAAAAAGGTATTCATATCCTCATTGTACTCATATTCTTGCGAATGAGCATAGCCATCACATCTCTTCTCAGAGACAAGTTTCCACCATTCTAGCAAGCTTGTTTTCAGTCTGCATTTTATAGTTTCAACATGTTTCTTATTTAATAGAAGTCAAGTTTTACTATATCTATGTTATTATTCACTGTGTATCAGTGTTAATATTATAATTTTTTTTTTTCATTTCGTTCCACTCATAAATCTAGATCATTGATATCAGAGCAGTTTGCTCCTTCTCATATTTTAGTGCATTTCCTCGACGCAGTCAGGGTATAGAGAGTTGGGTCTCAAGATTGTTTCTCTTGAGGAAAACAGATCTCAGATTCCCAAGAAACTATCCATGGAAGGTGTAAATAAAGACGAAAGGAAAGGAGATCCTTTCAAAATGTTTCTTGAGGAAGCCCTCGAGTGATAGAGGAATGAGATGATGGACAACTTTGCACAAATATTTCGACAACTGTCGATAAGCGACACATCCACCTCAAGAGGAGGCGCCACCCCGTTCAAGGTACATATCAATTTTGATATTCCTATATTTGAAGTTCAAATATATGTAGATGTCATAGATAAATGGTTAAACCTTATAGAAGGGTATTTTTCTGTCCACAACTTTTCCGATAGAGAAAAGATTACATTTGCACTCCTCAAACCAGTCCCCCATGTAAAATATTGGTGGGATACTTTCTGTGAGAAAAGGAAATAGAGGGATCCACATTATTTGTAGTTGCACCCACCTGGGACTCATTCAAGGATTCTATTAAGGAACAATACTACCGTGTTGGAAGTTATGACGACTTGTATACAAGATGGACCACACTGTGGCAGGAGAGAGACCAAACAGTGTCAGAGTTAACCAATGTCTTCCATACCTTGTGCACCTAGCTGGGTATCAAATATTATGAGCGACATTTGGTGATCAAGTACTGAGGTAGTATGCATAGATACATCCAGAAAAAAATGGATTTTTTTGATATCTCATCCTTCGGCGTGGCCTATAGATATGCCGTCAAAATCGAGCATAAGCTAAAAAAATAGATGTTGCAGTTTGGGTCTGGGAACCCCTCACTGTAGAAGCAGGACAAGGGAATCCCAAACCCATAGAAAAAAGGATAGATCAAATATGGGAAACCTCAGGATAACCAGTCCAAGCCACGAGAAATTATGGACAATGGAAAGAGGAAGAAAGATACCAAGAAGTGGTGCGACTTCCATAATATCCCCTGGCATAACATTGTTGATTGCTGCTCAAACCAGTCATTGGTGGCTAAGGTGAAAGCCTCTGAATCAGATGCAGGTTCCAACCATGAGTTAGAGATAAAAAAGCGGATACATTTCATTGACGTGGAACCCACTACCATCATTTCTACCACCAAGATACATCCCGGTGAACTTGATGATCCACAGGAAGGTGAGTGCCTATTTCATTCACATATGTGGGTGAAAGGCACTCTGTTTCACTTCATCGTTGATAGCAGTAGCCAGAAGAAACTCATCTCAGCATAGGTCATCAAGCATCTATCCCTACAAACAACTCTGCACTGACAAGCCTACACCATTGGATGGCTCCGCCAAGGAAGTGATCTTCACGTCAGCCAACAATGTCGCTTGTCATATGAAATCAAGTCATTTAAAGATGAGGTATTGTGTGATGTTTCGCCCCTTGAAGTTTGTGATGCTCTTTTGGCCCAAAATTATTTTTTGAAACGTCATGTTGTATATGAGTCTATGCCTCACAGTTTTATTATGAATTTGAATAGGAAATTGTATTGGATACCTGAGGTAATCCCACCTAGTGTTATTTCCGTGATCTCTTCCAAGAAATGCATGAAGGTCATTTCTCAGACCGGGAAGTTTGTATTTTTTTTATTCTCTCTCAGAGTGAACGGAAGGTTGTAGCCACATCCATGTCCTCTATGGCTGACCTCTCCATGCAATAGAAGCAAGTGGATAAGGTTGTGGCGGAACACAAATACATCTTCTCATCACCTACTGGGGTACCTCTGCACTGTTAGGTCAAGCATCCCATCGATCTGAACCCCAACGCATCGCTACCCAATGGGAAAGTCTATCACCTCTCTCTGTTAGAAAATGAGGAGATCAAGTGTCAAATACAAGAACGGCTCCACAAGGGGCACATTCGACCCATCTCATCACCTTGTGGAAGCCCAATCATGCTGGTGCAAAAGAAAGACAGGACCTGGTGACCTTGGATTGATTATAGGGCTGTAAATAAAATCAAAGTCAGGAACTAGTACCTGATTCTATGAATCGGCGATCTCCTTGATCAACTCAAGGGGGCCAAATACTTCAGTAAGATTGATCTAAAGTCTGGCTACCATCAGGTCCTAATAGAGAAGATAGATGTATGGAAGACTTCCTTCAAGTCAAAAGAAGGTCTTTTTGAATGGTTGGTCATACCTTTCAGATTGAAAAATGCCCCAATAAATTTCATGAGGATGATGGATGATATATTGCAGCCTTTCACTAATTATTCTGTAGTGGTGTATCTGGATGATGTCCTCATATACCAAAAGACTTGGGCAGAACACTGGCATCATATTCAACAGGTTCTTCATACTCTACGACAACATAAGCTATATCCAAACTTGGAAAAAATCTCCTTTGGCATGGACATGGTCCAATACATAGGATACATTGTTGATGTGCATGGTGTGCATGTGGAGCTAGCCAATAGCCAAGTCATCCGTGACTGCCCAACCCCAACAATGCTCACTGATCTTCAGAGATTCTTATGCCTGGCCAATTTCTATCGCAAGTTCATTTTGGGATTATCCCATATTGCATGGGCCCTCAACCAAGTAACCAGAGGTGGTGGTAATGTAAAATTTGTGTGGTTCATGTCCCAACAAGAATCATTCGATGATATGAAGCAGCGTGTGTGCTTAGCCCTAGTGCTTTCATTACCTTCCCTGCAACAACCATTTGAGATCGAGACAAATGCTTCATACTATGTTGTGGTTGCAACCCTCACTCAACATGGCCACCCCGTAGCCTATCATAGTGATACACTATGATATGTCGTCTATAATTATCTCACTTATGACAAAGAAATTTACTCCATTATGAAATTCTACCGCTAGTGGATGCATTACATTAACGGGAATGAGACAGTCATCCACATTGATCATAAGTCGTTGTAGTTCATGTAAACACAAGGAAAATTGTAGAATAACTTCCATGAGAATTGGTCCACATATTTACAGTAGTTCCACCTCAACATCAAGTATAAAACAAGAAGTACCAATTGATTCGTTGATTTCCTTAGCCGACCTTCAGTCGCAACACTCGCCACGGTGCTAGACTCTTGTGGCCATGAGCCCTTCGGAGGTCCCCACCTCTATGAGACAGATCTTGACTTCGCCAAAACCTAGCAGATGTTGGGCACAAACACAACGGTTACTAATTTCCATCTTCAGGACGAGTTGTTGTGCGATCTGGGCCATCTTTGTGTTCCATCAAGAGATCGAGCGAAGCTGATTTGGGAATACCACTACATTCAGGTGGTAGGACACTTCGACGTGGAAAATATAGTGGCAGTGTTTCAGCGACATTTCTATTGGATGAAACTTCGACAAGATGTCAACAAGTATATTTTGTCCTACAATTCCTTCCCTATTGTCAAATTGACCACTCAGAAACAAGGAATGTACACTCCTCTGTCTACTCTTGACAGGCCCTAGGAATCCATCTCAATGGACTACATGTCAGGCCTTCCTTCCACCATGTGGGGAAATGACTATGTTTTTGTGGTTTTGGATCACTTTTCCAAGATGGTGATTATGGCTGCCTACAAGAATAGAATCATAGTAGAGGCCACTTCCAAGATCTTCTTTGAACGATTTCGGGTACAACTTGGGATCTCACGAACCATTATCCCATATCAGGACTATTGGTTCCACATGATCACTTTCTGGTCGAGCCTGTGGCCACTGCTGGAAACCAGGCTCACCAAACCCACTGCCTTCCACCCCCAGACGGATGGCCAAACCAAGGTCGTAAAATAGATAATCGTGCACATCCTGCACATGTACAATTCCAAGAACCCCCACACATGGGATGAGTTTTGGCACAAGGGCAAACCCAGATTTAAACGCTTAAGAGCTCACCAACAAAACCCTAACTACCAGCCCTTTTGGCAACACCTGCGAAGCAGATGAAGTCTCACCCGAGGTAGAGGTAGGGGTGGTTGAAGGACTCAAGTGTTTGCAACCTTAGTTGAGACACCGATCTGTGATTATCCTGCTTATAGCGCACTTAGCATCAATTATTCCTTAACATACATTCATTAATACACTTTGTTGAAAGCACAGAGAATCGCAGTGAATACTTATACTAAGGATGATTCAATACATAGACACAAAAATATAGGTTAGATTCAACAGATCAAGCACTAAGCATCTTATATATCTAACATTCATTCATATATCATAAGCACAAAGCATAAATAGATCTATCTAAACATATCAGAGCACTTAGCAAGAGAGAGACAAACACATCAGCACAATACATAGAGTTACCGTGGTTCACCCCCACCTTGGGGCTACGTCCACAAAGTCTTCTTCTGTTATTATCTTTTGTAAACCAAGTTATAGCACAAACCCTTTAAGATCCTACCCCACCTAGGAAAAGAGATCTATGCAGCTCACTAGATCCTCTTTCCCCGGGTAGATCCAAGCACTAAGTCCTCCCCTGACTCGTGCACTCAGCACTTACAATACTTACAGTAGGCACAGAGCTCTTACAATCACATAGATGTCTGATCACATAGATCTACTTTATGCACTAAGCCATTCAATTTACATCACACACACCCCTTTTTCATACGCATATCCTACCCTTCTATTTATACATACAAAAGGCCTAAATAAGGGTCGATATCGCTTTCCCATTACAATATTCCCAAAAAGCCCAAAAAGCCAAAAAATCCCTAAAATTGGGCGGAGATCCTGTGATCTCCTCTTCGCCATGCGCTCCTTCTCCGACTGGATGTCGGAGTATGAAAAACAGTCAAATATGACCAAGTATTCCTCAAAACTTAGTCAAGGGCCAACAGGCCCCCAACACTCACATGTGACTCATCCCAACTCACTCAGGTCTGACCAGTTCCGCTTCAAACGCCTCGTGCTTGGCTCAAGTTGCTTCAACCTGCTGCTTTGTGATTTCCTCCTACTCGGCAAACTCCTGGATGAGTGCGTTATTGACTGGTCCTTCTAGGCGCTTCTCTGCTGTAATCATGACCTGTTGTAGCTCTGTCCCTTGGTTCTCAATCTCTAAAAATAGTTGACATGCCTTATCCTTCAAAGGTAGAACTTGTTGCCTCACTTCCATGACCTTTCTTTGGATCATGTGGATCTTCTGCTATGCGACACGTTGCTTGTGGGATCGCTTAATTTTCTCTATAGTTGATAGGGCCTTCAACTGCATCTGAAGTCTATCTGCATGCTACTTCGCCTCCTGGAGCTGCAACTCCAGTTTATGTAATTCCAGGTACTCGGTCAGGTTTTCATGTATTTGCGCACTTCTGGTACTTATTTGTTTGCATTCTTTAGTGATTTCTTTAATCCTTTCTACTGTACCCCAAGCAGTTATTTCTCGTTGATCACACTCTTCTTGCGAGGTACTTGGGATGATTTGAAGCTCTAAGTCCATGACTCTTTGTTGTAGTTCTTGAATAACTTCAGCGAGCTTCATCACTTGACGGTCTAAGGGTTCTTTGACCTTTTGTTCTAAGCCAGTCACAGAGTGAAATGCTCTGTTGACAACTTCTTCGATTCCGATTTTCTTTGCGAGAAGCTGCTCCTTCTCCTTTTGGGTTTTTTCTCTGTCTCTATCAAATTTCTCTTGGATGGCCTCTTTCTCTTGCTTTGTAGCTCGGTGCTGCTCTATGATTTCCTCATGTGCTTGCTTTAGGGCCTAGGTGGCCTATGCTTTTGCTTTTTCCACTTTCCAAAGGCGTACTTCGACTATGTCGGCAATCCTGCAGAGTTGAATTGATTCATCTCCTGCTTCTATTGTTCCTTCTGGCATGGGCACAATGGAGACTGTGCGGTTAGACTGAAGTGCTCGTTGCACTCTTTGGAGCTCGGCTTCAATTCTGTCGTACATCGTTTATTGCTTGGCCTCCTTCTTTTCTGTAAATTCTTTTATGGCTTCATTCAAAGTTGCGAGGAGAAAGATGAAGTCATCGGGGTTGAGCATGGTCTTCATCTTGGTCACGGTCGTTTTTGCTTTATTCTTAGAGGAAGACTTCGAAGGTGACCCTTTTATCTTCTTTGTAACTTCGACTTCTTCTTCTGGTTGTTTTTCGACTTCATCTAGGTCGTCGTTGTTACCTCCTTGATCAGGTGTGATGGAAGTTGTCTTTACAGAGTAGTTATCTACATCCTGAACCTCTTCAGGATTCTTTGTTTCCTTTGTCTTCTTTGTCTTCTTCATATTACTGGGCCCAAGTGTGTCATGTGCAGCTTCTGGGCTGTGAATATCTGAAATGTCCATTGGATCTACTGGAATGGGGAGGTCTGTCGACCATTCCTTGGTGATTTCTTCTAGGTCTTCTTCGGTCATCTTATAATAGGACTGAAGTTGTTCTTGGTGTTCATCAGTGTGTGGAGTTAGGTATATAAAGTGGCGGTCCACACTGAACTTTATCAAAGGCTGGAACCTTTGTAAAGTGTTCGGGGTTATGCGAGGTTCACCCCCTATGGTTTCTTTCAGTTGGTTATAGTATCTGTGAAAAATGGCATTTGATTTCCACTGCTTTCTCATGTACGTTGAGTACCATAAGGTATTGAACTTCACAGCTAATGGTTCGAATGGGTCGAGTTTGGGGAAGGTTGCGCCTTCCGGTAGCTCCCACGCAACAAAGGCAATCAATATTAGCAGCCAACTAAAGTGGAATTCATGCCCCTGGTCCTGGGCTTCTCTACAGTCAATTTCTAGCTGATTGACCAAATATTTTTCCCAATTCATTTGTAGTTCCTCCGCGCACTTCCCTGCGAGGTCAACTAAAAATTCGAATACTTGTGTTGGTATGTTCTTACATACTAGCTTCCCTACTATCAGTTGACATGCGAGGCGCACTGCGCCACTCTCGATAGAGGCTACCTTCTAACCTCATGCACCTTTTTCAACATTTCCATAAGCCTCTTTAATCTTTTGTGAAAGAGAGTGGTCCGCGGTCTTTCCAGGGTAATACTCATGGGGATCAGGGCCTTGCATGCTAAGCCTGGTAATCTTGTTGATCAATGTCGAATCAACAGTTATGCGATGATTTAACCACATGTATCCTCCGTGGTAACTTGCTAGCAGCAATTTCACACATGCAATCACCTCCTGATGTTTGTCGAAGTGCGGTATTTTCATAACATTCAGCAGAGTAGACTGTGCAAGGTTCATCATCCATTGTTGAGGGACGATCTTCAAGTTTTGGCCCTTAGTCCTCGTTAAGTACTTAGATGGTGCGAGCATGTTGTAGGCTTTACGGTCTCCCAGGTTGAAGTTGCAAAACTTCAACGTTGTAACCTTGTCTTGATCTACACGGTAGGTGCGAACTCCTTTTGGTAGATATGCAAGGACTAGGGTGTATTCAAGGTCTCTAGGGATACTGTCCCTATTAATCTCACCACTTATAGGGGGAATGTAAGTTGGTAGGATGGTTGGCACTAACTTCACGTTGGTTGCGTCATCCCTATGCTTAGTTCTCAACTCTGCGTCGGCTCGAGATGTTCCAGCTCGAGTAGTCGATGGGGAGGTTTCCACACCTCTCGATGATGAGGCTTGGACTCCAATGGACATCCCTTTTCCGACATGACTCTTTTTGTCCTTAAGCTAGCAAGTACTTCTCTCACTGATTCTTCTACTGCGCTAAGCTCCTCGGACATGAAAGATTGGGATCACTATCTCAGGTTATCAATGGACTTTCGGTATCATAATCAGATAGAGAATAAAACTAGAGTAATCATTGTTTCATAACGTGAGTATTATGTAAGCTCGAGTTCTCAATTGGAAAAAGTGTCTTCCAGGCATGGCGCGATGGAATGAGTAAGTAACTATGCAACAGACTGCTTGCAACGGATATGAAGCTTCCACGACCGTTGATCTATCTGTTAAGGTGAGGTCCCAGTGGTAACCTATAACTTCTTTTCAATCCATTCAGAGCGACGGTCGAACGGGTATATCGGTTCCAACGGTTATATTTCTTCATCGTGGTGAAGTACTCTATGTCATTGTCCTGATATTTCAGCGAAGCTCCAATTCTGCAATTCTTCTTGCTGTAAACTGTCCTCTAGAACCTCTTGTAACCTTACAGTATTATCCCTTTTCTTTCTTGACTTCCTATCCTTCTTCCCAGTGAGCCTCGTCTCAGTAATTCTTTTACCATTTTGATGTTTATCTTCTGTGGTCTTAGTTACTTCGCACTGTGGAAAATATTTCCTAGGGTTTCTTGATAATACTTCTTCTGTATCAAAAATAGGTAGCTCAATCTTCTGCGGATCCTCAAGTGTTCTCTTAGCTTTGAAAACAGAGTTATTAATATTAAATATCTACGATCTGCTATTCTGTTCTTCAATCAAGTGCGCGATCCTTCTGGTCATAAAGTGTTTTAACTCTTGCTTCTTCTGTTCCAAAAATTTTTCTTCTTCTTTTCGTCTAGCTTGTTCTCTATCAATCCAAGGTTTTCCTATGAGCATGGTAAACGGGGCATTGTCTTAAACAAATTTAATGATCTCAAAGTCTTCCTCTGTCGAAGTTCCATTGACAGTCATAGGTATCCGAGCGAGCCTTCCACATAGTTTTACCAACTTTCCTCTGAAGAAACTTGTTCCTCCTAGGGAAGGGATCATGGCAAGCTTTCCTATAGCTTCCCAAGTTCTTTCTGGCATAATGTTCACTTGTTTTTCTTCATCAAGAGTACAGTCAATGTCAAAGTCCCCTATTCTTGCTTCGATTTTCTCCTTTTCTTTGAATATCTCTGATAGCTTAACATGTTGGTGGTCATTCAAGGTATCTTTCATCTGTAACAATATCTTGTCGGAATATTTCTGGGTTTCTACTATAATCTTGGTCTCTTGAGCTCCTTTAGGGTTGGCTTGCTCCATATTCATATTCTCAAGCCTAGCAATCATTCTAGGGCAATCCAAGACTTCGAGGTCCATAGCCTTGCAACAGAGGCAACTAGGTCTTCTCCCAGAGCATTCCTTAGCAAGATGTCCCGGTTTTCTGCAACTATAACAGAGGGTTAATCCTCTCTTACATTTAGATGTTCCCCAACTCCTTCTATACTGCGCACCAGGATCATGGTGGCTAGCCTGCAAAAAACTCTTTCTAGGATCCTACATCCACTTGTTAGTCCAAACATTCTTTCGATGCATAGGTATAACATATCTATCACTATACTTATCAGATCTATTCATATCAAACTTTCTTTTATCTATAGGACAGAATATATCAAACATACCTAGATCCATGCTTTAGAAACAAAAAAAAATTACTTATATTACTTCTACAGAGCACAAAGATTCCAAATCTAAAAACTTTTGACTATTCTTACTGTTATCAGAGCACAGAGCTTACAGATCTTACCTCTTTTCTGCAGATCTGACCTTTTTCTTCGCAGATCTGACTTATTTTCCTGCACATCTGACCTTTTCACTTCAGATCTGACCTCTTTTCTTCAGATCTTACCTCTTTTCTTCAGACCTGACCTCTCTTTCTTCATATGTTTCCTCTCTTTCTTGGCACAAAGCTTCACAAGTCAAACAGAACACTACGCACTAGGGCAACAGATCTATGCACATAACTTATTTCGCACAAAGCTTTTTCTTCTTCAGTTCCCAACAATCACAGTTTAAGGTCCCGACAACAGTTACATTTGTTGGCACAAGGGCAGACCCAGGGTTCAACGCTCAAGAGTTCACCAACAAAACCCTAACTAGCGGCCCTTTCGGCAACACCTGCGAAGCAGATGAAGTCTCATCTGAGGTAGAGGCAGGGGTGGTTGCAGGACTCAAGTGTCTTCAACCTTATCTGGGACACCGATCTGTGATTATCTTTCTTACAACGCACTTAGCATCAGTTATTCCTTAACATACATTCATTATAACACTTCGCCGAAAGCACAGAGCATCGCAGTGAATACTTATACTAAGGATGATTTAGTACTTAGCCACAAAAATATAGGTTAGATTCAATAGATCAAGCACTAAGCATCTTATAGATCTAACATTCATTCATATATCATAAGCACAAAGAATCAATAGATCTATCTAAAAATATCAGAGCACTTATCAAGAGAGAGACAAACACATCAACACAATACACAGAGTTACCGTGGTTCACCCCCACCCTGGGGCTACGTCCACAAAGTCTTCTTATGTTATTATCTTATGTAAACCAAGTTACAGCACAAAGCCTTCAAGATCCTATCCCGCCTAGGACAAGAGATCTGCGCAGCTCTCTAGATCCTCTTTCCCCGGGTAGATCCAAGCACTAAGTCATCCCCTGAGCCGTGCACTCAGCACTTACAATACTTACAGTAGGCACATAGCTCTTACAGTCACACAGACGTCTGATCACATAGATCTACTTTATGCACTAAGACATTCATTTTACATCACACACACCCCTTTTTCATACGCATCTCCTACCCTTCTATTTATACATACAAAAGGCCTAAATAAGGGTCGATATCCCTTTCCCATTACAATATTCCCAAAAAGCCCAAAAATCCCTAAAAAGGGGCGGAGATCCCGTGATCTCCTCTTCACCATGTGCTCCTTCTCCGACTGGATGTCAGAGTACCGAAAACGGTCAAATATGACCAAGTATTCCTCAAAATTTGGTCAAGGGACAACAATGAGAGTCTTACCTATGTTCATCATATATACAATAGTGCCATGCATAGCTCAACCGGCCACATCCCCTTTCAAGTGGGTTTGGGATTTCAACCATTGGGTCCCATGGATGTTGCACTACCCCTTGTAGCCACCCAGGAAGACTCATCTCATGCTCCAACAGAAGTTGACAAAGCCACCTGGTTCATTGAGTAAATCCAACACATTCTCCAACAGGTTCATGATATTTTACATAATTCCAATGCCATGTACAATTAGCACTATGATCGACACCGGGTGCCACACCATTTTCAACTGGGAGACAAAGTTTGGTTACACTTATAGAAAGAACGGATTATAGGGCCTCATTGGAAGCTTCATCCACTTCATTATGGACCTTACACTATCACCAAGGTTGTGGGTGACAATGCTTTTGAGATCAACATTCCCCCATTCCTTGTCTTGCAACCAGTGTTCAATGTGGACCTCCTTCGATGTTATTTTCCACCATTATTGGACACCTAGGAGATAGAAGAACAATTGACAACAAAAAAGATCAAAGATGACTTCATGGAACAAGAATCCACTGATCATATCATGGACACATAGTTCAATGGCACTCGCCAGTAAAGGATCCATCTTTATCGGGTTGTCAAAGCAGGGTATCTCCTACACCAAGGAAAGTGGCTCACTCGGGGCTAAATTCAGCAGAAATGTCCTCATCTGATGGGGGAACTCAACGCAATGGAGACCATTGCTTCCTAAGGTGGGAGGATTTATCGCGGAGGATATTTTTGTCCAGCCACCTATTCCAACTGGCTCAAAATAGTTTTTTGGCAACTTACTATTTTTAGTAGTTTTTTGGGTCTTAAACTTTCGAGGCCATTCTAAGGGCCTAAATGATGTTTTTCATGACCGGGAACCTCAATTATAGTCAAAGGATTTTATTTAACTCCCTATATGAATCTCCATATCAATACCTTTCCAAAGAGATATCATGCGCTCAAAACAAAGATCGTATGCAAAATTTACGACCCCAAGAAGTTGATATACTAACTTACCCCAATGGGACCCACATGAATTTTGGTGCTTCATCTCCTAGGGTTAGGTTTTTGGATGTATAGGGTTTTGAATTCATGTTTATTGTAAAAAATAATTAAGAGCCTCATTGAACTCATGTTCTTGAAAATGAGTGTAGTCGTGACATCTCTTCTCAGAGATAAGCTGCTACCATTCTAGTAAGCTTGTTTTTAGTGTGCATTTTACAGTTTCAGCATATTTATTATTTAATAGAAGTCAGGTTTTACTGTATCTCTGTTATTATTCACTGTGTCTCGGTGTTAATATTACAAATATGTGTTTTCATTTCGTTCCGCTCATAAATCCGTATCAGTGGCCCCTCTGCTATCATTTCGACCATCGCAAAACCGATTTTTGGAGTATCTCCAGCACTACGGTTTTGTTCAATGATGCATAATACAATTTCTGAAGTTGAGGTTGATTTTCAAGAACATTGTGTCGAGCATTTTTGTGTAGTGTATCCTCACGGGCCTTGGCCAAACAGACTTTCAGGAGCTTACGAAACTCTGTTATGCCACTCGGTTTTAATTTTATGCCCTCGGACCAAATTGTCCACATGTCCCTAAATGGCTTGAGGAGGCAAGTTGCAACTCGCGATATAAATCAAAACTGGACTTGGATGGATGAACCATCAATTGCATTGGATCCAAAGCACCGGGTTTCAGCTAGTGTTTCCCCTCTACTGTCATTCCTTCTACCGAAAAACCATTTCTTGGAGTATCTTTCACACTAAGATTTTGCTCAATGTGGCATAGTGCAATTTCTGAAGAGGAGGTCAATTTTCAAGAACATTGTGTCGAGCATTTGTGGGTAGTTTATTTACATGGGTCTTGGAAAAACAAATTTGTGGGAGTTTACACAACTCCATTATGCTGCTTGGTTTGGATTTTATGCCACCTGACCAAATTCAGAACATGTCCCTAAATGGCTTGACGAGGCGAGTTGCAACTCGTGATAAAAATAAAACCAGAACTCATATGGATGAACCTTCAGTTGCATTGGATCTAAAGGATCAGGTTCAACTAGTGGGGCCCATCCACTATCATTCCATCCACCGAAAAAACATTTTTTGGAATATCTCTGGCACTAGGGTTTTCATCAATGCGACATAGTGAAATTTCTGAAGAGGAGGTCGATTTTCAGGAACACTGTGTCAGTCATTTGTAGGTAGTAGATTCACATGGTCATTTTCCAATTAGACTTGCAGGAGCTTACAAAACTCCATTATGTGCTCAGTTTGGATTTTATGCCCCTAGACCAAATTGGCTACATGTCCCTAAATGGCTTGAGGAGGCGATTTGCAACTCACAATAAAACTCAAACCGAGACTCAGATGGATGAACTGTCAGTTGCAATGGATCCAGAGAACTGATTTTCTACTAGTGGTGTCCCTCCGTTGTTATTCCATCCACCAAAAAACCATTTATTGGAGTATATTTCGCAATAGGGTTTTTCTCAATGAGGCATAGTGCAATTTTTTAAGAGGAGGTTGATTTTCAAGAACATTGTGTTGGGCATTTCTGGGTAGTGTAGTCTCATGGATCTTGGCCAAATAGACTTGTGGGAACTTACAAAACTTTTTTATGCTACTCAGTTTGTATTTTATTCCCTTGGACCAAATTGGCAAGGCAAGGAATTGCATGGGAAGGCATGGCAAGGAAAGGCAAGGCATTGCATGGGAAGGCATGGCAAGAAAAAGCAAGGAAATGCATGGGAAGGCATGGCATGGGAAGGCGTATAAAGGAAAGGAAAGGAAAGGCAAGGAAAGGCATGGGTAGACATGGCAAGGCAAGGCATGGGAAGACATGGAAAGTCAAGGCATGGGAAGGCATGGAAAGGAAAGGAAAGGAATGGGAAGGCAAGGAAAGGCAAGGCAAGGCAAGGCATGGTATGGAAAGGAAATGAAAGACAAGGGAAGGCATGGCATGGCAAGGCATGGCGAGGCAAGGCAAGGCATGGGAAGGAATGGAAAGGAAAGGAAAAGCAAGGCAAGGAATGGCATGGAAAGGGAATGAAAGGAAAGGCAAGGAAAGGCATGGGAAGTCATGACAACAAAATGCATGGGAAGACATGGAAAGGAAAGGCATTGGAAGGCATGGCAAGGAAAGGAAAGGACTGGGAAGGAAAGGCAAGGCAAGGAAAGGAAAGGAATGGAAAGGCAAGGCAAGGAAAGTGAAGTGAAGACATGTCATGGAAAGTGAAGGCAAGTGAAGGCAAGGAAATGCAAGGCATGGCATGAGAAGGCATGTCAAGGAAAGGCATGGTAAGGCAAGTAAACGAAAGGCAAGGCATGGGAAGTCATGACAAGGCAAGGAAAAGAAAGGCAAGTGAAGGCATGGAAAGGAAATGCAAGGAATGGAAAGGAAATGAAAGGAAATTGAAGTCATGAAAATGGAAGGAATGGAAAGGAAATGAAAGGAAATTTAAGTCATGGAAATGAAAGGAAAGGAATGGAAAGGAAAGGCATGGCATGAAAGGTGAAGGAAGGTTAAGGAAAGTGAAGGAAAGGCAAGGCAAGGCAAGGCAAGGCATGGCATGGGAAGGAATAGAAAGGCAAGGCATGGGAAGGCATGACAAGGCAAGGCATGGGAAGGAAAGGAAAGGCAAGGCAAGGCATGGCAAGGAAAGGCATGGAATGGCAACGCAAGGCAAGGAAAGTGAAGGCATGGAAAGGCAATGAAATGCATGGCAAGGCAAGGCATGGGAATGAATGGAATGGAAAGACAAGGCAAGGAAAGTGAAGGCATGGAAAGGAAAGGTAAGGCATGAAAAGGAAAGTCATGGAAAGGCAAGGCATGGGAAGGAAATGATTGAAATGGAAAGTGAAGGAAAGTGAATACAAGGAAAGGCAAGGCAAGGCATGGCATGGGAAGGCATGACAAGGAAAGGTATGGGAAGGCATGGCAAGGCAAGGCATATGAATTAAAGGAAAGGAAAGGAAAGACATGGGAAGGAAAGGTAATACAAGGCATGGCATGGCATGGCATGGCATGACATGGAAAGGCAAGGAAATGCATGGAATGACAAGGCAAGGGAAGGAAAGGCAAGGCAATGCAAGGCATGTCATGGATTTGCAAGAAAATGCAATGCAATGCAAGGCAAGGAATGGCATGGAAAGGCAAGGTAATGGAACGCATGGCATGGTAGAGCATCCAAAGGAAAGAAATACAAGGAAAAATATAACATCCCTTAAAACAAGTAATCATTAAATGAAAGGGGGGGGAATGCAATCTTAAACTAGGGTTTAGATAACAAATTCATGATGAAATTCAAGATGACACATGACAACCCTAAAATATTCAAGACATGACAGCCCTAAAGGGCTGAAAATTATGACAGAAATGTAATAAAATATTTCAAGGTGTATTCCTAGGGTTTAATTGCGAGGCATGGCAATGGCATGGAAATTTTTCTTATTTTGTTATTCTTGTTTCATTTCAATGTTAATTTTTTATTTATTTTTGTTATTTTTTGTTATGTTTATTTTTTTGTTATTTTTGTTATTTTTTCTTTTTCATTATTTTCATTATTTTGTTTATTCTTTTTTCATGGCAAGGGAAGGAAATGCATGGAAAGGAAAGGCATGGGAAGGATAGGAAATCCAAGC